>KZ312450.1:2490920-2556177 GCA_000376725.2 Ladona fulva | reverse complement strand
ATTTTTCCTGGGTGCGCACCATCTTGCGCAAAGTCACCCTTACCCGTTTTCCTTGTTTCCAACATGAAGGGGGTTTTCCTTTCCATCACTTTGTGTGGCCGGTGCTTCAATGAAGCCGTGACTGCGAACGATGCCGCCATGCGGACGAAATCGCAAAAGTCCTTGCCCACAAAGTCTCCCGAATGGCTTGGAGAAATGTTTTGCCGGGATAGCTCAACGGACAGAGCACCCGACCGGCAATTGGGATACCCAGGTTCGATTCCCGGTCCCGTCAGACTTTTTTCAAGTCCATTCTTCCTTGGGGTTCTAGAATCTGTTGATGTTGTGAAATTACAATTAGGCTGTTTCCTTAGAAAATATTAATTTATGAAGTTAACATCATAGGTTTGACCCCCAGACTGAGGATTTTATATTTTATTTAATTGATTCGAGAGCATTGACTTTTAAGGTAGAGAGAGAGGCAAATGAATAAAGCCTATGAGCCTTTAATACAAACCTCTTATTAGGGGTCTGCCGATAAGAATCCAAAGAAATGGCTATAGTTTTTTCTGCTTTCTGATAAAGGATGTGGAAAAATATATATATCACGCTTATCATTCAAATATATTGCTATTGTTACTTTCAATCACCTCCTACAAAGCCACATTCTCCTCTCCTTAATTCTTCTGGTTGAAGCTTTCTCTTGATATTTCTAAAGATCAAAAATGAATTGTCTTGCTCCTCATTAAAAGTTTCAGTGAGCTTCATTCGATATCCTAGCATGTTTTCTCGAGCTTTGGCCAATCCTACGAGGCTTAATGAGGCACTTTTATATTTCTTCTTCAGCTACTATATCTAACAGAAAACTCAAACTAGCGAATTTCAAATCAGAATTCTTAGATCAAATAAAAATCTATGCATACCGAAAGTATATTCTGTTTCCACTGTAAATGCTAAAAAGTCTTAATTACTAAAAATTTCTAATTTAATAAAAAGGATTCCTAGAAAGGTTTGTATTTCCAGAAACGTAAATTTATTTCGACTAGTTTGGTCTAGGATACTTTCCATAAAGTTAAGCATTCAATTCATTGGAGGCTTAAAACATTTGAAAGTCGTTTCGTCACTTTGTAAGCTCGGTTAATTCGTATCCTTTCCTTTGTTTCCAGACTTGGTCTCATCAGACAGGCACGAACTACCAACAAAACTGTTTTCAGAGCGTTTTAGATTTTCAATTTTTTTCAATTTACAAATTTTTTCAATTTCAAATTCACTAATATCCCTTTCCTTTATACCAATGTTTACAATATAGTAGATTTAGTAGATTCTATGTTTACAATATTCAAAAACATGAATTTCGACGCAAAAATTTTATAAAAGGGTCTTTGAAAAAAGTTGTTTATTTAGAAAAAGTGTTGTTAACGCAACTTTTGCAGAAAGGATCATTTCAGGTTGAAAATTTTTTACATCCGTCTGCCTCTTTCAGCAATTCAATTCGGTTCAATTTCCGCATATTTTTTTTCCGAGCAACGCTTCCTTCCTTCCAGAATTATTTTTCCTCGGTATTTGAACGTTTTAATACTTTTTTTCCACTCCGTTCCCTATCCCCTCCTGACGACCGACTTCCTGAGGCAGTATTAAATTAGGCCACGTCTATTTTCGCCATACACCTATTACCTGGAGTTTGTGGAAATTGGTGAATCTAAGATGTTTTTAAATTCCTTGGAACTACACAAATTTTAATTTAAGAAAGGTTTACTGTTGAAACTAGGCTAGTTACAAAATGAATGCATAGCTTAAAAGTTTAAATGTTATCCATGAGTAGGAATTTCATTATTCAAAATTCTTCGGGTTTTCATCACTTCAAAATACTTAATTCGGTTTTTCGAATATATTATTCGAATTATGTTCACATGTATTTATATAATGTATGAATGTATTTATACTTATATTTTTAAATATGTACATTATGTTAATCTAGTTGATCTTCTCGTTTCAAATATAATTTCGGTTAATTTCTTTTCTCCGTAGCTAAGTAGACTGAATTTTGTTAAACCATACTCAATACCATTTGATGCCCTACATCATACGTTTTCATAAGAATTTTCTTCTAACATTGGCATGCAAAAACTACTCTTTTCGCGATAACCATAAACTCTCACTTTAGAAAAATTCTCAATGAGGTATTCTCTTTGGAAATTTTTTTTTGCCTGTTTGGTAGATCAGTTTTTCTTGTTTTCTTTCCAGCTGAAAGATCTTTAGACATTCCTCCTTTATAAACATGCCCCTCTTCATTTCAAAAACTATTTTGATAAAATAGAATAGATTCCCATTTAGATCTAGTCCATAAGGCACTAACTATTCAGTTATGAGTCTATTCAGTTCTTTCGTGAAGTTAATCTTTCTCTAATGTAAAACGCTCCTAATTTTTAACTTCCATTCCAGCGTATGCCTTAATCCGTCACGTAATGCGATAAAATTTCCGCACCAGTCAAAGCATGACAGATGCTCACGGGTTTAAGAAGTTTATCATCCTTTCCTTTTTCGAGTTAGGGAAGGAGAGAAGCATTTCCGCTTAAAAAAGAAAGAGTCAACATCACGGGATGATGTTTTGAGAGTTTATCAAAGCATCGCTTTTCTAATGAAGGTGTATAAAGGAAGAGCTGGAAAGGAGGAAAATCTTTAAGCATCTCTTTCAGTCGTTAAAGAAATGGAAGTGGTGGGAAGACGTTCTACATCGGATGAAAGGTCGCGCACGTATTTCTCGACTGAATGCAATATGAGAGATAGTCATTTTATATATAATATATTGATAGCGCTTTCAATATTCTTTCCAATATTTTAATTATTTATCCATGAATGGTCTTTTAGCAGCGAATATCTTAATTGATAAACGGTTGTATTCGATTGACTCACTAACATAAAAAGATATGCGAGTTTATCGTCCAATTTCCCCAAAATAGTATCTGTTAAATCCCAAGAAGAATAGACTTGAAAAAAGTCTGACGGGACCGGGAATCGAACCCGAAAAATGCGCAAAGTCACCCTTACCCGTTTTCCTGGTATCTGTTAATTTATATGACGATGATTTTTTTTCTGTCGTCTGATATTCCACCGTTGACAATGATATTTGGTTCTGACATAAGATTATCTACGCTAAAATGAGCTTCATAGGAATATTAAAATTATAAAATCAACTTTGACTCAAACGTTCTTCAATTAAATTCACGCGTGAAATTTTTAATTCCAAAAACAACTTTTTATTTGAAAGAAAAATAACCTCCTAAAGATAATGGATTTACTAGAATAACGAGAAAACTCCTCTTATCCTCGGTAAATCAAACCTTTCATNTTATTATTTATAAAGAAAAATATATTTACAACATAATACAAAACGTCTTTATTGGAAACATTGTGGCCAGAATATTCCATCTTCCATTTAGCCTTCTTATATTCACAATACTCATATGTTATTTGCTCGGAATCTTGCTCGAAACCCCTTAAAGTGCCTTCTGTAAGGGTTGAAAATGAAGACCTTAAGGAAAATGCTGAATTCTTCCTTCCTTTTGTTCATAAATGGGGGCATAGTAATTGCAAGTCCTTTATTTTGTCAGCTGAAATTTCTTTTTATTGTCTGTTGATCCCTTGGTAACTTCAAACCTGTCTGCTTACTCTCTTCCGTCTCCAGCGATTTCCTTTCTCCCTCATCTCTTTACGCAGTCCCTCCGAACTCTGAATTGCTTCCCATTCTTCGGTTTTGATCAAACATTTCCGGAACTCCTCAATGACAGCCAATTTACAAGACATAATTAGAGATTAGCCACATAAACTAATTTTGTTGGATATACTTTGTAATGATTTTCTGTCAAACTGTTCTTCCTTTCTAGTTAAACTGAATACATCTATTTTTGACTCATTGAATAACTATTTTATTATAATATCTTATTTGTAAAGTAACTTTTATAACGATGATTTCCTTGAAAGTGAAAATATAGAACTTTCGAGCAAATCTTTCGGTATATTTAGATTCTATAGAATCTCTTTCTTAAAAGAGTTTCCAGGAATATGGGTGAATATCTTTGAAAACGCTCTCCGAAAAGGTTTTATTCATGTGCGGTTGGAAACAAAATAATTGTTGTCTGAAGCTTAAAACGGCGAACTGATCGGAAAAGTTTCATGTGTTTCGGAGTATAATTAGGCTGATATTACTCCCTTTATGTTTCATATATGATCCACATTTAACACCGGATTTTACTGACAAGAAACGAATGTATGAATAGAGTTCACCCGTTTATAACACGTTGAAAAGTTTAAATCACGCTGCGTTCTTTGATACGAAATCCAAAGCTACGCTAGCTTCCTTAGCAAATGAATATTTTAGAGTCGAAGAATTTTTTAAAATCTGATCATGAAATTGAATTTTTCCCATATTTACATCTCCCCCTGCCACACGCCGTAAGACGGCTTGCAGGGTATTTATGTAGATGTAGATGTAGTCCTTTATTTAGACTAGTCTGTCGTGCCCATAAATTAAGACGCTGCGAGCCTGGATGTTCACCAAAGTTTCCGATTAGTTTTCTAAAAATATTTCGACACATTTTAATTTGCACTCACGACACCATGTTATATGGCAGTGTATCTTAATCTCTGTTTATATTTATCGTCAAGAAAACACAATGTATCCATAGTAAAATAAAAATTTTTCTCCTCGAGCATTTCGCGTTATCCCCCATGGGGAGAGTTTAAGGGAGAAGTAGGGAACAAAACGAGTGATCACTGGAGCCCGGAGGAGGAGCTAGACGAAGAGGGGCGGAGGAAAGTTCTGCGTCACCGCTCATAGCAACAACTCTCCCTATTTACAACAAAATGTTGTATACAATAAAAGCGATTTGGTCATTGGACGCTGTCTTTCAACAAATTCTGAAATCATTTTACTTTTCAGTACATACTACTAGAATTCATACCTTGCAAGTCAATAAGGCGTCAGTAAGCGTGTGGTAGTTTTATCTTTTGTTTACGCTCATTGTCGTATCGGCGAAGCGCAGGGAGGTTGGATTATATAAAATTTATTACATAAAAATTTTAACATTTTCTAATACGTGAAATTTAAGCATTCCAGAAGGAATCCTTACACAGTATTGCCACCGGAATCCGAACGCCCCAGAACTGGAATAATTTGAAATCCGAATGCCTTCTTGGAATCCGAACTCCCGGCGCGAAAAAAAATCTCTCCTACTCCAGCTTTCAAATACAACAACTTTAAAAGGATTTATTTTATTTTTAATAGATAAAGGTTTTTATGTTTAATTTTATTAATTTACATTTTTTCTAATATTTTTTACGTATTTTTTAATAAATTACCTTTAAATATAGTGTATTTACGGTGAAAGTCGTTGTAAAAGTTGGAGTTCAAGGGGTTCACAAACGGATTAATCTATTTCTTCAAAGGGAAAATTGTCTTGGTACTCGAACGTAGTTCTGGAACGTATTAAGCTCCAATTCCAAGGTACCACTGTATAGAGATTTCAGTAGCTTGAATGACAAAACGACGTGTTTAAATTAAATAAAAAGTAATTTGAAAAGGATATTATTAATGAGATAATAGATATTAAAAGTATTAAGTAAAATAAACGTAACATATACGCAAACTATGGCGTAAAAAATATAAATAAAATGGAAAAGAACGGTATATTTTTATAAGAAAAAGAGAAGGTTGGAACACAGCTATATATGAATTAGAGGTTTAAAAACACTCCGTAAGCCGTCTTTCGGCAAGCGGAACTCGCGCTCGGAGACAAACAGGAAGCTACGGATTACCTTATTTTTACTTGACGTGAATTCTTATATGTCAATTTGTGAAAATAATCATTCATTCCAGAAATAAATTCCATTTTATAAAGTGATGACGAAACAACAGTCACTAAAGAAAACAATTAAAAAGCTATATACGTCTATAACTGAAATCGATGATGGATGCGTGAATTCGTGGAAAGACATCACCAAATAGAAAGTTTCTGTGGAAAATTGCCGTCTTTATATTTGACGTGTATAACCGCTTATAAATCTCAATATTAGGTACCTATTTCCTCAATTATCTCATAGAATTGCTATTATTTTATATAAGGGCAATTTTCACACACGACGAGCTGACGTTAAATCTAATTAATTTAAGTCACTTTAATTTAAAGCCCTTGTGAAAGATCGAAAATGGAAAATTCATTAGGGAAAAATTGGACGAAAAAGTAGCTCTCGCAGGTTAGGAAGCTTAAATCCAATGAGAGAAATCCTACTGCGTCGAATTCCTTGATCATTTTTCCCTCATGACAGCGAGCTGAAGGGATGCAAGCGGAAGACGACAAAGAAACAGAGAGGTTCACCGCAATTTGTCTAAAAAGATTGATCCGTCGAAACAAAAAGCGCACGTGGGAAAGAGCCCTATTCTGCTTTAGCCTCAACAATCGCTCATCTCGGAAAGCAGAGGGGATTAAAATCATGGGGATTTTCCACCACCACCTGTCGCTCAGCTCCAGAAAGAAAGAGGATTTATAAAAAGTGGTGGAAGAACAGTCCGCTCTTCGGCACCCCATTATATAGCCCATCGCTACGACATCCTCTAGCATACAAACGCCTTTCCCTAAAGTTGTCACGAGTAAGTTCCGGGGAATTGACAAATGGATGGAATCCCGGCGATTTACGACGATTGTGTGAAAAATGTGCGGTTTTCCGGCGGATCGAGGAATCGAGGGAACGTGGGTTGAGAATAGGGAGCTAGATAACTGGTATGGAGATAGCAGGAAACGAAATGGATATGTGATTCCCAATTTGATGATACTGAGCGGTGGGATTCACAACGATTCTTTTAACCCGTCTGAGCTTTCGTCCCTTCCTCCATTCTTTTTTGTTTTCCCCTCTCTTTTTGTTGATTCTTCTCTTTCTGACCGCCCAATTCCCTTCCGTTAGTGTATTAATACAAGTTTATTTACTTAGAAAATATTCTAATATTTACAATTACAAAAAATCCAACTGAAACAACAAAATGTAAAGTTCAGAGACATTGCAAACAAAGATATAAAGACATAAGAAAGCGCAACGAGATAAGATAATAAACATTAAATGGATGGACTTTAGTAAATAACATTCCGTTATTAACTCATTTTTTTACGATATTTACACATGCCCTTTTTTAAGTTCTTTCATTACTATTTCAGCGGACTAATTTAACGAAACTGTTGAATAATTTAAATCCATCACTCAGTAATGATTTCCTAGAGGTTTTCGTTGTATGCTTCTCTATTCTTAAAGATTTGTCTTGTCCTTTTGGCTCTGCCTTCGCTCTCGAGATCGGGAGTTGAGTTCTCTTCGTCCTCTCGCTCGCTTTTAAAAGGTGGTCCCACCACAATTGGGCAGGTAGCCCTGGTCATACCAATTAAATTTTATATAGTTCCCAAATACGCACGAAAACTCAACATGGGTTATAATGAGTCCGACCGGGGACTCGTCCTCATACTCTCGCTCGTTGCTCTCTCAATCACTCCTCATCATCTTTTCACACCCTCCTTCTCTGAGGGTGTTTTCCTGCTGTGGATATTTTTTCCTAAGATATCACCTTAGGTTTTTTTTACATCCATTTCTTCTAAAGTTTTCCTCTCTATTTCTTTTCACCTACACACAAGTCTTTATGTACTTAAAATCATTGACGAAAGGTTAGATGGAAGAAGAGACTTTTCAATCTCAATCTCGCCTTTAATAAAGACCTTAATAATAATAATAATCACCTTATCGCAAGGGACAATTCTCCCAAGATTCACCAAAGAAAATACAAGGCATATTCCAACACGCATAAAATATCCGCAGCGGATAAATTGCGCATTCCAAGGAAAAGACAGAAAAGATTTGTCTCGTAACGTAATGAAGGTGGTTATAAATTAATGTTAAATCTTTACATAAATAACATGGCACTATTTTGTGCAACATTTTGAGGACTAGTTTTAAAAAATGCCATGAAATTATCTTTTCCACAATAGAATGATTCAAATGTTTAACGTATTACGATTTATAACTATTTATTTCCTTGGAATCCGAACCAGCTCATTCTCAGACATTAAGTCCTTGATGATTATTATTAGTTAAAATTTTCACAAAAAACCGACTCCGTGGCGTAGTGGTTAGCGTGCTAGCCTAGCAACGCAGTGGTCCCGGGTTCAAATCCTGGTCAGGGCATGGATGTTTGTGTGCGTCTAGGTTAATTGTAAGAGTGGTCTCAATAGACCAAAATTCGCCTAAATAAAGAGATAATTATTATCTTCAAAACTAGTTCTCAACTTTGTCTTGAAGATATGCACAGGAGGAACGGGTAGTATGCATCATTACAGACCTCCTAACCTACACAAATTCCTCCTCATTTCCTGTGAGTCCCAATCTAGCATTTTTAGCATTTCTGTGATTCACGAAGTCCTTTAGAAATTTTCATCGACGTATCGCGATGCAGTTCTAAAAAGATTTCTACGCAGCGCATTAACCTTTATGGATATCACTACTGCAAAGATTTTATTACCGCCTTCAGGAAGGAAGGAAAATTTTACCATCGGTCACATAAGAAATTCTTCTCGGTTTATTATATTTACAAATTCGTACTTTCCACTATTCCTATCTTACACGATACGCTCGTACGCTCGTATTACCCGCAAAATTCATATTATTTCTTAATGACGAAAACTGTTGAGGTTAAAAATGAATCTCAGTCTTCGCTTGCCCTCCGTGGTGAAAGGACCTGCTTTCCTGTTGTTCTCCTGAACATCATTAGCGACTCTTCGAGTGTCTGACCCTCGGCCAACCACCCAGCGATAGCCGGCGAAATTCTTCCCACTGCCCTGACTACCTGTGCAGCAGTTTATTCCAGGAGTAGTGCTGAGTAGAGCCAAGGCTAAATTTTTCCTTATTTCACTTATTATTTTATTTCTCTCTTGTTTTTCAGAGACAAATTTTTCTTTAATATCTGTATTTTTTTTCCTTGTGTTAGTGGTGTGAAGTGCTTCCTCCACAGGTTTAAATTTTCTGTTTTTCTCTTACGCTTCCATTGACCTTCCCTCCTTAAATAACTTTTCTTATTTCAAACTAGCTCATTTTTAGCCGTTTTGATTTATCCTCCATACCGTTTTATCCTATTCGTTACCGTTACCCTTTAGTTTGAATTTAACTCTCATAGCACTAGTTTTCCCCTCTCGCTCACTTAGCTTCAACTCAAGGAAACTTTCACGGCGCAGGTAAAAAACAGCGGGTAGTAGATTATTCACCAGCAAATTTTCCTCTTTCTTTTCACAAAGCTCTCGAATACTAAAGCCATTAGCGTTAGGATGGCTTCCTATAGGTCCGCCTTGGGTGCACTCGCGAGTGAGTCAGAAACCGACCTTCTCAAGGCACGGATCTACGAGCTTGAGAGTATGCTCCGGGAACTTCGCTCGTGGATCTTCGAGAATGGGACCGCACCGGGGGGTTGTAGGGGGAGGCCCAACTCCGCGGCAGTCCGTCCAGCGGCGATGACTCGGCCAACGCCGAGGGTCAACTCTGGGTGGACTGTTGAGGAGAAGGCGCAGCCCACTGCTTCCCCTTCGGGATCGGCCCCGTTTTTGGAGCCCGAGTGGAGGGTGGCTACGAGGAGCGGAGGAGCATCACGGGCTGGTAAGGGCAATGGGGAGGTGACGCCGAACCCTATCCCTACTCGCAATAGGTACTCTGCACTGCAAAGTGCTGATGAACCTGTTCGGGATACCAAGCCTGTGCCTCCTCCCTCCAAAGTGGTCGCGCCCGAAGGAAGTCGGGGGGGGAAGGGTATTATATTAATAGGTAGCTCGAACGTCAAGCGGGTATCGGCCCCTTTGCGGAGAAGGGCGGAACGGGAGGGTGGTGACATGAGGGTCACATCTTGGTGTGTCCCCTCAGGGCAAGTGGCCCAAGTCACGGGTGCGGTCCGGGCGGCGGTCGCGGGCACGAGTTGCTCTAGCCTGCGGGTGGTGGCCCATGTCGGTGTCAATGACGCCTGTTCTCGTTCGGCTGAGGAGATTTTGAGTTCTTTTAAGGACTTGAACTCCGAAGTCGCGCGGGTTCGGGAGTCGTCTGGCATCGGGATGAAGCTGTCCATTTGCAGCGTTGTCCCGCGGATCGACTGCGGCCCTCGCGTTTGGTGGAAAATAGAGTCCCTGAACGCGAGGCTGTGGGAGTTCTGCAGGGACATGGGAGCCGACTTCGTGGACCTACGGCCGACGCTCAGGTCGTGCTATGTTCCTCTGGACCGCTCTGGGGTCCATTACACTGCCTCAACGTCGAGACGGGTGGCTCGTAGGATTTTTGAGCATTGCAGGTATTTTTTAGGAAAGTGAGTAGGTCAGATAGTGGGTTATGGGGAACGAAACGAGCGAAATGTTCGTCCAAACGAATAACAGTGACAGCGCCAACGAGCGACTTAAAAGATAAACGAATTCTCCCGATAAACCCGCTTACACCTATACCTGTCTGCGAAAACAAAATATCAATTGCGATCGTTAACTGTAGGAGTATCAAAAATAAAGTATCAGATTTAGAGCATCTCATTCGTAGCCACAATACCGACATTGTCATAGGAACAGAAAGCTGGTTGCACGAGGATATAAACGATAATGAAATATTTCCGAGAGATTTCACTATTTACCGTCGAGATCGTAAGGAAAAGACCGGGGGAGGAGTTTTTATAGCAGTTAAATCGTCTCTCCAGAGCAAAGCACAGAATTCGAGCAATAATGACATAGAAAGTGTCTGGTGCACCATCAGCCAATCTAATAAACCTAATATCAATGTATGTGCATTTTACCGTCCACCTAACTCCTCTCGGCAAGTATTACGCAGCCTTAGCGATGAGATAAACTCCTACACCCGCAAGAATAATCAAAGCGTAACGATTATAGGAGGCGATTTTAACCTTCCAGATATCGACTGGGAAAATTACAGCGTTAAAAGAAGTGCCCGAGATGCCGATTCGTGTAAAAAATTACTAAATATGCTTCAAAAAAATTCATTAAACCAAGCGGTAAAATCACCAACAAGGGGAGAAAATATTCTTGATCTCTTATTGATTAACTCTCCTGAGCGAGTAAAGAACATTTCGATCGACGATGGACTTGGCGACCACAAGGGCGTATACGTAGACATCGATATACAACTAAATAAGCATAAAAAGCCTAAACGAAAAATCCACCTCTACTCCAAAGCAAATTTCGAGAGCTTTGCCGAGAATTTACTGACCAATCTTAATTCATTTAAGTCGCACGTCACTAATCTGTCCTCCGAAGAAACCTGGAAAAAGTTTATAGAAATTATGCATAGTTACATAGACCTTTATATTCCTTCGAAATTCTCAAAAAATGATTGCGAACCTAGGTGGTATGATAAAGAGGTTAGAAACGCACTTCGGAAACAGAGAGCACTTCACGGAAAAGTAAAAGCCCTTAAGGGTACAGACCAGTCTGATTTCTGCTCAAAAACAACGTTATTATTAGAGAAGCATAAGAATGCGAAATCCGATACTAAGCGTGCTATGCGAAACGCCCTACGTAATTTTAAGCAGAAAATTCTAGGTGATAGCTTAGAGGAGGACCCTAAAGCCTTCTGGTCGTACGTTAGGGAGACACAGGGAAAATTACAAACCGTTTGCTCATTAAGGGATAACGATGGCAATATTACTAGTGATCCGAAGAAGAAAGCGAACATCCTTAACGACTTTTACCAAAGCGTATTTGCAGCCGATAATAGCTCAGACAGCCTTCCGGTAACAAACACAAACGCGTTGATGTCAAGTATTTGTTTTACTGAAGAGGGAATCGCTAAACTCTTGCGTACAATTAAGCCAAATAAATCCCCAGGCCCTGAAGGTATTCCGGCTAGAGTATTGAAAGAACTAGCGGATAGCGTCGCTCCATACCTCCAAATCGTGTTCTCCAAATCAATTAATGAAGCCAGCGTCCCAATGGATTGGAAATTAGCGAATGTTACGCCCGTTTACAAAAAAGGATTAAAGGACGACCCAGGTAATTATAGGCCCATCTCGTTAACTTCACTGACAGGCAAAGTAATGGAGCACATCGTTGTTAGCTCACTAATGAAGTTTTTAGATAGCGCTAGTTATTTCAATAAGAACCAACACGGCTTTAGAAAGTCCCGGTCATGCGAAACGCAACTTGCGCTATTCGTCCACGATATTTTAAAATCTGCCGAGAGTAGTAAGCAAGTGGATGCTGTTTTCCTCGATTTTAAGAATGCTTTCGATAGAGTTCCTCACAACAGATTAATTTACAAATTAAAATTGGCTGGAATTAATAAGGAAGTAATTGACTGGGTCAAAGATTTTCTCTGCGATAGGGAACAACAAGTAGTACTCGATGGTGTTACTTCAAACAGAGTCAAAGTTACCTCAGGCGTACCCCAGGGCAGCGTGATTGGGCCCCTTCTTTTCTTGATATACATAAACGACTTGAGCCACGAAATCGATAGTAAAGTGAGGATATTCGCGGACGATACAGTTATATATAGGAAAATATCAAGCGTGGAAGACCAGGAATCCCTAGCAAACGACTTAGTTCGTATTCAACGGTGGTGCGAAAAATGGCAACTCGACCTAAACACAAGCAAATGCTCCGTAGTAAATTTTTTCGAAAGAAAACAGTTGCGGCAGAATAAATCGTACAGTATTAGCGGAACAGTAATTAAAGTAGTGGACTCGGTAAAATATCTCGGAATCACTCTTACGAATAACATGAACTGGAGCACGCACATCCGTAACATTTGTGCTAAAGCAACTAGAAAACTCGGTTTCATTAGGCGTATTGTCGGTAAATGTGACGAAAAAGCTAGAGAACGATGTTATTTTGCGTTGGTTAGGCCTCATCTTGAATATGCATCAAGTATATGGGATCCGGCAGACGATACATGCATCCGTGAACTCGAGAAAGTGCAACGGAAAGCGATACGTTTTGTTAAGAAGTGCTACGATAAAAAAGCAAGCGTTACCAAAATGCTGTCAGATGCAGGTTGGGAATCCTTAAAAGATAGGAGACTAGAAGCTAGATTGCGATTGCTTGATAAATTTAGGGAAAGTACATTTGCGGAAGATATAGTAGATATTATGAGACCCCCCTGCTACCTTGGACGATCCGACAATGAGCGCAAAATAAGAGAAATAGATGCTAGGACGAGTCGATTTAAGAATTCATTCTTTCCGCGAACTATACATGATAATAATAGGCTAAAAAAATAGTCCGAACGCCCGGTGTTTTCACCCCCTGCCGCACGCTGTAAGGCGGCTTGCAGGGTATTTATGTAGATGTAGATGTAGATTTAGAAAATTGTTTATCATGAAAACGAACTAAATTAATGGATACAGAAAATTGAAACGCTGAACATGATAAGAATTTAAGGATAGTTAAGGATATGTTCTTTAATATATATTCACTTTTAATTATCATTGTTTGAATTGATATTACTTGCCATACTCGACGCGGATTTTATAGAGTAAAATTTGAATTTCTACGCGTTTTTTCCCTAAGTATTAGCTGCAATTATTATAGAAATTTAAAAATTGTATCATTTTCAATAGACAATCTCCTTGCCTTCAAAATAAGTGTAATCAGACGGAAATCCAGTACTTCGACTACCATTCATGTGACTCCTCCCACTAACTAATAGCATTCCCTTTCTTAATCCTCCACCTCTTCTTAGGCAGCTACAAAATTTGCAATAATACGGAAATTTTCCAGGGCTGTGAACCTGCTAATTACTTGCTTAAGTCGAAACCGGTTAGAATAAAAATCCAAGTGCTAAGAATTTTGGTTTCTTTCTCAATGGCGTTCCGCCAAGTAAGGCTTAATCACACTGAATACACTCACGTTACTGATGCCCCATTTGAACGATCTCGTTTGACCAACAAGTCTTCTGCAGTATCTATCTGTGAAAGATTTATGAAATTGCTTCAAATTTTAAAAAAGCAGATAATTAGTCTAACACAATAGTTATTAACTGATAAAAAATTCTCCCATGCGAAGAAGAGAACGTGGTATCACTAACTTTATCTAGACTCCTTACTTAAAGTGGAAATGATCCACTTAGTCGACTAATGATTCAAAGCGTTCAGGAATTTAACTGACATTTTCAAGGATAAACATGTGGAAAGATAGTGATATGATTGGTACCCAGGTCTCCCGCTCTCGCAAAGGAAAGTGACCTGGGTTCGAGTCCCAATCTTGTCGCTAATTTTCACTCCAGCTTCTCTTTATGATTCACCCCTTACAGCTTTTCCGTGCTAAGTTATTTCCTCTCTAGCATCCTTGATAATTCCAATTTTTATAACTTGATGCTAAGTGTTTGTGACAGAAACGAGAAGTGCCGGACAACCGAGCGCCTGTCTGCTGAGGGAAGCCCATTCTCATGACATAAAATAGACTTATTTGCATCATTTTACATCCCTTTTACTTTATTAGTCTGGAACAGCATCTAGAATGACCGACAAAGACCAGAAATTTTTTCAAAGGAATGACACTATCGACGTTTAGCTCTGAATGAACGTGGAATCGATAGCACTGCGTTGGGAATGATTAAGACTTCCGGTTTTGGATTTTGGAAGGAAATGGGATCTGATAGAATAAGAATATAGATAGAATATCCTCGAGGAGGTAGATGTTGATAGAACATCCTCGGGGAAATTCACTCGTGACTGAGAAAGCCACAGACGTAATTTTCACCATTCACAGAGAATGCAAATCCAACATACAGGAAACTCAACTATTTCTTGCAATCATGGTCGGAATAGTCTGTGGGGGAGATAAGACAAGATGAGGAATTTCGGAAGTCTCATTTTTCCTCTCGGAATCATTGAAAGTTTCGCTATTGGATGCCACGTCTCTCTTAAATTTATGTTCACATCTTTAAATGTCTTCTGAAGAATGTATGCTCTAAATTATAATGTGGAAAGAAATTAACTTCAGCTACATCCTTGCGGAAGCATTTAAAATGCAAGGGACTATAAAGCAAGAACTGCTGAAATTTTCAATTGCTTCAGCTAGTCTAATCCGTCATTCTGCTGCTGTTCTTGAATCGGAAGACGTTAGCCAATCTCCAATAGTTGGAGAAAGTTGTTTCACCCATGATGTGATTATATTATACCTTCTTTCACTCATCAACAAAGTTAGGAGAATGTAGCGTATGGTGAAGTATATTTGCCCTAGCTTCAGAGATAACATTTTGTTCATTTAGCCAATGAATACTGAAAACTTAAACGGTATACTCACAATTCTTCGATTGCCGTGTTTCATCGCTATTTGAAACACTGAATGACTGCTAATATAATTTCAGCCAATACTTGTATGACGTTACAGGTTTCTAATTATCAGTATACCTATCATCGCTGGCCGGGCTTCGTGGAAAGACTGATGAACTAAAAGAAAAACACTTTATAATTTCCACAAAAGATATAATTCAACGACCTGTTTTGTTTAAAATTGCTGTTATTCAAGTTTTTCCTGGAACTATACGGGCAGGCATTCAGTGCGCCAATTAGCGGGTGACATTCAAAAACATCACGTTTACTGTGACGGATTTGAATAACTTCATCATTCTCGGCAAGATAAATCCTGATGAAACATTTCCTTCCTGATATACGGCTGCGTAAATCAGAGGAGAGTTATATCAACCTTCCTAAATATTCGCAGAAAGAGAATATAATATTTTGGAAGCCTTTGAAGTGGAAACATTCTTCCGTAATTTGAACCAAATTTGAAAGAAAAAGTCGCAGGAGAGTGATGTTGAAGATGAAAGTCGAAGAAGTAAAATTTGGGTTTTATTAATATAAGGGGGACATAAAATGAAAACTGTTACGGAAAGTTAAATGGCAACGAAACCATTATCGTTTTTATCGAAATAGAGTAGTTGTAAGAGGGAAGGTTATTAAATATAAAATTTAATGAAGCTTAAATAGATGATTAAATATCGGGGAAATGAGTTATTTTGGCATTATGTTATGATTTGCCGTATTAATGTCGACATTGACATTTTCATTCATCTAATTTCCTTGAAGTGTATTGATCTTCCTCCTCACCTAAGAATTATAACAGAAATAAAGGTTGAAAATTTATTTTGGCAGCAAGGGACGTTAAATTTGCAAGATAAATGGACGGAATGTTCAAATATGTATGCAAAAAGCAAAGAAAACTCAAAATTTTCATTCATTTGAGGCTTTTTACCTTTGATCGGTTCACTTTTTTGTTTTCTTTGCGGTAGGGATGAAAAGAATGCTTGATAGAATATGGATTTCATACTGGATTATCATTGGTAGTCAAATTCCTATTGAGCGGAGCAATTTAGAATTCAATATGAGTAAATTAAGTATTTTATTTGACTATTGATTGCTGTTTCTCTCCTTTTCGTGCATATTTCCCTGTCTTACTACTATGGAAGACCTTATTATTCCATATTGTATTTAGCAACGCTTGGGATCTTCAATGAGGCTTAGTAAAGTCATAGCACCACAACCAAGAATTAAAACCTACAGCTACTAGCTAGATAATTATTCAAAAGAAAATATAAGCCTCAATTTTTATACATATGATGCATGAATCTATAACTCGAAGGTAATATGTTGTTTAATAACTTCTATCGTCTCATCTTGAAGTAGATATAAGACGATGCTCTTTTATTTACTTGTTGTTTATTATTATTCCTTTTATTATTTATTTAGTCACTACCCAAAGGAGAACTAGAGCTCTCAATCCTTTAAAAATTATGTTACAAGTAGGCCAGCTTTCCGGTCCTAGTGTCAACGTCAAATGTGTATGCACAAATACTCATACTTTCCAACAACAAAAAAACACTTTTACATTATTCTCTAATTTATTAGATAAGTTATATTGCGTATCTACTATCACGCAAATTGACGTCTCCGAGTTGCAGATGATTATCGCAGTCGATTTAAAAATTTCGGATTCTATTTCACAGTTGAGTCGCTTAAAATGTGATTGATACGTTCAAGCGTTGCTCGGCGAAATGAAATGTACATCGTAAAAGGAGGAATACTTGGAACACTTCAACAGAAAGATTTAATGTTTGCTCAAAATGAATAAATTCATTATTATGCTACATCTCATTAATTCAAAGGGTCCTAATTAATGGCACCTCTTGGACCTTTTAATAATCGTCCCTTTTCCCATACGTCATCCAAGAGCGGATTAAGTTACAAGCAACGTATATCAAGATATTTGCTCACTTTTTTGTGGCCGCAATAAGTGTCGGAGGTGATTAATACATTTCCCATTTAATGTAAGAAAGTTTTCTCTAAATGTTAACGGCGCACATCAAGTCAATCAAAAATTATGCATCTTTGGATGGATAAATGTCAATGCCCATCGCTGCGGAGGAGTTACGAGACCTTTAAAAAGATATAGAGATTGAACGGTGAGGCAGTGAAACACGGAGCTTTCGGATTACTTCAACATTTTTCGTCGCGTACTACCTGTCCAAAAGGCAATCATCCCTTTACTACTGTGACGTCCTAAAATACGTTGCAAATTTAATCCATTACGTACATGTCCCGCCCTACTCCTCCGTTGCGTTGGTACCCTTCTCTGCTCAAATCTAAATCAATTTACGTCTTCCTCTCTTTTGCCCCCACAAACTAGATTAAAGTTTCTCTCTTCAGCAAATTACCTCAGCCCTGCAAATCTATTTTCTCGAATATCTCATCCGATATGCTCATCTCAACCAAAATCTGCAACATGATTTAATGAAGAAAGCTGACACAGGTCTCGGAATCTGCATATAATTTCAGGCCGTAAGTATTTTTTTTAACATAAATTTTTAAATGGCCTTTCACTATAGGTCTTCGTGTGTATTTGATCAATTCTATCTATGCTATGGTTGTTTAAATAGAATCCCCAAATTATGCGCTCCAGTATCAGGTTTTGATTTCGAATTCTCAGCTTAAAGTAAACTATAGTGGTAGTGCATATCATTGATCTTTCTAGTATTTCTAAGAACACATTTGTAATAATTCATTACGAACTGATAACATAATCAAAAATCTTTACCGTAGAGATTTAGTCATGACTATTACTCTCTAATTTACAAGATTTTCTTGCAATTACTGAATTATAAATGGCAATAGTCTTAATTGTATGATACTTTTAACACAAATTGAACTTCTTCTTAATAACCGCTTAATCACGTAATTTTACGAGTAACACGTAAACATGCGATCGATCCTATACATTCAGGTATCCAAAAAGAAGTTACAGAAACTGAGTATAAAAGACCTTATTACGTACCAATCTCAATCTATAAAAATTCCTTCACGTGCAATAATAGTATCTAAGATTCTTTTATAGGCCCTCCATTCTCGTCAGAATTTTCATTACGTCAGATTGAAAATGAAGAAGCGATTTACGAGACAGTACCTTCGGTTTTAGGGAATTTTATCCATAAATTCCAGGGACTTTTTATTAGAAATTATACCCTGTGATGAAGCGCTCGTAATGAAGTTTAATCGGTCATTTTTCTTGAGAAATCCCGATGTAAAGAAGTTGCTTCAGAGGTTAAGGAAGAGCATCTTTAGCGCATTACTTCCTGTTCCCTAGCATCTCGGTAAATCTCTTTAGTAAACTAGGACATTATAAACTCCTTATTTAGCATTTTCGGGTGATGAAACATTTCCCCGATGCAATATACCTAAACAAAGAATATAGGGGAAGAATAAGGTTTAACTCAAGAAAAAGCTAATTGCAGTAATTAACCCTGTGCAAGTGCAAAAAATATTCGACTTTTATCTGGAAAATTAAAGAAAACTATTAAAACGATTTTAATTGAGTCGAAAGTGGTTTTTAAACATTACTGTAAGGATGTTGATGCTGTACATCCATTAATGAAGGATGTTACAGCGAAAGCCTTCATTCCAGATTACTGGAAGGATACCGGAAAAAATAACTAAAACGATGAATTTTGTTGTTTATTTATTTATTTATTAAAATTTGCATTGCAATTTGGCCATTTGGCCAGGTGGCAACGCTGGAGGGGAGTATAACATGATAATTTGAAAACTGCCTGGCATTCGCCCAAGACGGGAGGGATAACCCTCCAAAAACCTCCCGTAGGCAGTACAATTGGTTGTGCATTTACGCTTTAAAATTCTACGTTATTTTTTTTCGTATTAACTATAACCTTTTATAATATTAATAGAAATTAAAAATAATGAGTTCAGGCATAGCTTTGTGGTAGTGAGAGACACAAAACTCCATGATAAAAAGAAAATAGCGACATGGCTGGGACTCGAACCAAAATTTCCCACTTTCCGGGCAGATATTCTAACCACTGAACAACCATGCCGCGTCTCTTCAACACTGTTTTGGAATGCTTTTGTGAGGGAAGCAGACAGCCTCTACATAGTGGCACGAACTACTGCCAGATGGGCTCATAGAGCGCCACAAATCTCAAAGCGGTCTTATGAGGTTAACCCTCCAAAGGAAAACGCAAGGATTGAGGCAAGGTGTTTTTACTTTGCAAGGTAAAGCCGTGCGGCTGAATCGCAAGGAATAGCAAGTGTTACTCATTGCTGCTATCTTTCACACTTGTTATTCCCTGAAACTCAACAATAACAACCCTAATTAACCACTACATAAATTATTTAGTGTTTAATTATCATAAATTTATCAAAATGTTTTTATTATATTATCAAAAATCACAAACAACTAAGAATAAGGGTCAGTTTAAGCTTTACATCTTACTGGTAAGAGTGGTCTCAATAGACCAAAAAATTCGTTATTATTAATCGTTTATTAAAAAAGACATTATTATTATTACATCTGATATTTTCATGGGAACGGCTAAATGTTTCATACTTGGAGATAAGTAATTTAAATTAATTGTCAGAGAATTCAAATTATACGTCAGACTACTCTCAAAAACTAATAGACTTCCCAATTTGCCATAACTTATCAGTTTTCATGATTTTCATACACAAAAGATTCGTTAATAAGAGTTCCTCTAGAATTTTACTCGAATCGTCCTCTCAATTTGCCGTTAAATATCCGGCTCAATTTTGCGTAAGCAACAAATTCTGCCTAAGTTGAAAAGTTACTTTTACAACCCTTTGTTGCGAACTTGTCCGAAGATTTCTTAATAATCATGAGAATGCTGAAACGTATTTCTTAATGTCAATTCATCTCTTTGGGAATTTCGGAAATGTCTCCAAGTTTTGGTATTATGTGATAACTATGGACTTACGTACTTCACTGAATTTGTTCTGCTTATAGCATTCTGCCTCAGTGAAGAAAGTAAGAGCAAACTACTTCACTCCTCATTTCACCTAGTAAGCCTCATTCCCCCTCCTAGCTCTTCGTAGCTAATGGTAGAGGGGATGAGGTCCCAAACTGAAAACTTTACAGATATGTTTCAGTAATGAGTGGTCCGCCATGCATTTAAAGCATGCACATTCTGTAAAATTGTGTTAGTAATTAATTTTGCAATTCATTAACTTAGTTTTGCTGACAACCAGAAAAAAATTTTAAAATCGTTCGAGAAACTGGCCATTTAATGAAAGTTGAGAACCATCATTGTATATACGTAAAGTATGTTTCAAGCGTCCATATTAAACAGATTTAAAAGTGACTGAAAAGTAGTGTTAGTCACAGTGACGTAGAAACGCCATTACTCACATGATGACCCGTTGGGTTAGCCTCGTTAATAACAATCTGATGCGAAGCCGATCTAAAGGCACTTTGAAATTCTCATAGCTCTGCCAACCTTTAAACCAATTGCTATGGAGAAAACCAAGGATAGTGAATTCCGTGCAAACCACATAAAATATTCTAAAGCGAATCTTTAGATGCTCGTGTACTACAGTGAGCTTCAGTATTTATTACGTAATGTATTTAAATTCATTACGTGAGCGAAGGAATAGAAATATATCGAAAATGAAAGAGACGAAAGTATCTGGAAGACTTCACATAATAGAAGGCGTTATTTACAGAATGAGGAAGAATAATAGAGATCTGAGACGCATTGGATTAAATGAACCTGAATAAGAGAATCTTTTGACTACTTTAGCAGTTTTAAAAAGAGGACCGCCGTCAACGTTATCAATGATTTTCCTCTAATTTGATTTTACGTTCCGTGAAATTTTCTTCCTCGAAACCAAATAGCTCTTCCTTTGAGTTCACTAAGAGTAAAGATTAATCAAAGTTGATGCGTAAACTTTCCACAAAAATCTAAATTTTAGGGTCATTTTACGAGCTGATTCCTTTTTAATTTAGTATAAATCCTATTTACGGCTCAGTACATAACTTGCTTATTTTATTTAGGTCTTTTTTCATTCCTGTTTCTCAGAAATTTTAAGTTCCAAGGGCGTTGATATGGTCTGCATAATATCTTCATAATGAATGCAAAGGAGTCAATTAAAAATTTTCTTAAAAAGTCCTCTAGAAATAAATTTGTTTCATCGCCGAAAATTTTAAATTTTTAAATGTAATCAACATTCATTTATAATGGATCGAAAAGGATAAATTCTTGATGATAAATTCTCGTATCAAATTCTTTATTTAATAATCAAGTGGTATGATGAATACAATCGTCTTTATTGGGTGAAATTGGAACTAGAGAGTCCAAATTAATGTATTACATAATCAATGACAATTCCATACGTGAGCGAATAAATAGAAATCCATCGTAAATGAGAGAGAAAGATTTTCCTTTATTTCATTGCCGTTGATTGTCCATATTCACGAGTTATTAACAAAAAAGGGATTGAATTGAATATCGTACACATCTAATAGTACAATTTGTAATATTTTCTAAAGCTTCAGGATTCAGGGAGAAGCGTATATTAATAGAAATAATTGTAATCCTACCATAGAAATAGCCCATCAACATTGCAACCCGTTTTAAAAGCATTTCTCTCGCGGAGTCTTCGACTTGTTTTTGAGGTTCGCTAAATGAAGTCGGTTTGCCCGTCTTTGTAAAGAGTAATAATTTCTGAACACTACGCAAAAATAATTACTTGTTGTCATTAAAATAACCTACTAACTAACAGCCACATGTGTTTCGAAATTAGATTTGATTGTTTCTTATTGTCAGTGTTTACAGTTCCGATAATGATCTTTTTCACATTGCTGCAATAGGGTGTTTGTAGATCGGCTACGATTACAAGCTAACCCTAAACTACCTTTAATTAGCTAATGCTTGATATCCATTTTCTTAATTATTTACGGTCTAAAACATCCATTTGTGCAACATCGTCGTCAAAAGCAGAGGCACGGCTCTCTATTTCTCTGTGCTACTTAACGTAATGGACATTTGGTTGAGTGGTACACCATAAAATGATGATATATTTGGTTTCTTTAATTATAACATCCAGCACGTATTCACGACAATAGCGAGAAATGCTATCAATGAAGTCTATACTAAGATTGTTCATTACTCACTTCGACTATCTCCTTAAAACATTATGTTTTCCGAATGTTTAACTCTCTAAAAGTTCTCAAATTCGGCAAATATATTCCAAAAATATCTTCAATATCTTTCTGCCAAAACTTTAGAGATTTTAATATAATATAAAGATCTTAAGCTTTTCCTTTCCTTAAATAATACGTCCACTATTTCAAAAGTATACATTTACAATTGAATACATACCTCTCGAAATACGCTTGTGGGTTATAATTCGCAACTTCTCTCTCAGAAAGGCAATATTTTAAGTTCCCTTAAGCTATTTCCCTGTTTTAAATATTTAATGTAATCATCTCAATTTGAAATGCACGCTTTGATTCCTTTATGATTTGTTGTTCCGAGAAAAAGATGAGCTCGTGAATAAATTATGAATTGTCGGAAGCTTGTGGTACCTTATCCTGAAATGATGCCTTCGACGCCCCCATCTTTCGCTTTCAGCTCCGCCTCTTTTACGATATCGCCCTCGACTACGTCCCTTTTCCCTTAAATGGCGCGTTACTTTTTATGTCACCCACCTGTTATTCGGTATCATCTCGGGGAAGAAGCCATTAACGGATTTTAATAAGTCTCCGAACAATCCGTACTTCGTTAAACACCCTCTTTCATTTTCCCCTTATTATACTCTGATCTGTGAAGTGGTGCTTGCAAGTTCATTCAAGAGAAAACTTAATAGTTCCGCAAGAGATTTCCACGAAGTCGAACCTCTTCACATTGACCTTGAATTCTCTTGTTCCATTTGTTATTTTAGTAGAGTGAGTTTTTATATAGCATGTATAAAGATACAGAGTATGATGCATAGCTAGGTCCTATCCAGCGTAACAATCAGATATGTTGCAAATATTTCACGATATAAGATTACTTCACGATTTAAGATCTAAGATTACTCTATGGTAGAACTGAAAACCATTTACTCCAGGTGCCTATTCCCCGTTTTATTGTTTAAGTAAAAGCAGCTTACCACATAAGGAATAGAAATCCTAGAAACAGAGAATTATATTTCGGCAATCATTTGCACAGGCTTTCGTCTGGTCAGTTTTAGAGAATGCAGAGAAGTGTCTTCCCTTCTTAATTTCACCCCCAGTGTCCTTACGGAGTCAATTTTTTACGTCAGTTCCCATAGAATCCTACGACAAAATTAGAACCAATAATATTAATGCCAATTCTGCAAAATTAGCCTGAAGAATCAAAGAGTTAGCGCGACTTAGAGTAACTCCTTCAAATGGTGTTTTTAAGAACTCTCATGAGGCGAAACAGGACACGTTCGATGACAATTGTACAGTGTTCTTATTTTCTACATCTACATCTACATAAATACCCAGCAAGCCGCCCTTCGGCGTGTGGCAGGGGGTGTAAGCACCAAGAGTTGGAATTACCTCTTTAATGTATTGTTATCGCGTATCGTTCGTGGAAGGAATGAGTCCCTTAAATGACTACTCCTCGCATCTATTTCTCTTATTTTACGCTATCTGTCGGATCGGCCGAGGTAGCAGGGGGATTGCATAATACCAATTACGTCTTCCGAAAATGTGTCTTCCTCTGAATTTATCTAACAATCGCAGCCTAGCTTCTAATCCCCTTTCCTTCAAGGATTCCAAATTTTTCGTTAATATATAGCTTATCTCGTTTAATAGTTTATGTATATGGTATTGTGTTTAGCTATTTTGCAAGTAAGGTTTTGCAAAGAAACGGTGGGATGAGGGACTGACGAGAGGGAAATAATTCTCATGTTCTTGAGAGACTGCCTCCACTTCTCAGATATCATTCGCTCCCATTACCATCGGTTTTCCAGGGGAATCTATATACATCTAAATATATACTAAGGAAACCGCCTTTCGGCATAAGGCATGGGGTTCATGCACCGTGGAGTCTACATCCTCCCTAGTCGTTTACTCTCGCTACTGCCGGTTTCCTTAAGGTAAATAAGTACGGCGGATTTCTCATTTAATTTTCATTGGCGGATGAAGGCTCTGCCTCTAGACGAACCACACCTAAGTTTCATTCCAACCGATAGAATCCTTACTTGCAGTATCATTTTCAAGAAATTGGTTATAACACGACTGACATCGAGCAGCTGCAGGAGAGAGGTAGTGGAACTCTGTTGTTATAGTGTCGTTTAAGCTACCCTTACTTCTTTTGAAAGGTATCCTTTATCAAACGATATATACCACGCTAACGATCTAAAATATTTCGGAAGTTGTTGGTCTTCTGGAAAAGATGTAACTCTTTCGAAATGACAATACTGATGACTTGAAAATAAATATATTTATTTTACTAATAATAAATTTTTCGATTTCCAATATTATTCTTCACTCATCTTAACCATACACTATTCAGCTAGATGAGAGGTAATAAAAGCGAAAAAAAAAACACTTTTGAAAGTATTATGACTTCATGATTATATGTGATCACTTATAGTTTACTTTTATGGTTTTTATTGACAATATTGGTTCTAGTTCTTGTTCTTCAGCAGATACTTTGACTGAAAGACATTTTGAAAAGCTGAAGAGTAACGTCATACTGAGGCGATGATTTACATAAAAGATTTCGAAGCCTAGGAGTAACTAAAGAATTTTTGTGCTTTATATAATAGATAAATAATGATTTCCAAAACTTTTTATCCTAGATTTTCCATTATTAGATGGAGTTTGATTTAATGTAAAAATACAATATTTTGGAAGAAAAGAAGATCTAGGACTTTTTTGGCTGGGTGATAACTTTGCAGGACGAGTCATTCTCATAGAATGTTTTATTCAATAACTAACAGGATTTTTTAATACATGACGAAATTGAAGTTGATGGAAAGAAGACAGGAAGTTCAAGTGGATGTCTCCTGGAGACAAGGCTGCAGTGGATTCCATAGGCTTCTTCCATTCCCACAGTTCAATCTTTTTTGCAGTGGTAACAGGAACAGCTTTTCGCCGACTTGAAAATCAGGTCTCGAGTTCCGTCTAAACACATCACGCGAACTTCGACCTTTTGATATTGGAAAAAGAGAAAATCTTGTTAGGAAAGTGAATAAAAATTTAAAATTTAACCTAGAATTGAGATGTAACTTTCTGTTTATGCCACGTAATCCTCTGATTAATAGAATAAAGTGGACTCAAGTAAGCACTTAAAAATTTCTCCTTAAATCAGCAAAGGATTCTATGTTGGCTTTTGCCGAGAATTACTTCTGAAGTAAAATTTTCAAACAGACTCATTATCGTAAAATGTCCACCTCTAATTACCTCAGATTACATTAAGAAGTGGACGATAAAGACTGAGAGAACACCTATGAAGCCACAAATCCAACTTTCAAAAGAACTAACTGAAAAATGAAAAATGAAATTCATTTGCCACCACTCAAATGCTCAATCGCCGTATCAAGATGCTTATTAATTTTCATGTTTCTATTTATGCTACCTTTCGTCAATTTATTCAATTCTTTATTATCGATATGCTTTTATTATAAAGGGATTGTTTAATAGTACCTTTCCAATTTTTTACTAATGATCGTTTTAACATATTCTTTCCCAGAGTAAGTCACTAACGCTAAGAATTATTGAATCAGCGGAGAACATCGTAACAGTTGCATATTTACTGGCCGTCATTGATCGGAAAACTGACAATCAAGAAAACATATTGATTCAATAAACAATGTGTCCCAGCATCTCCAGCAACTATGAAAGATATGCATGCTTTATTTGAAACTATTCTTATTGTTATTACACATAAACCTTACAAGTAGAACAATTTTCAGGTGGCAAGGATTGAACACACACTTCTATTTAAAAACAAATAAAACAATTAAATAAACAGGAACACTAAAACCCTTGAAGACCACACAACGTAAATATAGTCTGTCAATGTTCATCCCCAAGCCCATCACGAACTCAACGGCTCAACTAAACACAAGCCAGTAGTTTTAAGTTGAGGGGAAAACAGAAACTGTCATGAAATAGCAAAAACAGTCCATCGAATTGACAAATCTACCTATTCCTATGAGTAAAAACTCATAATCACCAACAAAACAAGTAATTCTCCCAAACCTATCCCAGTCCAGCCCATGTAGTACAGCTTCTTTCAGCTTCGCCTTAGGAACGCACTTGCTGAGAAAAGGCTTGAGTTTCGGAAGTGCGCTCCATTGCTCTGTTCAACTGCATTGGTTCTTTGAGAAAGAGGTACAATTTTATGTTCGTGGTCGTTTCTGCTCAAGTAGAAGGGGTTCCTTACCCTTTTCCTGATGTCCGCCCATGCTGGGTTGCCAATATAGGCGCCCTGAACTGAAGAATTTCCTTCTGTTTTCTAAAGATTACCAACCTAGCTTTTCCAGAATTTTTGTTACACTTGCAAGTCTTTTAAAATTGTTCTGAAAATCTCGTGCCGCTGTTCTCTACACTTCCTCAATTTCTTATAACTCATAAGCCCGACTGCTTGGGATGCCAAACTGTTGAGCATATTCCAATCTTGGCCTAACTAATATTTGTACGCGATTTATTTTGAGTTTGGGCTAGGTAGGCTGTACTAAGTGTATTGGTCATTAGAGAATAAAGTTTACTAAGAACTCGCATCAGTATTTTAAGATAAGGTAACATTTCTTTTGAAGCACCTTAATCAAGCGGATTCCACCAGATGAAAAAGAAGTTGTTTAGCCGCCTTTGTTCTCTGCGGAAAATACACCTTAGAAATCCGGGTAAAAATTTTTGAAAGAACGCCCTTGCAGTTTCAGCCGCCACAAAGGAGTATCTCTTCCCCATTGTACCCGAGGCTGTATATTTAGCTCTCGAACCCAATTCCATTTCATTGAATTCTCATCCTGGGGCTATTTTGGGATCTCGTTATCAACTAAGATAGTTTAAGCATCGTCCTCCTCGACCCTTCCTGCCGTTGTACTCTGGGCCTTTGTTTCGGCCGAAAGCGTGGGTGGAATAGCGGAAAGATTGAGGTCGATGATTTCTTAAGGAAACATTGCTTCGGAAATGCCTCCGAGTGGAGATGATCTCATGCGAGAATTAAGATACGACCGACTACTTACCCTGCTCATGAAGAGGTCTCAACTCAAAAACGTCAAATAGAAAATATCTGCTCTTAAGGGCCCAATCGCGTGAACGAAAAAATGACACTTGAGAAAATTGGGTCTCAAGGAAAGAAGGGTGTATCGCCCCTAATATGCGATTCCTCTCCGGTGCCTCGAAATTAATTTCCGTTCTCTTATGAATGAAATAAAAAAACTAAATTTAATAGCCTTAATTTTCCGGGTCCAGAAGTTTCGGAAAATGAGTTATAAATTCATCTGCTAGTTGTCGACCTACCTCAAATCATTTGAGATTCTCAGATTTGGGAAGTACATAAAGTAATTCTTTGAAGAATCATCAGCAATAAGATTTAAGATCTATGTTCGCCAATCATTCTGGATCAATCATTACTGTCCTTTGCATGAATTACTCACAATTACATTCTGATCATTCGGTAAAAGGAGTTCGTATTGCTTTACGAAGTCATAAAATATTCATCATATTCTGAACAGGTGCGGATTGGAAACAGAGCTATTTTATGGCTGCACAAAACCTCTTCCGCGAGTGGTTTTAAAAATACTGAATTCTTCTGCAGTCATGTGCCATGAATCATGCTAAACAAATTAAAGTTAATAGAGTGCTAAAGTTATCAAGCATTTAGTTTTAGTTCAGGAAAACAATTCTCCATTCCATTCTGAAAAAAATTCTCCATTCCATTTCATTGAGAAAATAATTCTCCATTTTTGATAGCTTATTTCTGAATCCCTACCATTATATATGTACTCCATTCAAATATATTGTGTGATATGAGACATGCTCCATAAAATTTAAAGTGGAATTCTATACAATTATAAGGTTATTGGGCCGGGAATTTGGTTCAAGAATGAGGACTCAGATCATGTGATTACATCTTCGGTATCCATGATGTTGCAGCATTGACCCACTGATGTGATCGCCTGATTGGCATTGTAGCGAAGCGTCTCGATAGCTGAAGGGACGGACCAAGACTCGCAGAATCCGCGACAGGCATTCGTTGTGATGGGAAACTCGACGCAGTCAGGAATGCTGATCTTACGGGTGTGACCTAAAGTAAAGGACAATAAGAATATTAGTTAAATAGGGTTGAAAATAATGGCGGCGAAGTTATCCGATCTGTAGACAGACCTACGTTAAAACAAAGCTTCCCAAACGATGTACCGCGGTATAGCGGCGTACCGTAAGTCCTTGGCGTGCCGCATAATGTCCGATAATGATATTTCCATCAAATTTTACATTACGCGTGCACTTTATTTTTTGCTATATTTTTTTGCTTAGCGAGAGTACGTAATGAAAGCCTTAATATTAATTCCTCTCCTAATATTTTCTTTTTTTATTTTAAATTAAAATAAAATAAATAAAGGTTTAGCTTAATGTGCTGCGAAGTATGAGTCAACACCTAAATGTATCATGGTGGAGAAAAGATGGGAAGCTCTGTGTTAAAAAAAAACGCATACATTTTTCTCCCATGCTATATCAGTGGAATGCTGCCTCATTTCCGTTAACATGTTGATGTTAAACTTTTATGAAGATATTAAAATAAATGGGAGAACCACGCAGTTTTCCTGAAAAAGGAAATTTATAATCATCTGAATGAATTCATGAACTGTCTGACACGATGTTCCATGATATAAAAGAGCTTTATCCTGTTTTTCGTTTGTTTGTTTAGAGCTTATTTGAAATTTCTGTAACATAACATTATCTCATCATTAGCCTCTACTGAGCTTCATTTAAACTTGTATTGGCCCTTCATTTTAAAAATGGAGCTTAATTTAATAGTAGAATCACCTTGTCCCAGCACTCCATGTCTAATTCTCTAATCCAATTAGCGTTAAAAAAAACTTCTGCGGAATATTTACAGGTCTCTTTACACTAATGCGTCGACAGAGAACGCTTCAATACGATGTTTATTTTACAAATGATTCACTCTAAGCCTTTGATTACATTTTTCTATCTATTTCCCATCACTTCACTAAACATTTCATTCAGCTCTAGTGATGTGGTTATGATAAGATCGAGAGATGACTATTGAAATGTAAATAAGAGGATTAAACGCCTCCTTATATATTTCACATCCTCATTCATATTCAAACCTTCATAAGCATTACGGAGTAGTAGTTCCAGCAATTATTCTCGCTTTCTAGTCAATCATTTGAAAATTCTTGTAAATCGCTTGGCACCCAACTTAGTTGTAGTGTACACCGTTGAATGGAAGTAAAAAACAAGCTTAAATCCACATAGTTTCTCTTATCATGATAAATGAGTGTTAAATACCCCAAATTATATGCTAAAAGGAAAGTGCGTTGTTCTTTCTTGTCGATTATTTCTTTCCATCTCTTGCAGCAAATAGAGTAGACCTGTTAACACACAAGAAAAAGGGTTTTACTTGGCACGATAAGCCGTGCACCTAGGAAAATTCCTAAGGAGAAATGGATATAAAAAAAGTCCTATATGCACGCCTTATCGTGCCAAGTACCTAAAACCCTTTTCCTTGTGTGCTATCCTTTAAGGGGGGTTCTCCTTCCACCACTTTGTATGGTCGGTGCCTCTGCGAAGCCATGGCTGTGAACGATACCGCTGAGTCGGACAAACTCACGCGCCCTTTGCCTACAAAGTCTCCCAAACGGCATGGAGAAATGTTCTGGTGGTACAGCTCAATGGATAGAGCAACCGATCGGCAATTGGGAGACCCGTGTATGGGATTGGGAGACTTTTTTCATGTCCATTTCTCCTTGGGAATAGGCCTGTTACTTTACATTTGATTCCATAAATCAAACATTCTACCTGTCTTCTTAAATGGACTAAATATTATAAATTATTCTCTTCCTAAAAATGCAAACATTCTAGGATGGGTCTACATATCGGATTTTATAAGGCATAAATTAAATTCTCGTACAAACTTCGCTTGAAAAAAACGGAAATAATTTATGTACAGAGTAGAGAAATGAAATATCGTCGCCACCTACCGCGTGTTCCCATCTTGCAACATCAATATTCATTGGATTATGAAACTGCGGTTTTCCCTTCTCTCCCAAAATAGCTCGAAGACCCGATTAAGCCTTCTTATTCTCCTCTCTCTAAAAACCCAACCGAGGATCAAAACCAAACATACCCACGTTTCTGACGCTCAACTGGAAAATGCAAATTTTAAAAGTTAAAGGACCGCGCTATAACGTCAAACCTGCCGTGATTTTCCGCGCCCCCGTTAATAATAAAAAGGAGCGAATAGCGAAAGATACCGCCGCCAAATGGATGTCTCGATTATTCGCAGGAAAAAAAATTCCTTGCGTTGAGAGCTAAGGATACAAATGAGACGAAGAAATATGGTAATTTGTGTCGGCAGACGCAATCATTGCTCATGGAGCATTGGTTAAGGAGGTGTTTTAACCGAAGAGTTGTCTTGAGGCAGAAAAAAATGCCGTTTAGCGCTCTTTTAAAGGAGGTGTAATGAGAATGACCAACAAATACGTCTTCATGGGTCTTAGTGGGAAAAGCTTTCCATCGATGAAACGTTTCTTCGAAAAGATTGACGTAGAATGATTCTGCGCATCATTTAAAAACGTCAATCGTGATTTTTTCATTATACTAAATTAAGTAAAATAAATTACATCACTTCCGCAAATAAGATATTTTCGAATAGTAAGGAAAAGATTTTGACCAATTAGTCATCTTGAATTTATGTTTTTACTGTGTTTTCGCGGGTTTTTCCACATCTTCCCTTTGAGTGTTTTCCCACAACATGGGTTTTTTCTCTACCTACCTTCAATTGCAAAGATTTTTTCCAACACTGTACTCTTTCTCTTTGCTTATAATTACCATTTGTTTTATAATGACATACAAGGTTAGGTGGAAGAGAGGTCCTTATGGGCCTAACCTCGTCAATGAAGTGTCAATCTATCTATCTGTCTATCAATTTCAATATATGTAAAAGTAAAAATAAAACGAATTACTATTTCTAAGACTTAAAGAAAATATTCGCTGAAGGTTATTTTTAGATTTTATTGTCTTTGACTTCAGTATCTCATTATCTGCGTAATAACTGCAGTATCACATTATTTTTTTACGGTGGTACGGGCCACGTACAACCATACAAGCTTTTGTTTACAGTGTAACTCCCTAAGGTCTTCCTCTCCAGTTTTTCTTTCTTCCTAAAATTTCTTTCCGAGAATAAGAGATTTTTAAATAGCTAGAAAACCTTTCCAACCAGTTAATTATCTTAAGTTCGTGAGATTTTTGGAGTCATTAAAGATAGCTTGGCTATTAAAAATATCCTATTTACTAAAAAATCGTCTTTAATTATCTTTTAATGCTGAAATATGCTCATAGGTATATATTAATGCTGATATTATATAATTGATGTGCAATGAACACTATCTTATCGTTAATTATGATTGTTTTCCCATTGAACGAATTCTTTAAACGATTTATTTTGAAATGATGCCACCGATTCTCGTACTTAAAAAATTTGCATGTGTTACTTACCAAGCAATGAGTTTCTATTAAAGAATCGTAGGCGTTTCCAAAAATATTTCGCAGGTAAAAATATCTCGTGTCGGTCTTTTTCAGAATTGAATTTCCCAAAACTTCCGGGAAGTCATTTCCGAAATTATTAAGGTATCTCCTCAAGGTGAATTCAGTTAAAAAGCCGTAGAGGAAACATTTAAACAGATTTAAGCACCATAGGATTTAGGATCTATATATTACCACTGTGGAAATAATGTAGATTTCTTTTAGGGCCTGTTCAAAGTATTTAACAAGAAATAAATAAGGAAGATCCATCTTAAGTTGCTTGATATAATGAAGATTAGCTTCTTACGAAAACTTTCAACTATAATACCCTGATTAAGGATGGGTCCATGGTAAAGCGTTGCCTATAACTTTTCAAATTTGGACCCAACAAACGATGACGTCACAAATTGCTTCCCCCACCGTAACACTTCGAGAACTTACGTCATATCCGGGGGATCTTCTGCGGCATTTCCGGCCGCGATTGTTCTAAGCGCCTGCGCGTTATCGCTCATCTCATCGTCACATCCTGAGGGTATTCCGCTCTGGCGACTGCCCATCCCTTTGCAGTCCATTCCATCACCGAAAACTCTCATCCGAAGAGTGAACCCACCCACACTATTTACAACGATTTCTCTTCCTTCGACAGAAGGGGATTGATGTTTGGCTGCTTAACCGTCAGCCCGATTTCCTATCTAAAACTCAGAGGACAAAGGGAAAAAACAACGTTCATTTCCTTTTCGGAATTCGTTTCTCTTCGCGACATCCCCTCCGAAGATATCTGGAAGAAAATTCGTCCGCGATGATTTCCTTCCTGGGCCAAACCTCTGAAATACAGATGCAAGAATGCCGACGAATTGCGAATTGATTCGTTCTAAACAGCAGTTCGTGAACTAAGGAATAATTACGCCATACTATATTAATATAGTTTCATTCCTATGGTAATTAATATGGTTTCATTCCTATGGTAATTTACTCTGTAAAATGTTTTAAAGAGGGAGAAAAGTTGGGAGTCTAAGTTTCGATTGTTTCCTTTCATCGAATGAGCCATAAGCACCTTATCGTTCTGTATTGATATTTCACTTCATTCTTCGACGGACATTGAATATAAAATGATGGAATATTTTCCATTTAAAAGTCGTTTAAATTTTTAGAAAGGTAAAATTCATAAGCCCGAAGCTTAACGAAATTGGGATTTAGCAATGACGTGCAATTGTACATTGTCGTGGTAGTTTCGTGTAATAAACAACTTTCTAAAGAGAGTATGGGCCTATATTAAAAAGCTAAATGACGTTAAGAATGGGAAGTTTCTACTCGATTGGTGACTTGACATCAAAGTCAAACGAGTTTATACTTCACACATATACGAAGTAAGCACGTAATTCGTACGCGAGGTGGGTTCCGAGTAAAAAATATGTTCCCTTGCATAGAATGGAATAGAAAATTATATATTTCTATTATAGTGATTTGTATCGAATTCGATCTACTGACGACGTCAGCGAATGCTTAAAATTACAAAAATTCCAAAACTTACCATAATATTTTCGAGCAATTGTGTTAACATTGAAATATAAAGAAATGTATAACAAAAGAAGTAATATTATGTAATACTGCAGCTTTAGAGTGAGGGTTAAATTAAAACAGTACTGTTCGGCAATAAGTCATTACTGTGACGTATTCACAAGCTGGCAAGAGTAAACTTTAATCTTTACTGCGGTTAATTTTTCGCTTTCGTTATTATCTATTACCACAGTTTAATTACTTTAAATGGTGTTAGAATTCTAAATATCAATTAATAGTTTTAATATACCGTAATGGTATCTATTAAGCTTATACTTGCTTAGAAATCGAATTATTAAAGAGTAATAGTGATGTCAATTAGATGAGAAGTAAAAACTACAAATATATTTTTAATTAATTTAAATCTTTCCATTTACTTTTACTGAACGAACATTCGATTTCAAAACTGTCCCGAGCCTTAAATTATTGGGTAATGATAACGGAATTCCCAAGAGTTCAAGCAGGTGCCTATGCACGTAGTAGTGTACGTTCATTATAATTCATACCTTTTGAGTGGAATTTGATTAAATTTATTGAAAGCAATCGGAAAGCGTCCTTTAAATAATCGTCTTTCGAAAATTGTCACGCCAATTTCTCATGATTCTCTGCGATAAAAAGAGACCAAGTCCAATTTCATTGAATGGGTCTAAGATTAGCGTTATGAAAGGACACAAGAGGCGAAAAATCCGGAAATTGATTTTTAAAAACGAAAGGTTTTTACGGTGGAATTTTTAGCCCGCGCTATATGATGGGTGTGGCCTCATCTGGAATGACTGTAACAGGTGATTACCGAGTGATGAATGAAGGTGACGTAACCGCTGTAGAGAGGGGTGTTTAAAAGAGGGGCGTGGAGAAGGATGGGTGTAAATATGAGCGAATATTCCGGTGGGGGAATTTACCTCAGGTAGGAGAGATTGCGTGAACAGATTGTTTACCTTAAAGTGGTTTATCTGCGTCAGCTTTTCCGCCTGAGCGGGGAGAGAAAACCAAAATCGGAATTACATTTTTTGAGGCGGAAAGCAAGAGGTAGAGTAGTTACGCTTTGAAGGTACAATGTTTTTTTTGTGTTTGAATTACGTCGATTGGGTGACTCCGGTAAGCAAACATTGCTGATTTTAATATCGTAGAGAATACGTGATAGGGTAGGAGACCCAGATTCAGCCGACTATATTTATATAATAATCGTCGGATAATATGCTGTAATTACTTCTGTTGGTGTTAACTGAATCTACCTTCCATTAATGATATGCTCCACTAAATAATTTGTTTGGCGTTATTTTATAAAAATTAGTCATACATTTTCATTTTGAAATTTTCGCAAAAAAAATTCGAAAGATGCTCCCAGATTCACTTATATCGTTATTCGGAATTTGAGATGCTTCTTGACGAAACAAGTATGTGGAAAAAAAATATTTTTAAAATCTGAAATTTTTCATTGTATTATAGGAAAGTCCCCCAAAGGAGGAAGTTCAAATTTAAGATTAAAGTTTAAGATTTTAGACTTAGAAATTAAGAATCCAGGTCCACACTGAAATTTTCAGAAGAAATTCAATTAGGAGAGCTACATCGGTTTATTTCTTCGTAATTATCCTCCTTGAATATACAACCGAAGAAAGGAACGGAAACGATTCATTCATACGCGACACTACGACTTTTTCACTTCCGTTCTATCAATGGCTTTTCCCTGCTTCCGCTAACAAAGTTACTTCCCAAATCCCATCGATTGAAATAGCCTAGAGAAGAAAATATTTATTCAGTTTGAAATTGAACAATTGAAATAACAACATTCCCTTCCGTCGACGAGTTGTCTCATCGACGAACTGTCCTTCGACCAAATGTCTCAGCGACGAATTGTCCTTCGACCAAATGTCTCAGCGACAAATTGTCCTTCGACCAAATGTCCCATCGACCAGTTGTCCTTCGACCAACTGCCCCGGAACCTTGATTTCAAACGAAAACAAGCCAGAATAGATTATGAATACATTGCAATGATATATCAACTTACAAGGAGAGGCTCTCACTTTTGTCCGGGGATTTTGATGAAACTTTTTGTGGTGGTACTGGTAGTTCAGTAATGAAAAAGTTGAACGGGGTTATTGTCAATGGTCCTTAGTCTCCCTCCAATAATTAACTGAAAATCATTCCACCGATTTTGTAATTTCGAAGCTCCAGTTTGAGAGTATATAATACGGCTTCCTCGAGACAAATGTTCTTTCGGCCAAGTAGATTAATTAATCATACCATATCAAACGCCATCTTCCATCTCGTCATTCTTCCGGAAAATCGTGGAATCTGGGTCAGAAGCTAGGATTGGTTAATAATATGAGGATATTTGAAGGATACAGTCTTATCCGCTGACAGGTTGTTATTCTACTACGTCATTAAAACAAAATTGATGGTTTTATGGTCGCTTTTTCTCTCGCCCTCCGCCCCCTCATCTCCTGAGAAACTGTTGCGCCTTGACTCCACAGCACTTCTAAACTCTTCCATTTCGTGAAAGTATTGCCATTTGGGAGAGGAAAACGAGAATGCCGCCGAACGAAGGCGTGGGCGTCTCTAATCGAAATAAGGATGTAGGTACAAGGAGGAGGAAAAAAAATAGAGGAAAGGAATGTAGGCGGGAGAAAGTGAGATTTTAGGGAATAGAAATTTGAGCAGAAACGCGATTTAGGAATGGAAATGTAAGAGAAGGGGAAAATTATAGAAAAATAGGAAGAATAGAGAGACACTGAGGACATCTGTGTACACTAAGAAATAGTAAGTAACCTTTTGTTTCCGTCACTTTTTACCATTCATTTCTATATATATTTATGCTACCTCGAAGGTGCAAACGAAATCCAAAGAGGGAGAAAAATTTAAAATAACAAGCGAGAGAAGAGTTTAAAATAAAGGCGGAAAACGTAGAAAGCAGACCTAGCGCAAGTTTAGATGGAGGTACGGAAACTGATGGCAACACCAAAGAGGTAAAAAGTTAATGAAGAAAAATCATATCATAAGTTAAATAAAAAGAATGGCAGAGTAAATTAGTTGGGAAATATTTAGTTACCATTTTAGATACAATTAAGAAATTTATAAGTAAAACCATGTTAAGACACTTTGCAGGGAACGAAACGTGCGTTATAAGCGGAATAGCGTTATAACTGGGATGTGACAAGTCTTTATTTCTTTTACTTCGAAGAAAAGCGGAAGGGTTTCTGGTTCTTTTTTATAATTACCTTACACTTTGAAACGAGAAGGGTAATTCTTTAGTTTGCTTTATCCACCTCAGCTGATGATTGGATATCTAGAGAGTCCGCTAACCATAGTTGTGTAATACTGGTTCCCTTCTCGTCGTATTTTTGAAGAACGGTCAGCTTTTCTCATAAAAAGCTCCTTTGTAGCTTGAAATTGATAATTTTCACTCTTCAAGCAATTTTTCCCTAGATGAACGTTTAGGGATTGTTTAACAGCAGTGGTGAGTTGTCGTCATAGCACGATCTCTCCGACAGTACACTCTACAGCCCACAAAACAATGCTCTGTCACTGATTTGTTTACAGCATGAGATTGTGACGAAAGAAAACACAACCAAACGACTTTTTAATCTAACGGTTCGCCCTGAGACAACATGGGAAAGATCTCACTCGCAAATCGCAAACAAGAGAGTAAAAAAAGAAAATCCTCGAAGAGACGAGGCAGAAGAGGAGAGAGGACGGCGATATAGTAATGTGAACAAGGAAAAATCCTCCTCGTGAGCAGTTAACAGAGCTTCTGAAGCTGTATTTCTACGTTGTGTTTTGTTTGAAAGAGAGAGAAAATACAGCTTATTAAGCGGGAAAGTTTCAAGCTGTTTTTATTGTATATGGAAACTATAAAAATGATTAAATCTGAAAAGATTGCCGTAACTTAACAAAATATAAATGGATTCAATTATTTGGTTATATAACGACGGGGCCAAACGGCCATTTCAGTGACCGCTTGAGTGTAGTGCCAGCATTTAAATATTTAATTCAAATATTTATTTTTCCCAAGTCAATCGCTTATCAAATCTGGATAGAATGTTTTACAGCTTATTTACACTAGTCCCAATAAACGTGGTTAGAAAATAATATATTCTCATATTATGTACAGGTATTTTCTTCAGGAAGTGAAGGAAAAGTGGCAAACGCCCACATAGTCCGCCCGCATAGGCCGCTTGCTCCCAACCTCTTTACTGATATACGTGAGGTATTAGATGATAGACTTTCAGGATAAATGTCAGAGAACTCTAATCGAATGTCTTTAAAATGAAATGTATGTTGATTAAATTTTATCTACATCATTTATAGAAAAATCCTTCCAACCTTCCTTTGTTTATTTGACTCTAAATTTAAGCTTTATGGATATTTTAAAGTTAGTAGTTGCACTCGTATATCCACACATTTTGTTTTTGAAGCCTTCTTATCGGACTTCTTCGACTTTCATTTCCTCTGCAGAATGTATTACAGCTCTATCGAGAAGCGAAAGAAATTTTGGCCAGGGTGATTAACTCATCTATTATTTTAAAATTTCACTAGTATTTGCTGGTTCAATCTGTGTAATTAATTCAGTTAAGCGTACAACGGAGACCCAACATACGTGGCAGGGCTTTCCTCGACGAACCCCTAATCTAACGGAAATTGAAAAGGCCAATTATAGGAGGCTAAACTACACAACAGGCAAAATAAAATTTTGAAGAGGCTCTATCTTACCCCATTTTGATATATACTCATTATTAAAAATCGTCTTTCATAGAAGACTGGGCTAATCGGAGAATGGAGGAAGGATCGAATCAATGATTATCCTGCTTTCCTCTCTTTGGTGATTGCTTACTCAAGTCTTCGTTTGCATCTCTCATACTGGCGAAAATTATTTAGTATTTAATTAGATTTTAAGATATGGAACTCTTGCAACAAACTACATTGCTTAATTTAATAGTTTCGGACTTGAGTTCATAGCTGAAAATGTCTAAATGGTAACTGTTAATTTCACAATCGTTAATATAAGAGGTTGTCGGCTATGGGAATAATGTCCAGAAGGAAAAATAAGAGGGGAAGGTAATAATTCAGTAAAAACTACCATAATAGGGCGATACTGGTGAAAATTCCATCTGAATCATCGTCGAAGCTGAATAATTTCAGAAAAGAAATAAACATTTTCATACTGAGAAACAGGAGTGAAAAATATCGACGGGACTAGGACTCGAATCCAGATCTCCCACTTAACGGGCGGTCGTTCTACCCACTAAACCACCATAACGAGCCAGTTTCATTCTGTTAACGAAATATTCTGTAAGGCTAATGGCGCTCAACATAGTGGCACCAACCACTTCCAGAGGTCCTCACAGGCGTAGCCACTTACAAAGCGATGTTACACAGAGATATGAGATGATACAAATGAGTCAGAATGCTTTGCGTGATCCAAACAGGGTCTATACGCACCTAATAATTATAATATAACATAGATAAATGTGATGTAGACAGAAATAGAGGAAAAGGAAATTGGAATTAGGAAATTTGAATTGGAAAAGGGAATAGGTTGGGAACGCAAGAAACCTATAAAGAAAAGAGTTGATGAATCAATAGGAGAATATTTCAGCGAAGAATGTTGTGAAAAACGTACATACAAATACCAACGGAAAGTAAAAGCTAAAAGATAAAGAAGTCGAAACGTGGCGGCATAAAGAGGAAATTTTATCAAAATTAAAATCCAAGATGCAATAATTTACTCGGTGGGTAAACATCTCAAACGTATCAAATACCTTGAAAACGCAAACAAAAATATGTAATAGAGAGAAACAGAAAGAAAAACAATTAACCCACTTAAGATACAACCAGGGGAATAAAGTGAAAATATTACAATGCAGGGGTGAAAAGAAAAATAAGGAAATGGGTTAGGGAAAGTGGAGCGATAAAAGAGGATAGAATGGATAGTAAGGAGATAAAAATAAAGGAGAGACGAAATAAAAAAGCGAGATGAAAGAAAGGGTCGAGGGCGTGTGAATGGGAGAATCAAAACGAGAATATAAGAGGGCAGAGGGAAATGAGTGCTTGTTATAAGTCTGCAGAGAAGGGGAGCCCCGAAATAAAGGGGTTGGAGATGTCAACGAAACTAGAACAGTCCGAAGAAGAGATTATTAAAGAGTTGTTCGCAGCTCATGGATAAGGAGGTGATGGCGATAACACGACTCGGGATTTTTTGGCCCTGATTTTCTTTTCAAGAGAAAGTAAAATTTATTAAACGACTGGTTTTCAGCTGGACGTAGTCACCATCAGGGTATTATATGTTGGTCAAAACCGGTCGTTTTGACTAATTACTGTTGTAATTTTCTCACTTTTTTACGCTATATTCAAATTATTGGGTTGTGACCCCTTTTATACTCGGTTCCCTAACATGACTGCGTTTCCACTGGTAGTGTCAGAGTGATACTCTTCAGCCATTCTACTACTGAATTGCATTTTAAGTATACTTATTATAATGTTAGACGGAGCATCGAAAAAATATCATGTGTATTGATATTCAATGTGTGATAAAAGGGAAATGGCTAAATGCCGCAATGATAAGGAAAAAACATAACAATATGAATAGGAATAAAATTATAGAAAAAAGAATAAAAATTTAAAATATAATTTTGGAATGCCTATTTTTTACTATCATATATCGTAGGCTTTACTTTATAAAAATAAAATAATGCAACTCCTTTGGAAGGAATAATGTAAAATAATTATCCACCACAGTTTAATTACTTTAAATGGTGTTAGAATTCTAAATATCAATTAATAGTTTTAATATACCGTAATGGTATCTATTAAGCTTATACTTGCTTAGAAATCGAATTATTAAAGAGTAATAGTGATGTCAATTAGATGAGAAGTAAAAACTACAAATATATTTTTAATTAATTTAAATCTTTCCATTTACTTTTACTGAACGAACATTCGATTTCAAAACTGTCCCGAGCCTTAAATTATTGGGTAATGATAACGGAATTCCCAAGAGTTCAAGCAGGTGCCTATGCACGTAGTAGTGTACGTTCATTATAATTCATACCTTTTGAGTGGAATTTGATTAAATTTATTGAAAGCAATCGGAAAGCGTCCTTTAAATAATCGTCTTTCGAAAATTGTCACGCCAATTTCTCATGATTCTCTGCGATAAAAAGAGACCAAGTCCAATTTCATTGAATGGGTCTAAGATTAGCGTTATGAAAGGACACAAGAGGCGAAAAATCCGGAAATTGATTTTTAAAAACGAAAGGTTTTTACGGTGGAATTTTTAGCCCGCGCTATATGATGGGTGTGGCCTCATCTGGAATGACTGTAACAGGTGATTACCGAGTGATGAATGAAGGTGACGTAACCGCTGTAGAGAGGGGTGTTTAAAAGAGGGGCGTGGAGAAGGATGGGTGTAAATATGAGCGAATATTCCGGTGGGGGAATTTACCTCAGGTAGGAGAGATTGCGTGAACAGATTGTTTACCTTAAAGTGGTTTATCTGCGTCAGCTTTTCCGCCTGAGCGGGGAGAGAAAACCAAAATCGGAATTACATTTTTTGAGGCGGAAAGCAAGAGGTAGAGTAGTTACGCTTTGAAGGTACAATGTTTTTTTTGTGTTTGAATTACGTCGATTGGGTGACTCCGGTAAGCAAACATTGCTGATTTTAATATCGTAGAGAATACGTGATAGGGTAGGAGACCCAGATTCAGCCGACTATATTTATATAATAATCGTCGGATAATATGCTGTAATTACTTCTGTTGGTGTTAACTGAATCTACCTTCCATTAATGATATGCTCCACTAAATAATTTGTTTGGCGTTATTTTATAAAAATTAGTCATACATTTTCATTTTGAAATTTTCGCAAAAAAAATTCGAAAGATGCTCCCAGATTCACTTATATCGTTATTCGGAATTTGAGATGNCTTAAATCTCTCCTATTCTATCTAACCTATAAAATATATTGGATTGATATTAGGAAACCTGAATGGCTCTCAGTGAGGAGTTAATATTCATTTGAATTATGCTAAACAATGAAATGATAAAGCATTCACCCGTATTGAAAGAAAAATTTTTCTCTATCGTGTGCCTGATGATGACGCATGGTGTAGAAACCGAATTAATTTCTCTAAAAATTCTCAGTAGAAATTGAATATGAGATGAGTTATCTCCGAAATCATCTCAAGAATCGAGATATGATCCTTTCTTAAAGATAGGATTTTTTTGTTACAAAGACATTTAAAAAAAAGGAAATGACTTCTATATCCTTCCAATGGTTTTTTATGTGTCCTAAACTATTAGTTTTCTCTCAATGACTAATTTTTAATCAACCTTACGTTCTCAAATTAAAAAATTTTCTAGCAGGTTTTCAGAGTAGTAGATACTGATTCAGTAAGTTTTTGTTGAAATAAATCATTCATAATATCCGTCAGATTTTCATTTTCCTTTACAATTAAGGGAAACAAGATTTCAAGGCATGAGTTCAAGAGTTTATAAATACCGAAGACAATGTGTGCATATGTTTCACTCAGAAGGTATAAAGCGGTGAGATACGGTTAAAAAGAAAATACTTCAAAAAAGAAAAACAAGTAATACATTATAATGACTTGAGGCTTTCCTGGTGGATAGCTTGGGTAAAAAGCTCTCGGGTTATCATCCAGGTGAATTCCGGTGACCATGTCGCCAACGTTTCGACGGCCGACTCTGCCATCTTCCTCACGGCTGCTGAGACCACAACTCAATATCAGCAGCCCTGAGGAAGATGGCAGAGTCGGCCGTCGAAACGTTGGCGACATGGTCACCGGAATTCACCTGGATGATAACCCGAGAGCTTTTTACCCAAGTAATACATTCTTCGTGATAAGATTCAAATTCATTCCATCAAATATTCGAAGATAAATAAACGTAAAAATTTGGAACTACTTTACTTTAGGGACATACCTTAGATGAGAAATCGTGATTTCAGTTATAAATAATTCTCGGTGTATTCAGATAACGTTGAAGGGGAAACATTATCACTAATGTTGCAAAATTTTTGGAAAATTTCGTAATTAAAGATACGATTTAATTTTTGCCAGTGAAATAATGTTATTTCTCTCTTGAATTGTCTTTGGAATATGAAGAAACTAAATTTCGTAGCTTTAGAGGCACGAAGAATATATATAACGAGAAAGAAAGTTTTTGTATACCGTGATATTTAAGTAAAAACGTGACGAGCTATCTTGCAAACGTCATTACGTTAGCAACTTCTTGTTATTGCTTTAGCAACGTCTTAAGGAAACATCCCGTACGCCTTCGCTCACATCCCTCTCAATCTAATTCACTTCAGGATTCCTCAAACTCAACGCCCACTGTCTCCTACAATCTCTCCGTTCTCACCCAAGAACAGCCTTCCCGACTTTGACTCGTCAATTTACTCCTCACCCTCACAATAAAATGTCTTTTGTTTGCAGAGATTGTCATAAATTGATTCGTTGTCGCATAAGTGCTGCAAAATGAATTTTAAATGATTATTAGAAGGTAGATTGATTCATTTTAAAGCTTTTGCGCCCTTAAGTTTCTTGCATCGATTAACGTATTAATATGTTTGCCCTCTTTGCGTTCAAATCTAACTGGGTTCTTAAATTTTAACTCTGAATTTAAGCTGCTCGTTTAGGAGGCGATTTTATACAAATGAATCTAAACTTAAATATTTACACAAACCTCATAATCCTGGGATTTGTGCACTCGGAAATCTTTCTAAAATCCTTGCTAATTTGGAGATATTTTTGCAATATGTTCGTCTCCTTTTTTGTTGAGATCAGCAAACCGTTATTCATCTTATTTAAATTCCTATTGATGTTAAATTAGAGGCATACATATCTTTAGAAATAGATAAATCTCCATTATATCTATGTTCTTATTTACAAGTATTCTCCCTTTAGCATGAAAAAGAAAAAAGTACGACGCAAGCGTTTGATAAGAAAATCAAATTAAGAAAATATGTTAATCCATTAAATGTGGACCAATGCGTAAAATTATTTCCATTTGAATGTAACGGAAGCATTAATTTAGATAATATATAGATCTTAAAATATGTTCCCGACCCATTTAATCTCTAATAGACAAAATCTGAGAGGAAGAACCATCAGAACCTCAAATTTTCAGAATGAAAGAGTAAAATCTATATCAAATTAGGTATTAAATTCCTATATAATAAAAACGAAGTCAACTTCCATAAATTTTCTATGTTATAACCATCTGACCTTTCTCCTTTCAGTGTGTTCGTATTCCCTTATTTTTCTACTTACTTTACGTATTTTTTCAATCGGATCCTTTAATAAAATACGGATTCATTTCAAGGAGAATAGATTTTTCTAAATTTTTATCATAAGTTCCGTTTGGCATTAATGGTGTTTTATTACCTTCCTTTAATTCATCAACATATTTTCGGACTCTTTCTTGGGAATCTCGCGAATTTTCATTCGTTCCAAAGAACTTTTCAGTAAATAATATTACTTCATGCTCTTCCGTAACTAGGAAAAATGGCTATTTTGTTCTATATAATTTTCTTTTCCGATATGGCACGATAACCCCCATGTCACCTATATCGGTGACATTAAATGATCGAATTTTTTATTAGACGAGCTTAATTGTTTCATCTTTCAGTAACTTTTCAGTAAGTTGAGGTATTTTTAACCTAAATGAAGTCCGATTTCAAATCACCTTTCCAATCATCACTCTCAGTTTCCTTCCATTCCTCATTCTATCGCCTCCAGATCGACCTTTACCGATTTTTATCACCAAGCATCTCCCAAAGGAACAGCATTTAATTTCTATCACATTTACACTAAACTGAGAGAGTAAAAATATAGGAGAGTGAGGACACTCATAAAGGTGAATTGTAAGTAACTATGCCTGGGTCGAAATGGTCATCTTCGAATAGACCTCCGAAAATGCTCAAATAGCTTTATGTTGAACCAACAGTTTTCAAAGACACCTAAAGAATCAAACGGTAAAATCTGTGACATCGACTATAAGATTTTTCACTGCTCCCAGACTATCATTTTACGTCTAAAAGGTTAAAGGGTGATTCTTAATTAAGAATAGAAAATCTTGATGGAGACAAAGCCATTGAGATTGATGAAGAAAATTCTGTGATTCTATGACTGTGGGATCCCATTTGGTGGATACCTATTCCAACTAAATAAATGGATTCTGTCTCTTTAAAACAGCTCCTTTGATTGTTAGCAATGTAAAATATCATGTAAAAATATAACATATGATTTAAATGAAATTTAATTTTGAAACAAAACGTTATGAATGGTAATTGTAGTGTAAATTTGTAATTTTTAAGTGATGTAGAATGGTTATAATACGCAAAATGTTGTGATTTTAATGATGTATGATGTAGATTTGTAAGTAACGGTTATCGTATAATTATAACTAACTATGACAATGAACTGTCCTGTAGAGGTTATGTATATCGTTAGATAAATAAATTTATTATATTCTTAAATAGTGGTAAGGCTGAAGCAAAAGAACTCATCAGAACTAAACCAGATTTAAGTTCGTTTTCGTAATTTAGTTTCTCTTTTATATTTTGTACTATTGTTTCAATCTACGGAAAGTTAAATTTTTTTAGTAGTAGTAGTGTTCTTAAAATGCTTTCGCCGAAGTCGAATGCTTTACCCACTTCGCTATCAGAGAACCCTTAAATTTTGTAATTAGTAAAATATTTTATACCAGATATTTTCCATCAATAAGTAATTATCCAATTCTTTCAGATGAAGAAATTAATGAGATGAAGATGAAATTCAGATGAAGAAATAGAGAGAAGCTTCTCTCTATTTCTTTGCCGAAATTTTCGTTTATTTCTTTCTCGGTCGAACCTTTCTTCCATTACCTTCCTGGGAGTTCTATGAGGGTTCATTCAGATGATATTTGAGTATGACGTTAGCTGGTTTCTTTCTATTTCTTAGATCCGGTTAAAGGCCTTCTGTGATAATTATTTTCTATTCGTTTATTTGTTTTATATATTTTGTTTATTGTTTTTGAAAACTTCACATCAGTCTCTTCTTTCTTTCTTTCCATTTCGGCTGTAATATTATTAATATTATTTTATGTATATCATTACTTGGAGGTTGTGGGTGACATCGCTGTGGAAATGTTTGCCAGAAAATATTCATCAGTACTTCTACCTCAAAATTACTTAAAAATAACTGTCATCTAAGTCCGTACCAATAACAATCGTTTTATCACATTTTCGTAAAAAACGTAAATATCCAAAGACAAAACATTTTGCCCCATTAAATGCGTGTTGATGCTCACACTGCTACAATCCCAAGATTGAGCCTATTGAAATTTGAAGCGAATGTGCTGGCTCATGAATTCTATTCCAGTTCATGCCTTGTACTCACAGTATTTCGAGGAGGATTAAAGAGCTTAGTTATTAAAGTTCCATTAACAGAAAATGATTATCGAAACGGTCTCCGCTCGTTTTAATAGCGAAACCACCTCTTTCGAGGCTAACTAAAATCGCGGTTTAGGAGCCGCAACCGGTCGTAAGTGGATTTTACGGACCCACTCACTTCGGGAATTAACCCCTTTCGTCCACCTACGAACCCTTTTTTGTTCACCCTTAGGTGATGTTCAGACCCTTCTTTCCTTTCACTGCGTAGCCTTTCTTCGCCGTTCCCTGACCTCGCGACCTCTCTCTTCAATTCCAGATTAGATTGCGCAAATGACTCGACTCTGAATATGGATGAACGAGATGATGCTATTAGCGTAAAGTAAAATTTATAAAGAGCTGCTTTTTTATTTTCTCTCTCGAAATCTTACAACTATCCATTTTAAATGTCAGAAAAAAAAGATACAAACGTATGCGAGGAGAAGTGCAATTTTTTTGTTTAAAACGGCTTTTAGTGGTCGCTTCATTGTTTAAAAAATCGTTGCAATTATAGAAAAATTGCTTGGCAGATTCTATTGAAGGATACAGTCCACTTCGACCCTGGATTAATGACATATTAACATTATCAACTTGAAATATATTTTAGAGAGATCCAAAATCATTTAAATCCCCTTTCCCATTAGTTTAAGCCTACGGCAATTTATCTGATTGAAATTTAGAGAGTGGAAATTTTTCTAGATGATTTGGCGAATTGAGAAAATAAAGTTTGAATATAAGAAAGAATTTTTTTTTTCGCTATTTGCAAACAAACGGAATCCATTGATACGGAGAAAACTTGGTTTTATAATCGGAGATAATTACTTCGACTGATAATGTCATTCGTCTTCATGCCGAGTTTCATAGCTACGTTGATTACATCGTCTATTTTCAAGACAAATATACCGATCTGAGAACCGACATATAATTATATTCCTGCTTCAATTATTAATATTTATTAATAGTATATCTACTGTAATTGAACAAAATCATAAGTACGGCTTCCCGCGAAATGTTGGCCCTTCTTGTGATAATTCAATGGAGAGTTTTGAAGAATGTTATATTGCGCGGGTTTTTTGCAGTAACCTCATTTCAAAAACGTCCTTTTCCTTGCCTTTTCCTCGAAATCTCTTTACATTGTAATATTTTTCTCTTCTAATTTTCTTCGTTTGTGAAAAGTTTCGTTCTCTCCAGTTTCCTTCTTCCCCTTCTCTTTTTAGCTCTACTCCATTTACCGCCTGTTGAACGTTTGACTTTAAAGGACCTTCAACTCTGACACAATTCCATTAGCGGTCCCAAGTCATCGAAACCTTCGCCTTAAAAACGTTAGCCACAACTTCCGGGTACGAAAATTGGGATCAAACTAAAAGAGTGCGCCATAACCTATATTCTCGTCTGTACAAAAATCTAGATTAGAAATACTATAAAAAGATAACGAGTACTTACATGTGAGATGCTCAAATGGGTTGACTAATTTCCTTCTTTGAGGTTTGTGATTCCAAAACTTTTCCTTGCGTACTAATAATGCCGAAAGAAAACAATCCGAGGATAAAACTCACTGCCTTCGATTGACGGTATGAAAACATAGATACCAACGTTGGAAAATAAGTAGTTCCCAACTTAACCTATCAAGCGGGCTTTAATTTCGGAAATTTTTAGATATCGGAACCTCAATAAGACACCAATATACTTCATGATTCTAGCACTTATATAAGAAAGCAGATCCTATCTTTAATGTATAGATTCCTGTTGTATTCAATTGATTGAGAATAATAAAAAATTATCTTATTTCTCAGAATATTTAATGCTGAATAAAAAGTAAGTTTATCATTATGCTGGTCTAAATGTGGTGCACTCAAGAATTTTGTTTTTCCCAGAGGTTTAATTGTAGTTAACATGAGTTCTTACTCAAATGGACTTAAAGGAGAACTTCTTATTCAGAGACGTACTATCTCTCCGCTAGACAGTTTCCCTTGAACAAATAGCTATAACGTAGTTTTATATTCTTCCTTCAAGAACAACACTGATTCATTTGTGCAAAAAGTCATTATGTTCGAAAATGAAATCTGTACATTAATTTAAAATGCGATGAATACAAATAACTTTCCTACTTTATAGATTTTATGCCGGTTAATTGCAATTAATAAGTTCCTAAGTTTCATGTAGGCTCTTTCCAAATCCTTCACAATTAATAAATTATCATTCAATAATTTATTCAATATCATTTATTTATAATGTGCGAAACTATTATGGAAATTATCGTTCTAATTCGAGGTACATACTTAACTGCCTCATCCTAACGCAGATTTTTCGTTTCTATACTGAGCGAGTCGAAACGTCGCCGACATCTTTTTCACCAGATCTTACGAGGTATCTCGTACCTGGTTGGAAACCCGAGAATCCCTTTTACTTTGTCCTTCAGCCCTATCCCAAATTCTAGAAGACGTGCACCAAAGAACTTCAGGTATGATTCAACTATAAGTAAACATTGCCTTGATTCTGGTGATATCCTTCTACATGTAAGCAGAAGTGCAAAAATCGCTAACATTTGTTTTCATCTCAAAAATATTAATCTTGTCGAACCAATAGAAAATTTCAAAAGGAACTATATCCTTGATTCCACATAATTAATGTGGAATACAGGATACAAATATAAGATTCGGCTATAAAATTGATTTTAAATACTAAACTGTATATCTTTACCTAAAATTGGTTTATTATACGAGAATATACGAGAAACCGGTTCAAATGTAGTCTTTAAATTTAAGCCAATCCCACAGTAACGAAGGGATAAACTCATTTTGATTAACATAATATTTATCTTTACATTTGACCTCGTTTTCAATTATATTTTACACATGTAAATCGCAGAAATTAAAAAAAAACACAAATAATACAGCTTTCCAGAACTGCAAAACATTCCTTGATTCGAAAAATACTGTTTTTACAGTCCATATATTTATGCTACTGGAACATCGTTTTTCTGCAGTTCAACTTTCCTTCCGTATATTTTTCAAATGTTCCCAAATCTTTCTAAAAATACTAAGGACCACAGCATTCTGTTCATAAGCATGCCGAAATACTTATAGAAAATAATTTTATTTTAATAAAATAATTTTAAATTAATAATAAGTGAATGATCAATCTTAAGTCTTGTCTTTCGGGTTTTGTGTAACACATTTCCAAGTACTGCAATGAAGATTTCTTAGAGTCTGTATGGTTTTGCCAGTTTTCCTCGAAAAGGTAGGTGTTATCTGTCAGTAGCTGAGCTTGAGGCTAAGTAATTAACGGGGAGAACAAACAAAGAGACAAAAGATAGGGAAGGCGAAGGTAAGAGAGTCTGAAACAAGTGAGTGGACATGATCCGCCCACTCAGCTCGGTCCCAGCGTCCTTATCTATCTCCTTTACACTCATGGTGGTTTGTCCTCAAACGGGTAATACCGACGGGGTCAGATTTTTCCCACGTATACTAGAGTTAATGAGTCAAATTTCTCCAAAGATTAAATTATGTCTCTTTCCGAAAGATCATTATCTTATTCTCTTAATATTTTCTTGGAGGGTTTACATCCCAATCTGGAAACAGGTAAACGGGAAGAAATATACCAGGAAACCAGGTCCTTGAGGGCCTTACAATGCGTGTCGTTTTAAGTTTTTTCAATAACAAATTAAGTTATTATTACCTACTTTATAATCACTCAGAATAATCATGAAAATGTTGTGCAGCGTTATTGTAATGTTTTTACAAAGTTTGATTATAATAAGTGTTAATTCGTCTAAATCATTAACAGAGATTCCATTTAAACTCATCGACATTATAAGATCGATGTATCATTGCCTTGCGGGATCCAATCATTTGAAGGACGATTGTGTCTGATTTAATTACCATTATCATCCTTACCCTTCAAAAATATAAATATATTTTTGAATTCCTTACAGTAAGTAATGGCGTTAAGGGAGATTTATAAAATTGTTTTTTAAACAGCAGGAATTCGACAATTACTGCGCTTCCAAGCATGGGTGATGACCAAGTTATTACATAAATAATTATAAATTTTATGAATAAATTACGATATTTCTTTATTGCTATCGTGTAGTTACGTTATAAATTTCCAATTTTTTTCATCCTCCCCTACCATTTTTTTCATTTATAAATCAACCTATTGAAAGAAAAAAATTGAAACGATCTAGGTTTTGGCTAAACTATCATAAAAAACATTATGTGATAAACTTAATCAATAATTTGATAGCCTTAAAATTTATGATTACTCGTGCAGTGACTTGATTCCCATTGCTCTCATTTTCCTATAACCCTATTTTTTCGGCGCTTTCATCTTATTTCGTATGATTTATCCTAATTTTCGACTTCTATTCCTTTTTGTTTCATATATATCTTTCTTCGTCCAACTTGCTTTTCATCTTCCGGCTGCTACCTCAATAGTCCCTCTCATGTTCCATTGCCTCGTGTAATCCTTACATCAGAGAAGGATCCATCCCTCCTTTCAAAGCAGAATCTCGATGATCCGGAATTATTTAAGTAAATGCAAATTTCCGAGGCAAGTAGGAAGATTTGTTCATTGGAAACCAACAATTAAATCCAAGTTTAAGCGTTTGCTCGTGTGGCCGAAACGGAAGCGGATGGAGGAGCCAAGCAAAGGCTTCTGCCTTGTACAAGGTCCAGGCAAATGTTGACATTGGTCTCGGTGAGTGGTAACCCACTCCCACGAAATATCTTCTCATTTCCACGAAGAAAATGAGGAAGGCAACATGGGCTCATATAAGAAGTGACGTGATGAATTGAGAACTCCTGTCGCTTATTAAGCTANTTCGACCCTGGATTAATGACATATTAACATTATCAACTTGAAATATATTTTAGAGAGATCCAAAATCATTTAAATCCCCTTTCCCATTAGTTTAAGCCTACGGCAATTTATCTGATTGAAATTTAGAGAGTGGAAATTTTTCTAGATGATTTGGCGAATTGAGAAAATAAAGTTTGAATATAAGAAAGAATTTTTTTTTTCGCTATTTGCAAACAAACGGAATCCATTGATACGGAGAAAACTTGGTTTTATAATCGGAGATAATTACTTCGACTGATAATGTCATTCGTCTTCATGCCGAGTTTCATAGCTACGTTGATTACATCGTCTATTTTCAAGACAAATATACCGATCTGAGAACCGACATATAATTATATTCCTGCTTCAATTATTAATATTTATTAATAGTATATCTACTGTAATTGAACAAAATCATAAGTACGGCTTCCCGCGAAATGTTGGCCCTTCTTGTGATAATTCAATGGAGAGTTTTGAAGAATGTTATATTGCGCGGGTTTTTTGCAGTAACCTCATTTCAAAAACGTCCTTTTCCTTGCCTTTTCCTCGAAATCTCTTTACATTGTAATATTTTTCTCTTCTAATTTTCTTCGTTTGTGAAAAGTTTCGTTCTCTCCAGTTTCCTTCTTCCCCTTCTCTTTTTAGCTCTACTCCATTTACCGCCTGTTGAACGTTTGACTTTAAAGGACCTTCAACTCTGACACAATTCCATTAGCGGTCCCAAGTCATCGAAACCTTCGCCTTAAAAACGTTAGCCACAACTTCCGGGTACGAAAATTGGGATCAAACTAAAAGAGTGCGCCATAACCTATATTCTCGTCTGTACAAAAATCTAGATTAGAAATACTATAAAAAGATAACGAGTACTTACATGTGAGATGCTCAAATGGGTTGACTAATTTCCTTCTTTGAGGTTTGTGATTCCAAAACTTTTCCTTGCGTACTAATAATGCCGAAAGAAAACAATCCGAGGATAAAACTCACTGCCTTCGATTGACGGTATGAAAACATAGATACCAACGTTGGAAAATAAGTAGTTCCCAACTTAACCTATCAAGCGGGCTTTAATTTCGGAAATTTTTAGATATCGGAACCTCAATAAGACACCAATATACTTCATGATTCTAGCACTTATATAAGAAAGCAGATCCTATCTTTAATGTATAGATTCCTGTTGTATTCAATTGATTGAGAATAATAAAAAATTATCTTATTTCTCAGAATATTTAATGCTGAATAAAAAGTAAGTTTATCATTATGCTGGTCTAAATGTGGTGCACTCAAGAATTTTGTTTTTCCCAGAGGTTTAATTGTAGTTAACATGAGTTCTTACTCAAATGGACTTAAAGGAGAACTTCTTATTCAGAGACGTACTATCTCTCCGCTAGACAGTTTCCCTTGAACAAATAGCTATAACGTAGTTTTATATTCTTCCTTCAAGAACAACACTGATTCATTTGTGCAAAAAGTCATTATGTTCGAAAATGAAATCTGTACATTAATTTAAAATGCGATGAATACAAATAACTTTCCTACTTTATAGATTTTATGCCGGTTAATTGCAATTAATAAGTTCCTAAGTTTCATGTAGGCTCTTTCCAAATCCTTCACAATTAATAAATTATCATTCAATAATTTATTCAATATCATTTATTTATAATGTGCGAAACTATTATGGAAATTATCGTTCTAATTCGAGGTACATACTTAACTGCCTCATCCTAACGCAGATTTTTCGTTTCTATACTGAGCGAGTCGAAACGTCGCCGACATCTTTTTCACCAGATCTTACGAGGTATCTCGTACCTGGTTGGAAACCCGAGAATCCCTTTTACTTTGTCCTTCAGCCCTATCCCAAATTCTAGAAGACGTGCACCAAAGAACTTCAGGTATGATTCAACTATAAGTAAACATTGCCTTGATTCTGGTGATATCCTTCTACATGTAAGCAGAAGTGCAAAAATCGCTAACATTTGTTTTCATCTCAAAAATATTAATCTTGTCGAACCAATAGAAAATTTCAAAAGGAACTATATCCTTGATTCCACATAATTAATGTGGAATACAGGATACAAATATAAGATTCGGCTATAAAATTGATTTTAAATACTAAACTGTATATCTTTACCTAAAATTGGTTTATTATACGAGAATATACGAGAAACCGGTTCAAATGTAGTCTTTAAATTTAAGCCAATCCCACAGTAACGAAGGGATAAACTCATTTTGATTAACATAATATTTATCTTTACATTTGACCTCGTTTTCAATTATATTTTACACATGTAAATCGCAGAAATTAAAAAAAAACACAAATAATACAGCTTTCCAGAACTGCAAAACATTCCTTGATTCGAAAAATACTGTTTTTACAGTCCATATATTTATGCTACTGGAACATCGTTTTTCTGCAGTTCAACTTTCCTTCCGTATATTTTTCAAATGTTCCCAAATCTTTCTAAAAATACTAAGGACCACAGCATTCTGTTCATAAGCATGCCGAAATACTTATAGAAAATAATTTTATTTTAATAAAATAATTTTAAATTAATAATAAGTGAATGATCAATCTTAAGTCTTGTCTTTCGGGTTTTGTGTAACACATTTCCAAGTACTGCAATGAAGATTTCTTAGAGTCTGTATGGTTTTGCCAGTTTTCCTCGAAAAGGTAGGTGTTATCTGTCAGTAGCTGAGCTTGAGGCTAAGTAATTAACGGGGAGAACAAACAAAGAGACAAAAGATAGGGAAGGCGAAGGTAAGAGAGTCTGAAACAAGTGAGTGGACATGATCCGCCCACTCAGCTCGGTCCCAGCGTCCTTATCTATCTCCTTTACACTCATGGTGGTTTGTCCTCAAACGGGTAATACCGACGAGGTCAGATTTTTCCCACGTATACTAGAGTTAATGAGTCAAATTTCTCCAAAGATTAAATTATGTCTCTTTCCGAAAGATCATTATCTTATTCTCTTAATATTTTCTTGGAGGGTTTACATCCCAATCTGGAAACAGGTAAACGGGAAGAAATATACCAGGAAACCAGGTCCTTGAGGGCCTTACAATGCGTGTCGTTTTAAGTTTTTTCAATAACAAATTAAGTTATTATTACCTACTTTATAATCACTCAGAATAATCATGAAAATGTTGTGCAACGTTATTGTAATGTTTTTACAAAGTTTGATTATAATAAGTGTTAATTCGTCTAAATCATTAACAGAGATTCCATTTAAACTCATCGACATTATAAGATCGATGTATCATTGCCTTGCGGGATCCAATCATTTGAAGGACGATTGTGTCTGATTTAATTACCATTATCATCCTTACCCTTCAAAAATATAAATATATTTTTGAATTCCTTACAGTAAGTAATGGCGTTAAGGGAGATTTATAAAATTGTTTTTTAAACAGCAGGAATTCGACAATTACTGCGCTTCCAAGCATGGGTGATGACCAAGTTATTACATAAATAATTATAAATTTTATGAATAAATTACGATATTTCTTTATTGCTATCGTGTAGTTACGTTATAAATTTCCAATTTTTTTCATCCTCCCCTACCATTTTTTTCATTTATAAATCAACCTATTGAAAGAAAAAAATTGAAACGATCTAGGTTTTGGCTAAACTATCATAAAAAACATTATGTGAATAATTCAATGGAGAGTTTTGAAGAATGTTATATTGCGCGGGTTTTTTGCAGTAACCTCATTTCAAAAACGTCCTTTTCCTTGCCTTTTCCTCGAAATCTCTTTACATTGTAATATTTTTCTCTTCTAATTTTCTTCGTTTGTGAAAAGTTTCGTTCTCTCCAGTTTCCTTCTTCCCCTTCTCTTTTTAGCTCTACTCCATTTACCGCCTGTTGAACGTTTGACTTTAAAGGACCTTCAACTCTGACACAATTCCATTAGCGGTCCCAAGTCATCGAAACCTTCGCCTTAAAAACGTTAGCCACAACTTCCGGGTACGAAAATTGGGATCAAACTAAAAGAGTGCGCCATAACCTATATTCTCGTCTGTACAAAAATCTAGATTAGAAATACTATAAAAAGATAACGAGTACTTACATGTGAGATGCTCAAATGGGTTGACTAATTTCCTTCTTTGAGGTTTGTGATTCCAAAACTTTTCCTTGCGTACTAATAATGCCGAAAGAAAACAATCCGAGGATAAAACTCACTGCCTTCGATTGACGGTATGAAAACATAGATACCAACGTTGGAAAATAAGTAGTTCCCAACTTAACCTATCAAGCGGGCTTTAATTTCGGAAATTTTTAGATATCGGAACCTCAATAAGACACCAATATACTTCATGATTCTAGCACTTATATAAGAAAGCAGATCCTATCTTTAATGTATAGATTCCTGTTGTATTCAATTGATTGAGAATAATAAAAAATTATCTTATTTCTCAGAATATTTAATGCTGAATAAAAAGTAAGTTTATCATTATGCTGGTCTAAATGTGGTGCACTCAAGAATTTTGTTTTTCCCAGAGGTTTAATTGTAGTTAACATGAGTTCTTACTCAAATGGACTTAAAGGAGAACTTCTTATTCAGAGACGTACTATCTCTCCGCTAGACAGTTTCCCTTGAACAAATAGCTATAACGTAGTTTTATATTCTTCCTTCAAGAACAACACTGATTCATTTGTGCAAAAAGTCATTATGTTCGAAAATGAAATCTGTACATTAATTTAAAATGCGATGAATACAAATAACTTTCCTACTTTATAGATTTTATGCCGGTTAATTGCAATTAATAAGTTCCTAAGTTTCATGTAGGCTCTTTCCAAATCCTTCACAATTAATAAATTATCATTCAATAATTTATTCAATATCATTTATTTATAATGTGCGAAACTATTATGGAAATTATCGTTCTAATTCGAGGTACATACTTAACTGCCTCATCCTAACGCAGATTTTTCGTTTCTATACTGAGCGAGTCGAAACGTCGCCGACATCTTTTTCACCAGATCTTACGAGGTATCTCGTACCTGGTTGGAAACCCGAGAATCCCTTTTACTTTGTCCTTCAGCCCTATCCCAAATTCTAGAAGACGTGCACCAAAGAACTTCAGGTATGATTCAACTATAAGTAAACATTGCCTTGATTCTGGTGATATCCTTCTACATGTAAGCAGAAGTGCAAAAATCGCTAACATTTGTTTTCATCTCAAAAATATTAATCTTGTCGAACCAATAGAAAATTTCAAAAGGAACTATATCCTTGATTCCACATAATTAATGTGGAATACAGGATACAAATATAAGATTCGGCTATAAAATTGATTTTAAATACTAAACTGTATATCTTTACATAAATTGGTTTATTATACGAGAATATACGAGAAACCGGTTCAAATGTAGTCTTTAAATTTAAGCCAATCCCACAGTAACGAAGGGATAAACTCATTTTGATTAACATAATATTTATCTTTACATTTGACCTCGTTTTCAATTATATTTTACACATGTAAATCGCAGAAATTAAAAAAAAACACAAATAATACAGCTTTCCAGAACTGCAAAACATTCCTTGATTCGAAAAATACTGTTTTTACAGTCCATATATTTATGCTACTGGAACATCGTTTTTCTGCAGTTCAACTTTCCTTCCGTATATTTTTCAAATGTTCCCAAATCTTTCTAAAAATACTAAGGACCACAGCATTCTGTTCATAAGCAGGCCGAAATACTTATAGAAAATAATTTTATTTTAATAAAATAATTTTAAATTAATAATAAGTGAATGATCAATCTTAAGTCTTGTCTTTCGGGTTTTGTGTAACACATTTCCAAGTACTGCAATGAAGATTTCTTAGAGTCTGTATGGTTTTGCCAGTTTTCCTCGAAAAGGTAGGTGTTATCTGTCAGTAGCTGAGCTTGAGGCTAAGTAATTAACGGGGAGAACAAACAAAGAGACAAAAGATAGGGAAGGCGAAGGTAAGAGAGTCTGAAACAAGTGAGTGGACATGATCCGCCCACTCAGCTCGGTCCCAGCGTCCTTATCTATCTCCTTTACACTCATGGTGGTTTGTCCTCAAACGGGTAATACCGACGAGGTCAGATTTTTCCCACGTATACTAGAGTTAATGAGTCAAATTTCTCCAAAGATTAAATTATGTCTCTTTCCGAAAGATCATTATCTTATTCTCTTAATATTTTCTTGGAGGGTTTACATCCCAATCTGGAAACAGGTAAACGGGAAGAAATATACCAGGAAACCAGGTCCTTGAGGGCCTTACAATGCGTGTCGTTTTAAGTTTTTTCAATAACAAATTAAGTTATTATTACCTACTTTATAATCACTCAGAATAATCATGAAAATGTTGTGCAACGTTATTGTAATGTTTTTACAAAGTTTGATTATAATAAGTGTTAATTCGTCTAAATCATTAACAGAGATTCCATTTAAACTCATCGACATTATAAGATCGCTGTATCATTGCCTTGCGGGATCCAATCATTTGAAGGACGATTGTGTCTGATTTAATTACCATTATCATCCTTACCCTTCAAAAATATAAATATATTTTTGAATTCCTTACAGTAAGTAATGGCGTTAAGGGAGATTTATAAAATTGTTTTTTAAACAGCAGGAATTCGACAATTACTGCGCTTCCAAGCATGGGTGATGACCAAGTTATTACATAAATAATTATAAATTTTATGAATAAATTACGATATTTCTTTATTGCTATCGTGTAGTTACGTTATAAATTTCCAATTTTTTTCATCCTCCCCTACCATTTTTTTCATTTATAAATTAACCTATTGAAAGAAAAAAATTGAAACGATCTAGGTTTTGGCTAAACTATCATAAAAAACATTATGTGATAAACTTAATCAATAATTTGATAGCCTTAAAATTTATGATTACTCGTGCAGTGACTTGATTCCCATTGCTCTCATTTTCCTATAACCCTATTTTTTCGGCGCTTTCATCTTATTTCGTATGATTTATCCTAATTTTCGACTTCTATTCCTTTTTGTTTCATATATATCTTTCTTCGTCCAACTTGCTTTTCATCTTCCGGCTGCTACCTCAATAGTCCCTCTCATGTTCCATTGCCTCGTGTAATCCTTACATCAGAGAAGGATCCATCCCTCCTTTCAAAGCAGAATCTCGATGATCCGGAATTATTTAAGTAAATGCAAATTTCCGAGGCAAGTAGGAAGATTTGTTCATTGGAAACCAACAATTAAATCCAAGTTTAAGCGTTTGCTCGTGTGGCCGAAACGGAAGCGGATGGAGGAGCCAAGCAAAGGCTTCTGCCTTGTACAAGGTCCAGGCAAATGTTGACATTGGTCTCGGTGAGTGGTAACCCACTCCCACGAAATATCTTCTCATTTCCACGAAGAAAATGAGGAAGGCAACATGGGCTCATATAAGAAGTGACGTGATGAATTGAGAACTCCTGTCGCTTATTAAGCTATGCTTTCCGATTCTGGAAGGAAAGATTAATTATGTTCATTCACAAAATTTGATACGGTGTCGCGAAATCAAGATTAATATGATGAAGCATGATGAAATATGGTGAGTAATGAAAGAAGCGTCGGTTTATTCATAAACGAACGGCCAATTCCCGGAAAATTCTTAATTAGTATGCGTTCGTTAAGAAGAAAAATGATGTCACTAAATAATTGAAGATTATTAATATTAAATCCCCCGGTTGACATGCTAGCGATGATAAACTCCTTGAAAACATTTTGGAGTCGCAAAACGAAAGAAATTATATAATATTCTTAATAGATCTTTTAGGTAGTCATACCCTCTGAGCATCTCTATTTGCGACACCATCTTCATCGCTTAAATATTTGTAACTACTTCTCCAATTTAATCGCAGAGAATAATTCTTTTGTTATATTATCATCGTCAAAAGTTCCTCGACAACAAAGGTCATTTCGCACATATGGGCCCCCACCGGGAATCGAATCCGGGACCGCTTCCACCAAAGGCGAATGCGTAGCCCACTTAGCTATCCGGGAGCCGATTCCTTAGCAATTTTGGTGATTCCATGAATTTATGAATGATGCTTTAACTCGCTAACTAACTGTTGATCTTAAATTTAAGGGCACCCGGAATTTTGGTCCGCGGAGATTTGGTCCATACACTACATGCATACTCAAGGTGAGGCCTGACTAACGCGAAGTAACAACGCTCGCGGACTTTTTCTTCGCATCTTCCGACTATTCTCTTAACAAAACCGAGTTTCTTACAAGCCTTTCCACATATGTTATGGATGTGGGCACTCCATGATAAGTTATTAGTAAGGGTAGTTATTAGTAGTCATATCTCTGTTTCCCCTTTTCATTGAAGAAATATAGTTAAGATTCCTTCCAAGGAATTTGATATGAACGATTGCCTTTTAGCCTCATAAATTTGTTACTGTTTATTTCTCAGAAATTCCAGATAAGAAAGCGCGATGCGGGTAATGAAACCCAAACTTCCTCCAACCAACTCCATTATACATATATTTATTGCGTTACGCATTGTTTATTCGTAATCTGTACAACGGTACGAGTGGTTCGATACCCATTACCTACGTATTCACACACATATGTAGCATACTCCTCCCTCCCCCACCTCCTCCGCCTTACAAATAACCATTTCCGTTTGTCCATTTGAGTAATCTTTATGTAACTGCCAGGAGATTTATAGCAAACGTCAGCGTCCTGAAATTGTCTACCCTCCTCTTCTCCCAATGATTTCGACATGAACAATATCCTTTTAGCAACATAAATTTGTTATTGTAAATTTCTATGGTTATTTGCAGTCTCTCTTCCTAAGTACCATTCAAATTAATCATCTATGCCAATTTCCTCCCTTCGATATTTATCTCTGAAACAACACTCATTTATCTCGAGATGCGTATTCCTTGTTTATCAAATACTTTAATTTATAAATAAACAATAGTTTTGTCATATTCTTACGTCCGGATAACTGTTTTCCTCCCCTATTGCACGCTCCGATTCCAGTAAGGCATACTTCTAATTATTGTTTAACAAAAGGTTAAATACTAAAAAAACTATTGAATTCTATCCAGAAACAACAATAACAATTAATTATGAGAAATCTCAGCCTTGCCCAACAAAAAATGTATCGCGTGTCGTTACTAAATCATCGTAGCACCCAGCCGCCGCGGACCAAATCGTCGCGGACCAAATCGTAGCGGGACCAAATTGTCGTGGGACCAAATCGTAGCGGACCAAAACGTAGCGGACCAAATCTCCGCGGACCAAAGTTCCGGCTGCGAAATTTAAGATAATTCATTGGTGGTCATTCACAGATGGTCGCGGTCGCTTTAAAGACATTGTCTTCACTGCACTTGAATTGCATTGGCGGGTCCAGGGATGACGATCGCCCCCTTTGGTGAATATGTTGTTTTAATAACTTTCCAATAATCTGACTAGTATCTTGAATTAAAATCAGGTTGTGAATCTTTTCCACTGTATATCTACTACATACAGCACGACAAAATAGAATTTAAAAACTGTCTTCAATCGCCCCTTTTGGAAATTTTTTAGATCCGCCCATGTTGCATTGCAGTGAGGAATAAAAGATACGTTAGAATTTCAAATTGTAAGAATTGGTAAATAACCATAAATTCAATTCTTTGATTTAATAAAATAATCCAAAGTTAAAGTGCTTTGACAGCTTATGTCAATCTTAGGACTTTCACCGGGAATAGAACCCGGTACCGCTTTCGCCAAAGTAGAACGCGCCGCCCACATGGCTAACAAGAAGCACAAAATAACCCTCTTGCGATGTAATGAAATAAAAGGTAACAGGTCGATTGTAAATAAAAGTTCTGAGTTGTAAAGGAAAAACTGGTAGTGGCGATGGAAACAGATGCATCCTACCAAAATACGTATAGTAGAAAAAAATACGGAAAATACATTATATTGAATTGTGTCTTATATACGAGCTAGCAATTGAGAGGGTATTGGAAGACAAATTTGGTAAAACAAAATTGCAAAGAATAAAAAAGGATTGAGAATGAAGGAGAGAAAGACGAAAGGTTTAGAGAAGAAAAGATGAAACGATGATTAAGCGACGAAAAACGAAAATATTTAAGACCTGCCGACTGCCCGCCGTCATTAATCTGAACTGCTCTTTTGTCGAGGAAAATTTTCGATCGTTCGTCGCCATTTATTCGCCCGATGAGATTAGGAGAGAAATTTATGAGTTTAATAAATGAGTGACGTTCTATACATCTCTGTTTCAGTTTTCAGGAACTAAAGCTCCTCGTCAAACGAAATGATCTTCATTAACTACAGAAACTCACACCCCTTCGAGTCAACGAACTGTTCCACGAGAAACTGAAAATGATTATATTTAGAGATAAAGAACTTTCTCTCTCTGTCGTGATGAAAAATTACGACATTTTGAATCAAGAAAATTGAGCCAAATCCGTGAAAACATAAGGATCCAACGTCACATAAAAAGGTTACATTAAGCAATTTTGCGATTATTTTATTAATTATTATTAATTGATTATTTATTACGCAATTATTATGTTATTAATTATGCAATTATCCGATGTATACATAATATATATGCAATGATGGAATGGTTTGCAATTTGTTTGGCAATACTCTAATACTTTCTCTGTTGGTTATTCCAATACCTAATGAAATAATCCCTTGCCAAACATGATGATTTAGAAAATTTCGCCTTTGCAAAAAGAACGGACGACAAAACCTCAATTGATTTAATAAGAAGTAAGACAATAGATTTTAAAATGGGGTTAAATACTGCCTAGAATAAAAGTAACGTTTCTTAAGGACTCTACTTAAGGACGTCGATATTCTCTTTGAGAACCACGTTTGCCGCAGCTGATAAAATTGTACGTGCAGTGACCGGACGCGTGTATTCAATACCGCCGTTGAATGTTGCGAAATATTGATAGAAATCCTTATTTTATCAGCTGTTGTATGTACACTGAGTAGTAATCCAGTGTTATTAGACTTTAGATTTAAACGTCAACTCAACGGTGTCGTATCGCACTGTTCTTGTTAAAATGTACTTCAAGAATATTTTTCGCGGAACAAATTATAGCATAGATAAATATTAGCGATTGTTAAATAATAACATTAAAGAAACGCAGACTCAAATCTTTCAACTTTTTCCCAGTCGAATGGACTTAAAAATAATCAAGTCTTAACATAAACATAAAGTCCAAAATCAACTTTCAAATTATGTCTCTCATCAAGCCTACAGAGTTGGTTATGCATCATCACCATCCAGCAAAACGAGAGCTGAAACGATAGTAGGACAAAAAAAATCGCAAGCCATTAACATTTACGTCACCCTTTCAAAATCAACTTCCATCATCTAGTTCCAGAAGGTGAAAATATGATGCTGAGAATATACAGGGGGGAAATATTTTGTATCCGATAAGAAATATGACAAATATATCGTGTTTCGTAGGAGGTAAGTAAAATTGGGAGAGTCCGATGACATTTTGGAAGAGGTCTGGTAATTTTATCTTTTCGCTTCCATGCAAATTCTCTCCCGGCCAAATTTCGATTTTCCCCATGAAAATAAGAATGCTGGAGGCCCCCGATTTGAGAAAGCAGAGCCAACAGGTGGCGTAGGATAAGGGAAAAACAGCTTTAAAAGGAGACTGCTCAGAATTTTCGCCAGAGAGGGAAACAAACGCAGTGCGTCGGGAAAAGTAGGAAAACGTGACGGTATCAGTATCATGAATGTCAGGTTTAAGAATTTTAATTTTTCGGTTTAGGTTCGGATTTCTCTCTCCGTCAAAATTAATTGTTTTCCGTTTACGGTTCGATGACCTGATCTCCGTAGAACTTGGACGTAGAGAAAGAATAGATGGAAACAGAATGACTTAAATGATGTGCGAAAAAGAATGGCGGGCTCAAGAATGGCCAAGTTGGAAGATCGTTCGCCTTTGATGAAAGCGATCCCGGCTTCACTTCCCGTTGGGAGCTGAGCGAAATGACCTCATTCGTCGAAGCACTAATAACACTACTGCTGAAAGAAAATATGGTTCTGAAGGAAGAAGAAAGCTGAGAAAAAAGATTACTCACAGTGTGAGCGATATGTTTGTATATAAGTTGTTTTTTCTGAAAATAGACATCAGAATCTCAAAACTCATACTATTCGGAAGAGTGATAAACGAGTCGTTAGCTGGCATGAAATCGTGAAACGGGCCTTCCAAGATTATTACAGATTTTTGCTATTTAAACTGAAACTAAGTACGTTACCACATCATATGCTTCAGGTCCACGATAGCCCAAATACAAAAGGATAACAGATACATCCTCTTTTAACTGTTCATCACTTACTATTAGTATCTTTAAAAGTGCTTCAACATCTAAAGATAATTTCGTACGAATGGGCCCCCATCGGGAATCGAACCCGGGACCGAGACCCGCTTTGACCGAGACGAACGCGCTACCCATTTGGCTATCCAGGAATCGTTAATCGCTTATACTTTTTCGATAACTATTAATCTCAAAATGATACCAATGAAAAAAATGACAGTCATCATTGATGGTTTTCTTCTTTTGGTTAATTTCATACAATACTAAATAATAAAGTAGATTCTATTCATACAATACTGTTATGTTGAGAAAACAATTAGAGATCCGTCATTAGAGAATATTTACTCTGGTTCCTAAGTGATGAAGCAATCTCCGGAAAAATGCATCAGCGGAACTAATAATAGTTACCGTACTACCGTAACCAGCACTTCAAACATTAGCCACTGCCTTGGCTTTACACTTACGACACCTTTCAGAATACTTTTGAGATTCTATTACTAGAAATTTCAAGGTAGTACACTTTGAAAATTATTGATGGCATTTTTTCTGCAGCGCACAGCGAAATGAATCCTTAATAATGTATGTGTACGTTTGTGAACAAATGAACTTGAATGAATAAAGGTAATAATAAAATGAACAAATGAAAGGAAAAAAATTCTTTCACGCTGTTTTCAAATGCGTATCAGTTATATTTCCATTGTACGATACATATCCTACTTCCATTGCTTCCAAAAAATACGATGACATTTCCGATTAGAAATGTCACTCAATATATTGATGATGCGATATTATTCTTAGACTACTGAAGAATTAGCGACATGTTTAAACACCACATCTACGCCATCTCTCGGATCGCCTTTTAGCAGAATTTTGAGTACTCACCAACTTTGTGGCATCCTGGTTTATCCCACGCGTTGGTGGCGAAGGTCGAGGACACAAGGAATAGGAGAATGAAAGTGAAGGAACAGCTTTCTTGGCGCTCTCCTCGATTCATGTTGGCGGAGGTGTTCAGAAAAAGGTTGGGTAGGATATTGGGGAGGGATAAGTATCTTTGCTGTATCAAATTCGTCGATAGGGTCCTGAAATAATAAAGAAATACATGCAATGACTTACTAATGAGCTTAAATTAAACATGATTGGTGGAGAATATCAGCGAACTACGGCCTATTTTTTGAGTCTTTCTCTCTTAAATGGTGGTTACAGGGGTCTAGTGACTACCAAGAATCCTTTTAATAACTTAGTAACGTCACGTCACACTTACAGTCATCTATATTTTCAACATTCTTCTTCTCTCATTTCTTTCTTTCTAAAAATCTTCATCACTAAATAGAAATTCGACTTCGGTGAAAGCGGTCCCGGGTTCGATTCCCGGTGGGAGCCTACGTGCGAAATGACCGCAGACGTCGAAGAACTTTTAACAATGCTACTATTACTAACTAACTAACTACTAAACAGAAAGAAGCCTTGCAAAAGTTTTCTATTAATTCCCAAAATTAATGGAACTAAGTGCGCCGGATTCGATACACTCACATGTGACGTTATTTGTAGTTTTCTGATACCTGAGATATTTAGGTTCACTTCCTTCAAAGTGCTCTTCTTTTGAGTTAAGATGACATCGCGCGAAGTTACGACCGATACTGTTACAATCTCCCAACTCTTTCTCTGTCAGAACTGATTCAGATTCAGTTCTGTGTCTTCTTTCTTGTGTTTATCGATAGATTCCTATCTTCTGCACTGCTTGACTCCGCTTTATTTGAGCTTTCATCCGTCCATATTGTATATCCTATACATAAAATAACAATGTCTTCATTCAGGCAACTTTCAGAGTAAAAAGTATCTCCTTCCTCCTAACCTCCCGTCAACGGATATTACAGAGAATGTGTTGATATAGGTGTAAAAAGAAATAAAAAAGAAAAACTTCAGTATTAAGGAAAGGTGAACTTCTTTGCACGATGAAGTCGAGCGGCTGATCCCAAGTTTTGGATATAAAATACATAAGATAAAATCTTAGGTAAAAAGATTCATAGTTGGAAAACACCCAAAGAAATGGATAAAAAAAACCTGCGCAAACCTATTGATAGTGGAAGCTGAAAGATCTGAAGGAAAATCTATAATTATATATAA
>KZ312450.1:2480524-2490906 GCA_000376725.2 Ladona fulva | reverse complement strand
GAAAAATGTATAATTATATATGTAAATCTTCCGTAATTAACGAAAAAGTAAACACAATTTACATAAAATAGATATTTTTAGAAATGGCATTAATGAATTTAGGTTACACAAATTGAAAAAATATGTCAAACATATTTAAGATATGCATTTATTATAGGAACTCAATCATAGAAACTCAATTATAGAAATACTCAAAATTAGCAAATATATTAGTAGAGACAAGAGCAATAATTAAATATAAAAATTGTATAAAAGATAACTGTATGTAAATAACTCAAGAGTTGGTGATGCAATTGTTAAAGCTAAATTGAAGGAAATGCGAGTATCTCGATAACCAAATGTACCACTATAATGAAAATGGTGTTGGTAACACAAACTAGTATGCATTTATATATAATTTTTTCGTGAGTTCTTTACCGTCGCATGATAAACAAATTAGTCAAAGTACTACTTATCATAATGTATCAAGCCGGCAGTATTTCCTAACATTCTTTAGAGCAGATCCGCTCACGTTTGCAGGAGTGAAGGCATCGAATTTTTGGATGAAATCCAATTTTTCTTCTTCCGGAGACTCAAGGATAATCCTATATGGACTTTCAGGAAAGTTGCAATCCAATTTCCTTCTTATTCAAAGGCATTAAATCGGGATACATCTGAAGGAAGGTGAGTTTAGAGGTTGTTCTGTAACTCGAATCTATGCAGAGATGTACTCACAGCTTTGAATTTCTAAGAGATATAATTACAATGCAAATAAATTCCCTGCAGTCATTTCACTGAACACCTTGAGTTTTTCGGCTAAGCAAAACAGTAGCAATGTTAAAAAATGTTATCCTATAAGTATTTGGAATCTAAGCAGAATTGTTGGAACATTTACTTATATTATTAGTAACAAATCGATATCTCAATCAAGGATTTTTTCCAAAGATTAATCCAAAAACGATATAAAAATATTTTAAATCGGCTTTAAACTCTTTTACTAATCGACTACCCTCCAGTATTCCATGATACCAGGGGTTTGAACTTTATTCTAGGATAACTTTATTCTCCTTCTGAATATTACTTTAAAGGGCTCCCGGATAGCCAAGTGGGCAACGCGTTCGACTTCAGAGAAAGCGGTCCCGGTTCGAATCTCGGTGGAGGCCTATGTGCGAAATGACCTAAGCTGTCGAAGCACTTTTAACAGTAATACTACTATCATAACATTATTTGCTATGTAATAAAGCAAACAAAATCGAAAAACTATAAGTTTTGTAAAAATAAGTGCCTGGGCACTAATTGGTTAAAGCTAAACTAACTTCAAAATTGGAAGCGTGAAATTTCATTACTTTTCAAGAGAGGAAACATCATTATTATATACTTTTTAAGTCATGAATAATTTTAAATAATTGCATTCACGATCTAATTATGTTTTGACAATCAGCAAAAGACGCCTTATCCAGTATGCACTGAAAATACAGTGATTTTCTTTTGATTAATCCTCGAGAAATACAAATCCAAGTAATCCAAAGAGAAAGCCTTTAGTTCGGTATGAATGAATTCTGAAAATTAGCGACCATCAAAGGAGAGCCGGAAGGCAATCTCTACTTCAACAAGGACCGGAAACAAAACAACAACCTTTCTCCATTTAATCCTTCTCTTGCGCGGGGAACGAGAAATATCTTTGGGAATGAGGAAGATACACGTGAGTTGTTGTGTTTTGCAGAACGTTTTGTCTGTTTCTAAAGAAAGTTTTATTTCATACAAAACTAAAAGAAAACATATATTAACACAACTGCCGTGATGAGTGAGGTATCATCTAATGCCTATGACTATTACACCTAATATATGATTGTATATTCATCCATACTTGTAGTTTACTTTTAACCGGAAAATGAATGCACAACAGAATGTATCGTCCTAAGTCGAAGTTAGTTAAAACTATTACAGGAAAATGACAATATATCAACGTATGTGTGTGTATTGAATTTATGTGTATGTATGAGAAGGGGAAAATGTGTTTTCAGGTCCGCGAAGATGTCAACTTGTTGACGAAACTAGTCTGCTGTGGAAATTATGAGGTATTCTTTCTTTTACGACGTGTGTTGAGTTCCTCGAAGTCACACATGGACAAATAACTTTAACTTGGAATAAGACCTTCTAAGTGTCAAATGTGTAAAATTGCAATAATTGAATTACTGAATTTTCAATTAATTTTAATGAAATTACCCATTATTCCATGAGAGCGATTCATAGTGTCACTCTTCGCACCAATGGAGCTCGAATGTAGAGGTAAGATTGTTATCTTATTTGGCTTCTATATTATGTAAAATAAATATACTCTAGGCGCAACGTTGACAAACTTTGAGATCCCCAGCTTCTGAATTAATAATTTAGAAGTATGATAATGATAGGAAATCAGTATCTTTTATGGTTAAGACGCTAAAATAAAAAATGTGTCATTTTAATACTAATAGTTTTATTGCAACTTGCTCATAAAATTATCCGCATTTTTGGAGCTAGATTATCCGATAAAACCAATCAGCGGTAGCTATTCTTTAGAAAATGAAGATCGATTTCCTCGACAGAAGTTAACCCTCCCTTACCTATTTCTATGGATTATATCGTTTGATTTCCTGTAATCTTCGGCTACGTGTCAATTGACGGAAAGATTACTGATCGCTAATTCGTTTTTCCCTACTCTGCAAAATGGAAATCAGGTGATTTAGAGTTAGACCGTTAGCCTGCGAAATCTCATTGAAATGGGTTTGCAAACTGTCCCGCAGTTCCATTTTTGCAATCAATTGGAGTAATTAACGTGAAGTCCCAATCATGAGGAGTTATGTCTCATTTTCAATTGCTTTCAATTCATGACTACTCGATACTCGTTAACGACTGCCATGAAATGTTGCAAAGATATAATTAACTAATCTAAATTTCGTCAGAGAATGTTCTCCTTTTGGTCTTCCGATGAGATATTTTTAAATGTCTCCATCCTTTAATTGTAAAAATACGATGCTATTTCTCATTTAAATTTGTTTATATTAATAAAAAAATAAAAACATTCAATGCGATTACAATAAGGGACGGGAGGATGTTTATATCTCAATGCTTGATGATTTTAAAAGTTATTTAAGTTTAATCCTATTATATTCAGAAAGATAAACGTTTATTTACATATTTTATATATGTTTTAGATTTTACAATTGGTGCTCGATATTTTTCGTTAATACTGGTTAATTACCTGAATAGAATACTATAAGATGCAAATAATGATAAGATTACTGCTCATAACCGTTAACAGGTCTGCTGTTACCATCAGTCATTAAAAACCGTTAAGAGTCCACCAACTATTATTTAGCACTTATGTTTCAAAGGTAGGCTCAAACAGAAACTTCTGTAATTCCGAGAGTTATATAATCAATATTTTTGTTATGCTTCACTAAAAATTCTGGCAAACCGCGAAATACAAACGTACATCTTTCAAATTTCAAAACAGGCACTGAGGTATTTACGCCTGAAAAATATCTATCATTGAAATTTATAAATTTATTCGCGTCGTTTGTATTCAGATATTTGAGTATATTCTTTGGTTGAGTTAAAATTTTTAAATAAGAATTCTAATTTTAAAATATTCAAATTCGAAAAGCCTAACCGGAAGTGAGTACTAAAGATGAAACGTATGCTGAAATTTTCGAAAAAAATATGAGTTTAATTCAAATAAAGGTTTTTATTTTGCAATTTCACAGGAAAGTCAGATTAATTTTCTATGTAAGCCTAACTGTAAATTTGACTAACTATATAGTAAAAATAAACATCTCCAATCCAAGGTAACGCCTTCCAAAGCACTTACTGGAAATAGTTTTACCTCTTTATCTGCAATCATTACTGCCCCCTTCCCACCGTCCGCTCTTCCGAGAGTTTCCTCCGAGTGCTGCTGAGGGCGCCACTCATTGTTTTTTTATGATGGTGTTTCGAAATTATTCGGATTAGCATAGAATAAAGCATGAGGTCATTATGCACGTTTTTCAAATGACTACCAGAAATCAATCTCTAGACTCACTTGGCTACCCAGAGGGTCACCAAGTATTACTTAAAGAAATATAAGTAAAATATAAATTATATGAGGTTAGTTATGTTTATTCAATTATTAACTTTTGTTTTCGATCGTAAAATATTTCGTATTCGACCAAAGTCAGAGTAAGCATGGCACTTTCCAGGAAATTGCTTTCGAAATATTTTTCTAATTGCATTTATCGTGTTGCTGAATCGTATCCACCAATTTAATACGGAGTTTACAAAGACAATAATTCTCAACTTTTTTCCTTAGTTACTGCCTTTTATTACACAGTATAAGTCGAATTTCCTTGGTAAAAATCGCCTGCAGAACCGAAAAGTTTCGCTGCATGTTTCTGAGGAGCGGAACTGTCCTGCCATCTATCGTCAGCTAGCGGAATATCGATCCAAAAGACGAGAACAGGTCAAGATTATTCTCTTTATCGCCAAATTTAGACCGCTCGGGGAAATTATCACGTTATTTTCTTCTTCTGGAAGAAATAACTTGTTTAGGTAACATAAACATTATCATATTTTACTTAATAATCGCTTGTCGTTTATAAAAGGAAAATAACTCCTAAGTCAAAAAATAGGAGAGCATATTTCATACACTTATAAAAGAATACAATCATAGTAAAGATGAAGTAAAGATACACATACGCAGTATATCGAAAATAGGAGCCAAAGTTAAGCCTACAATACAAAGATAGAAACTGTAAAGATTTCTTTCAAAAATAACTTTTAAAAATGGGGAAAATTATTTGAGAAAAACGGAAGTAAAGATTGAGTTTATAAAGGACATGTTTATATAGTTATAGTTATCACAATCAATGACTCTTTAGAAATAGACTATTGAGAAATGCCTATCAGCAACCCTAACAAAAGGCTTAGGACTTTAACTTATATTAAATACTTTAATCAGTGGAATCTTTATTCCCGTTTTTATAATTTAAAAAATATAACTAAGCTCCTAGCTAGATACCACTGAGTCTTTCCTCGATCACTACAAGTTTTACTTGAACATGAAATTTAATAATTTAAAACAATTGATCATCTAAAATTTAGTAGTATTAGTAACTAGTAGTAGTAGCATCTAATAATTTACCCTTTGAACGTGTTACATTCAATCAATATACTACTTTGAGGAAAGCCATCACAGAAGGGAAAGAAAACTTGGTAAACTTCCGCACCTTTTTTATTTGGCAACCGGTTTCGTTAAAGGAGTTGTTGATGCCTGGTGATGCTAAATATTTTTGGTCTTTTATTTGGCGAAACCAGTCGCCAAATAAAAAACGTGTGGAAAATTTACCAAGTTTTCTTTCCCTTCTGTGTTACATTCAGGTATTATCTTTGAGCGCCTTGGCGGTATGCTCACGCTGCGCAGAACTACTTTGCGTGTTGCCTAACATTCAGGCGCTCTATCGCCGCCTTTTACGGAGCATTACATTGAAGTGGGGTTGTTTGCACTTTTGATACCAGAAAATTTTTCATTTTTTTACGAATCCGAATTTATTATTTAAGGACGTATAACAATGAAATCGATTAAATTATTGCAATCTACAATTACTCCGCAATCAGAACACATTTATTCATTATTTGTTTTGTTTTATTTCTTTAATTTAACTAATCGTTACGCTTTCGAGCACCATTACAGAATTTTTGCTGCAATGTGTCATCCTATAAATTCCCTTCGAAGGTAATATAAAATCAAAGCAGATAACTTTCCTCAAAGTCTTAAAATTGATAAAAGGTTTAAAATATATGAAAACAGCACGACTCTGGCGTGATAAGCAATAAATGTCATCCGTCCGTAGGTCATAGGTTTATTGGGATTAATTTATTAGAATTAAGAGATCAAACTGTTACGTTCTCTTAATGATGATGAAGAAATAGAGATTTACCGCGTACTAAACTGCTTATATTTCCGTAAATTGAAAATCTGTCTGTGAAAACAACATCCCCTCTTTTTTCAAAAATAAATATTAAAATATATAACTCCATACTTACGGATTTTCTTTAAACTATGATCACTAGAAAATCCGAAACACTTTAAGGTGGGGAATGATTTCATCGGTAGCATAACATACCTCTATAAATTCTCAAATCTATAAAAACTTTTATGAATAATCAAATTTACGAGAAGAATTTACTCGCATTAATTAACGTGAGGAATGATTTCAATAATGTGTATGCAATCTTCATTTTCACTTTCAAAATCTTAAATTTCAATTGTTTTTCAACTANATTTGGTGACGATGAGAACTGAGCTTTAGAGCTAAAATGGCACACAAATGGAACCTAGAAACCCTTAAGAATGGGAAAGCTAGAGAGTTCCAAGAGTTGGTCAGTAAGGCGTTAGGGGATGAGGTAAGGGAACTTACTATAGACGGAGAATGGGAAAAGATAAAAAACAGTACCAGGAGTAGTGCCCAAGTAACTATCGGGAGGGTCAAGCAAAACAAAATTAGGAAACCATGGGCGAAGGTAGAAATGATAAATAAAATGGAAAACAAATGCTGAATATTTATAAAATCACTATACTTTAAAAGTACATGTGAATAGTTGGAATTCCATACTACGCCGGGGCCTAGCACGGAGAAGAATTCGATCGCAACCTATGAGAAAGTTCACTATCAAGGGCTATGAAACCTCCCATTCCCTCGTTACAGTTGCGCGGATCAAAGGACAATTTCAATAATGAAACCCAAATACGGAAAGAGTTACTGGACCTAGACTGAGCACGCTGACGTCGTTATTCGCTCCCTCTTTTGAGCGACCAACTTTGATGCCCTCGAGATAAGCCTCTCCTTCCCTTCTCCCAGCCATTGTGACGTCAGCTAATCCATCTCCCTCTTTATCTGCAATTATTACTGCCCCCTTCCCACCGTCCGCTTTTCCGAGAGTTTCCTCCGAGTGCTGCTGAGGGCGCCACTCATTGTTTTTTTATGATGGTGTTTCGAAATTATTCGGATTAGCATAGAATAAAGCATGAGGTCATTATGCACGTTTTTCAAATGACTACCAGAAATCAATCTCTAGACTCACTTGGCTACCCAGAGGGTCACCAAGTATTACTTAAAGAAATATAAGTAAAATATAAATTATATGAGGTTAGTTATGTTTATTCAATTATTAACTTTTGTTTTCGATCGTAAAATATTTCGTATTCCACCAAAGTCAGAGTAAGCATAGCACTTTCCAGGAAATTGCTTTCGAAATATTTTTCTAATTGCATTTATCGTGTTGCTGAATCGTATCCACCAATTTAATACGGAGTTTACAAAGACAATAATTCTCAACTTTTTTCCTTAGTTACTGCCTTTTATTACACAGTATAAGTCGAATTTCCTTGGTAAAAATCGCCTGCAGAACCGAAAAGTTTCGCTGCATGTTTCTGAGGAGCGGAACTGTCCTGCCATCTATCGTCAGCTAGCGGAATATCGATCCAAAAGACGAGAACAGGTCAAGATTATTCTCTTTATCGCCAAATTTAGACCGCTCGGGGAAATTATCACGTTATTTTCTTCTTCTGGAAGAAATAACTTGTTTAGGTAACATAAACATTATCATATTTTACTTAATAATCGCTTGTCGTTTATAAAAGGAAAATAACTCCTAAGTCAAAAAATAGGAGAGCATATTTCATACACTTATAAAAGAATACAATCATAGTAAAGATGAAGTAAAGATACACATACGCAGTATATCGAAAATAGGAGCCAAAGTTAAGCCTACAATACAAAGATAGAAACTGTAAAGATTTCTTTCAAAAATAACTTTTAAAAATGGGGAAAATTATTTGAGAAAAACGGAAGTAAAGATTGAGTTTATAAAGGACATGTTTATATAGTTATAGTTATCACAATCAATGACTCTTTAGAAATAGACTATTGAGAAATGCCTATCAGCAACCCTAACAAAAGGCTTAGGACTTTAACTTATATTAAATACTTTAATCAGTGGAATCTTTATTCCCGTTTTTATAATTTAAAAAATATAACTAAGCTCCTAGCTAGATACCACTGAGTCTTTCCTCGATCACTACAAGTTTTACTTGAACATGAAATTTAATAATTTAAAACAATTGATCATCTAAAATTTAGTAGTATTAGTAACTAGTAGTAGTAGCATCTAATAATTTACCCTTTGAACGTGTTACATTCAATCAATATACTACTTTGAGGAAAGCCATCACAGAAGGGAAAGAAAACTTGGTAAACTTCCGCACCTTTTTTATTTGGCAACCGGTTTCGTTAAAGGAGTTGTTGATGCCTGGTGATGCTAAATATTTTTGGTCTTTTATTTGGCGAAACCAGTCGCCAAATAAAAAACGTGTGGAAAATTTACCAAGTTTTCTTTCCCTTCTGTGTTACATTCAGGTATTATCTTTGAGCGCCTTGGCGGTATGCTCACGCTGCGCAGAACTACTTTGCGTGTTGCCTAACATTCAGGCGCTCTATCGCCGCCTTTTACGGAGCATTACATTGAAGTGGGGTTGTTTGCACTTTTGATACCAGAAAATTTTTCATTTTTTTACGAATCCGAATTTATTATTTAAGGACGTATAACAATGAAATCGATTAAATTATTGCAATCTACAATTACTCCGCAATCAGAACACATTTATTCATTATTTGTTTTGTTTTATTTCTTTAATTTAACTAATCGTTACGCTTTCGAGCACCATTACAGAATGTTTGCTGCAATGTATCATCCTATTAATTCCTTTCAAAGGTAATATAAAATCAAAGCAGATAACTTTCCTCAAAGTCTTAAAATTGATAAAGGTTAAAAAATATATGAAAACAGCACGACTCTGCCGTGATAAGCAATAAATGTCATCCGTCCGTAGGTCATAGGTTTATTGGGATTAATTTATTAGAATTAAGAGATCAAACTGTTACGTTCTCTTAATGATGATGAAGAAATAGAGATTTACCGCGTACTAAACTGCTTATATTTCCGTAAATTGAAAATCTGTCTGTGAAAACAACATCCCCTCTTTTTTCAAAAATAAATATTAAAATATATAACTCCATACTTACGGATTTTCTTTAAACTATGATCACTAGAAAATCCGAAACACTTTAAGGTGGGGAATGATTTCATCGGTAGCATAACATACCTCTATAAATTCTCAAATCTATAAAAACTTTTATGAATAATCAAATTTACGAGAAGAATTTATGCGATTACAATAAGGGACGGGAGGATGTTTATATCTCAATGCTTGATGATTTTAAAAGTTATTTAAGTTTAATCCTATTATATTCAGAAAGATAAACGTTTATTTACATATTTTATATATGTTTTAGATTTTACAATTGGTGCTCGATATTTTTCGTTAATACTGGTTAATTACCTGAATAGAATACTATAAGATGCAAATAATGATAAGATTACTGCTCATAACCGTTAACAGGTCTGCTGTTACCATCAGTCATTAAAAACCGTTAAGAGTCCACCAACTATTATTTAACACTTATGTTTCAAAGGTAGGCTCAAACAGAAACTTCTGTAATTCCGAGAGTTATATAATCAATATTTTTGTTATGCTTCACTAAAAATTCTGGCAAAACCGCGAAATACAAACGTACATCTTTCAAATTTCAAAACAGGCACTGAGGTATTTACGCCTGAAAAATATCTATCATTGAAATTTATAAATTTATTCGCGTCGTTTGTATTCAGATATTTGAGTATATTCTTTGGTTGAGTTAAAATTTTTAAATAAGAATTCTAATTTTAAAATATTCAAATTCGAAAAGCCTAACCGGAAGTGAGTACTAAAGATGAAACGTATGCTGAAATTTTCGAAAAAAATATGAGTTTAATTCAAATAAAGGTTTTTATTTTGCAATTTCACAGGAAAGTCAGATTAATTTTCTATGTAAGCCTAACTGTAAATTTGACTAACTATATAGTAAAAATAAACATCTCCAATCCAAGGTAACGCCTTCCAAAGCACTTACTGGAAATAGTTTTACCTCTTTATCTGCAATCATTACTGCCCCCTTCCCACCGTCCGCTCTTCCGAGAGTTTCCTCCGAGTGCTGCTGAGGGCGCCACTCATTGTTTTTTTATGATGATGTTTCGAAATTATTAGGATTAGCATAGAATAAAGCATGAGGTCATTATGCACGTTTTTCAAATGACTACCAGAAATCAATCTCTAGACTCACTTGGCTACCCAGAGGGTCACCAAGTATTACTTAAAGAAATATAAGTAAAATATAAATTATATGAGGTTAGTTATGTTTATTCAATTATTAACTTTTGTTTTCGATCGTAAAATATTTCGTATTCGACCAAAGTCAGAGTAAGCATGGCACTTTCCAGGAAATTGCTTT
>KZ312450.1:2468435-2479398 GCA_000376725.2 Ladona fulva | reverse complement strand
TTATTTGTTTTGTTTTATTTCTTTAATTTAACTAATCGTTACGCTTTCGAGCACCATTACAGAATTTTTGCTGCAATGTGTCATCCTATAAATTCCCTTCGAAGGTAATATAAAATCAAAGCAGATAACTTTCCTCAAAGTCTTAAAATTGATAAAAGGTTTAAAATATATGAAAACAGCACGACTCTGGCGTGATAAGCAATAAATGTCATCCGTCCGTAGGTCATAGGTTTATTGGGATTAATTTATTAGAATTAAGAGATCAAACTGTTACGTTCTCTTAATGATGATGAAGAAATAGAGATTTACCGCGTACTAAACTGCTTATATTTCCGTAAATTGAAAATCTGTCTGTGAAAACAACATCCCCTCTTTTTTCAAAAATAAATATTAAAATATATAACTCCATACTTACGGATTTTCTTTAAACTATGATCACTAGAAAATCCGAAACACTTTAAGGTGGGGAATGATTTCATCGGTAGCATAACATACCTCTATAAATTCTCAAATCTATAAAAACTTTTATGAATAATCAAATTTACGAGAAGAATTTACTCGCATTAATTAACGTGAGGAATGATTTCAATAATGTGTATGCAATCTTCATTTTCACTTTCAAAATCTTAAATTTCAATTGTTTTTCAACTAACGTACGATTTTTCTTATTCTTATCGTAACTCAGAAATCTCGAAAAGCGAATATTTCTCTAACTTGACTTTGTTTTCGGAATATGCGGCACTTTTTAAGTTTGTAATAAATTATCTTCGAGCTACTTTTTTACAGTAAAAAAATTATTATTTATAAAACAATGCAACAAAATTAATTTACAAAGCTACGGAAAGTAAGACCATGTTTTCACTCACCTCGGCGATATAAGTGTCTCGGAAGATATTTTCCTGCGTCAAAAGCAGCGGTCCTCCTGGGATGTGTCGCGACTGGATGAGGTTCTCGTACAGCAAGGAGACGAGCGGTGGAGTTACCTTATAGCCACCAAGGCGTCACCACCTCTCGCGCCACTCGGCCTACTGGACTTCTGGTAGAAAGATGCAGTATATGAGGAGAGGTAGGAGGAAGGTGCGACCAAATGCGCTAGGATAAGAGGGGTAACGATGTTGTTGCGTCGGATACGGGAATGCGGTTGGTCAAAGGATTCCGTATTCCTCCTCTCTCATTGGTCCCTCAAAAACTTACGCAGAAGCCACTCATTATGGGGGCGTTCCCATAAGAGATGACGTCATTCCTCAACCGCTCCGAGGTCATTTCGCGTCCTTTCTTCCGCTTAACCTTTTCCACGTTTCCTACCTTTTTTCTTCTACACCCACGAACTCCCATTCATTACTTTGGCCTCGGCTGCATCTTGCTCCTTTACGTGCATAACTTCTGATCCATTGAGTTTTTCTAATCTTTTCGAGTGGATCCGTTCGATCTCAGAATATCTTCCCGTATAATTTATTCATAAGGCGATGTACAGCGTTCAACCACCTACGACCATAAGGCTGGATGTTTCCATAGTTACCTTTTTGTAGATGAATACGGAGCGATAAAATCAGTTCTTATTTCGTACTTGTATAACTAAACTATCTTATTTCATTCTAACGTCAAATCGCACTAAAAAGAATCTGCTTTCAGAGTGATTACGTTCCATGTTATTGAAAAAATCAGAATCTCAGAAGCGGCTTGACTTAGAGATCTGAAACAAACTGCATTGTGTGTTTACGATGCTGAAACCCCCAGGTAAACTATTCTCATCTCTCTAAAGGCCCGGGTTCGAACCCAGGAGTACAAAATACGTTTCCATAAGAGATGTACGTAAATTACGTTTTCATGACTTGCAGAGGTCGTTTCTTTTACAAAATTAAATTAGAAACTAATCTTAGAAAATAATCATAGAATCTCATTTTAGTCGTGAATCATTCATATGAATTCGAAATTGCGAGAACTTTTATAAAATAGACGGAAAATTTGTATTTTTTTGGTAAATAAGCAACCCATCCCTTTGACGACTAAGGCCATTGTTTAATGTTGATCTCATGAATTATCCCATATAAGTGCACGGGGATAATCAGTTCTTATAATTTTTATAAGAAATTTTCGTAAAGTAAATAAATAAATAACGTCTTTATTTTGGGAGAAATTGAGACTTTAACGTCTCCTCTTCCATATAACCCATCGTCAATATTTAAAAAAAATTAAATTAATAATAATATCAAAGAGTTAAAAAATAGATAATAAAAGTTAACTTAAGTTGAATTGGGACAAAATTGGAAATATTTAGATGTGGATTTAAAAACCTAAGTGAGGCCTAGGAAAAAAATATCTACAGCAGGAAAACACCCACAAAGAAGGGGGGTGTGAAAAACCTGCGAAAACCTACTGAGCGTAATGACTAAGAGATTTAGAAACAGAAAGCTGGGAAAAAATACATAGCCTGGAAGTAGGCTTTCATGACTTGAAAACAGTAGAATAAGTATTATAAATATTTTATATGATAAGAAATATATTGAGTTATTATGACCTTACGGCAGAATATTTTGTGCTTAGGAAGACTAGATATATACGATAATAGATATATTTTTAAACTAAATTAAGTCCCGTCATGCGTTCACTAGTATGAAATATTGGAATAACTAACTGCCTGTACTACCTGTTTACGTTATCCTTAGTAAAAAAGATTTGAGGCTTTATCAGTTTGAATTTTGCTTCGTTTTTATACGTTTTCTTTTCCCACCTTATAATATCCACCAAGAAATAGTTATATATAATTATAATAGTTCCAGCGGAAAATAAATATTTTGCCAAAAATTTACGAAATATTTTACCAGAACTTAATTTACACGCAAAAAATATATTTCTTTGTATCTTCTCACAACTGTAAATTTATTTTCCTTAAGAATCACTTAATTCGCTTCCGTGAGTAATTGTCGGTGTAGCCATGGTTTTATAAAATCTTAACTGCGCCTCTTTCTTTGTTTTATTTTTCAGAGTTTTTATAATCGTCCCATTTACAGCGTTGAATTTAATTAGTTTATATTCTATATCTCGACTGTAGGCAATTATTTCGTAGCTAGTTCCGTCAATTAATACTTCTTGTCCTCTAAGAGCAAATATTAATTGGGATTTAATACTTTAAAACGCCTCGATAGGAGCAAAATACCGCATATATAGAACAAATTAAAAAGTTAATTTCTTGACAAATTTCCATTGACATTTCTTCCCATCGCCACCCCATCCTATAGCCATATGTGGTGAGGAATAATACCGCTCGTTCGGACCCAACCGCTGCCCAGTGAAACGAAGAAATTATGGAAATTTTGTTGATCTTGAGTCTTCAAGGAAATTAACGTCCTGTTCTCTTTCCTTCGACATGGGCTTCGCAAGAAAGGTATGACTAAGACTGCTGAATGTTGGAAGTATCTCGACTTTGAGGAATAGCATCAGGAGTACCCGTAGATGATTTACTCGGTTGATTTTCCGATGTTTATAGAGTACGTAGTTAGGAATTAATCTTCAATTTCTTGAGAGTTGCCATTTCCTGAGACAATTGCTTTTCCTGGAAAAATTTTCAAGAAATTTCAAAAAACTATTGTTTCTGTTTCAAAATTAGTCTCTTAGTTTTTAAGTTTCTTCTTTCCATTACCGAAACTGTGACCAAGCTTGCATCTCGCGGGCACGTCACCTGTTGGAGATTCATAACCTACCTTCCAGATAACTTATCAGATAACTGAACTCAACCCGCGCAAATGGAATGGAAAATATTAAAACGGGAAACATGATAATTTCGAATTTCTAAACATGGGAAAGAGTGACTAGAACATTTTGCATACATAGCTTACACACGTGTAATTTAGAATATTTTGTGGTATAAAACTACTTTTTAAGTTGCAGATGATTCGCAGTAAATGAGAAAGCAATGGAAATAGGACTGAAGAAAGAAAATAGATGCTACAAATTAGAAAAGATTTGAAAAGAAAAAACGAGGAAGGCAACATCCGGATACGTATCCATCATTTTAGAGCAAAGAACATACCCTGGTAGTCTTGAGTGACATCCTGTTATGCATGTTTGGTACTTCCATAGGGGCAAATAACTCTAAATAATGAATCTAATGCCACTAATCAATGCCAAGAAACTCCTCCAGGACCAGGTGGACCTTTGCCACTGGTCCACCGACCAAATTGCAACGAAATATTAAATAAATTAAATTATATATATCACAAAAACATTTTCTAAGAATAAATTCCTTGATGCAAAGAACATTTTCTAATTTGAATTCTTCTAATAAGGCAATAGTAGTATGTAGCGGCATATGACTCAAAATGTTTCAGAGAAGTTAAACATATCAATCCAGTTCCTGTAACGATTGCTACTGCAAAGTAAAACAAAATGCATCTCCTTTAATAAGTATGGAAAATAAAATCTTAGAGGAAAACTAACCATAAAGGTCATATAGTTGTTAGATTTGAGAAAAATGGTAGTTTAAGAATATGAATGAAGAAGAATGGCCATCCATGATGGATTTTAACATGAATGGCCTTAGCTAAACATAGAGTTAGTTTCTCAATCTCTTTCCAGGATTATTAATTCCCATTTTCTTCCTTTGAAAGTATCTTCATTCAGATAATCAAAATATGAAACATTTGAACTTAATTACTGTCTAGACCCTATGTCGATAAATAAGCTAATTAACGACATCTTAGGTAAACTTTATAAAATGAAATCCGTAATCTTGTATTGAATATTCGATCTTTTCAGCTAACGTTCCATATATTATTAGCTAGTTTAATATAACTACTGTTTAGACGTCAATAATATTCACTAATGCACAAGTTGTTACCCCCTATTTTATGGCTTGGTCTGTAAGAAGCAGAAGGGTCAACATTTTCCTTGGCCACTAAAGCAAGTGGCGGCTTGCATTTCATTTCTGAAGCAGCATACCTACAATATCGTTTTTATGGATTCCCTTGAAAACTACAGGAGTGTTATTAAGAAAATGACATGAATGGCCTAGATTGTACCAAATAGTGAATAGAATCTAACTCAACAAGAAGATCAAGTTCACCCAGAAAATGGATATGAAAAAAGTCTTCGAATCCAGATCTTCCACCTACCAGGTGGCTGTTTTGATCATTAATTTATATTGCAGATCTTCAATCATGTTATTCAGGGGATTACTATCAATTTGTCAATTAAGATAATTAAAAAAGGCTAATTCAGGCGTAGTAAAATGCGCATGCCTCATGAATTTTCACTCTGCTTTCTTCATGGTCATTTAAAGGAGTTCCACAAGTGGCAGTTTGAGATATTCAATCTATTAAAATGTTCTCAAAACTGTGCTTAAACCTTTCATAAATATTAAGGGACCATTTTAAATATCTTAAAATAATGCAACTTTCATTTACTCTTGCCTCATTCTTGTTCGTGGTTGTGGTGATGTGCAAGTTACTGAGGTATTTATTTACACAAAATTCCCATATTACAACAGATAAGCACAACAAAAAAGCGGTGAAAACAGAAAATATTGTATGGAAAAGAGATGCAACAAATAAAATTTAAGTAAATATAGAATAAGTGATATAATATAAAAGTTTTAATTCACTCAAGGATAAATATATGTGAAAAATAGCCACATGACTGGGACTCAATCAATCCAAGTCTCCCAGTTTCCATGCAGGTATTCTAACCACTAAACTACTGGACGTGGTAGTTTAGGTGGTCAGAATACCTGCATGGAAAATAGAAGACCTGGATCCGAGTCCCAGTCATATAAATATTTTTCAAACCCGTTTATCCTTAGGGGGGGGGGTTCAGTCCCACGGCTTTCCGTGCTTCGTTATTTATCTTCCCCTCATCCGTTTTCATTTATGTTTTCCCTAAGATATGCTATGATTTTTGCTTAGTAGGCCCATATGAATATCTAATAACGAGGCTCCTAAGTTATTTTGCAAGAATTTCCTCAATAACCATGATTCCCTTGTAAATTTAACTATTGAGTTTCAGTTATCTTTCGTTCTTCCATCTTTCCGAGATCACGCACTTCTGCCTGTTCCTGTCTCCCCAACGCACCCAAGGTCTTCCGATACATCTACCTAGGGGCTTGTATAACGAGGTTAGGTGGAAGAGAGGCTCACATGGGCCTAACTTCGGCAATAAAGGCTCTATCTATCTATCTATATGACAATACCTTCTTGAGTATTCTCTCAGGATATATATGTATGGCATGTTCCCTCTATTTTCCTTTATAATGCATGTCCCTTTCTCTCGCTAGACATGCGTTTTTTTCTTTTCTTATGACATTGTTCATCACATGGTCTAATCTAATAATAGTTAAAGGTGGTTTAAAAAGTTGACATTTAATGGACAAATTCATACTGCTCTCCTACGGGAGATGATGTGCAGATTTTTTCGTCGCTCTTCACTTTCAGAGGGAGCTGTTGCGGGCGAAACGAGCGAAGCGCCCTTAGTCTCATTGAGGGCATTGTCCGAAGGAGAGGTTTTTACGACTTGAGTTGGGGGCCGTGCCTCGTGCTCAGCGTAAAGTAAGGCTAAGAATTTTTAACAGACAAATCACGGAAAACGTATCAGAGCAATGGCTGACGAAGATTCTAACGTAGGTAAGTACTTACATTTTGAACTTACAACCTGTTTTTTATTAAAGAAGGCAGAGTATTACAACATATTGTGTTCAACAAAGCTGTTTCGCCGTCCTTAAACTTTTTCATCTGATCGCACAGAAAGGATCCAACGTTTGGTAGGAGTATTGCTGAAAAAAGGTTAATTTTTCAGTGAACCGCAACGACAAGGGTAAGCAGAGGGAAAAATTACGATTTGATTTCGTAGTGTTCATGGAGCACCTAAATATAATGATGCATATTTTTTCTTGAAGTCGAATAACCTTTAAGCTTATATTGAATTTCTAACTAGTAGCATTTTTTTCCTCTCTCTTTCAGCATACATTAATTAGCGATAGTTACATTTCACCAGACAATACCAGAGTGAGGTTGGCGCCATTTGACTAAAATTTGCCATATGGTATTTATTATCGTTTTGTTATTAACAAAAACATTTTGAATGATGAATAGTTGGGATACGAAATCATTCATTATTTTTATTTTGTAGGTCAAAAGGAGTACCTAGCCTTGCTACAACTGTGTGGATGCGACCTTATTCATTCAGGTCTAATGGGAAGCCAGAAACGAAGGTCCAACATCGGTGGTTATGAGCGAAGTCCTTCCGGAAATTTGCCCTAAAGAGCGGAGACTGAGTTGGCGATAAAAAAGATATGGAAGAAGGTCAACGAACCCACCCAAAGTACTAGACAGGTATAGCGGAAGGAATTCTTCAGAAATTCTTCTCCGCCGAAAGACGTCGAGGTATTCGGAATGATTCTTAGTTACATTTGGAATAAATATAGCTTTTAAATCAATANATTGACTCGAGTCATTCTAATGACAGCTATAGGTGATTTTATAATCCTAAAAAAATTGTATTCAAATTACATTTTTTTGAGTGTAATTAAACAATTATTTATTCGACTTATGTAACTATTTTCATCACGAAAATTTCTCGTCATCACGAAATGCATATTGGGTATAAAAATGGGAACGATAGTCATTTCTTTTGGTAAATGATAAAATTATAAATGACGATAGTCATTTCTTTTGAAAATGGAGTTGAGTAGAGAAAAAGGAAACATAAATCCAAAATGGCCAGATTTCAGAAAATAGTTGGAAAATAAAATATAAAAACAGAGAATTTGAATCGGCGCTCAACCCGTGCGTCATAATACGTCACGGTGACGTCAATTACTTTCGATTTCAGTAAAGGATTAAGTTGGAACCAAAGGGTTAAGTTGGGCTCAAAGGGTTAAGTTCACTGAGCGAGTTCGTGAATTTTGGAAAAAAGGGTTAAAATTGGCGATTTCGACCTTGTACGACCTCCAAATTCTGGATTCGGCCTTCAAAAAACGCCACGAAGTCCGCAAGGTTATGGTGGCGCTGCATGCAGCAGAGGGGAGAGAAAAACTAGATATGAAAGAACTTCGACGATCGTAAGTTATGAAATAGCTTTGTGGGTAAAGTGTCTGCCTTTGACGTGAAGAGTTCGGGTTCGATCCTGGAGATATCCGAATTTTTTTTCACTCATACACTTACGATTCTTCTTCTGATTCCTTCGATATTTTATTTTTTCCTCAATTTTTTAACGTTTTGAGTCTTTATATATCCTTTATTGCAAAGCCATTAACTTTTCCTTTGTCTGCCGACGTTCAAGTGCGGTTTAGGACTCTCGATAGTCTGTATACAAAAAGGTTTTACCAAATTATTATAAATTATAAGAGGTAAGTTGGAGTTCTAAAAATGTTCGTAACATGTTACTTTCTTGGAAGACTAACTAAATTGAAAGGGATTTGATTGCTTAAGTGAGAAATTTCGTAAGACATTGTTAGAAAGCTCTATTTGAAAATCTAATTGTCTTATTCCTAAATGACTTAAATCAGTGGTGCGCAGTCTTTTTATTATAATAGGCGGCCAAGCTAGAACATCACTCAGTCGGCTGCAGTTACGTGGACGTATTTACTACATAATTTTCGAAAATTCTTTTAATCTGGACTTAATTATGCCTTGGACATCTATGAATTATTACTTGAATTAAGCATTAGCATTTAATTAAGCGAAGAATGGAAGATTATGACGACCATCCGTAATCTCACAAATCATTGTGAGATACAGTAATATCATTCGCAGGCCGAATACTAGTTACTGAAACATTGATTTAAATTACTAAAATTCTAGAATGTAGATATAGAACTTTGCCGATTCTTATTGTTGCTACCAGCAGGCCAAATATTTTATCCAAAGAAGGCGATCATAATTAAATTGTTCTTGTTTTAGGATTTTCGTCCAGTTGTATAGCAACGTTTGTGCTGTCTTTTCATCTTTTCTTCGGAAGATCTACTCCTCTTTCCTTGAACGGATTGTTCTCTTGCCATCTCCACCAGCCTCGTTCATACATTCAGGGTGTGTGCTCATACGATCCAATCGTTCACGTCTATTTTATAGCATGCATTATATGTAAATTGAGTTAGGTGATCTTTTCTACTGTTCCTCAAAGAGCTTTCATTACTATTGTTTGTCTTTTCATTTGGAATTTTTATGGCTTGGTTTCAGCTCCGCAACATATTTCTTGCTACACTTTTGTATATTCTAGTTTTGTGCTTCTACAGGTTCATTGTTCCATACAATGTTATCCTGCAATTCGATTTCATTTGGCTAACTGGAACTGTTTCTCATCTTCCACAGTCGCTAATTGAATAATTTCGAAGATTATAATTAACATTATCGGTTTTATTTAATCTTCGGTCCTAATTACCCCTAACATTGATTTATAATTGACTCATCATATCTTACAGTGTCATTATCTTATGGATTTAGTCATATAGTTCAAACAGTGCTCATATGGTATATACCCATATGCTGGTTTATGCTCATTTCTATTCGTATCTTGATACCTTAATGTCAGGTATTGAATGAAATGGGTGTGGCCATTTGTATTCTTTCGAAATTAAACAAAAATATGCCTGATGAAATGTTTTATTTAAGATACTTGGAAGAGGTTATGAAGTTCTTGGAATTCAGTTGGAAATATGTCAAATACAATGGTACCTTAGTAAACGGCGAGTGGCTGCGATCAAAATGTCTTGAGTAACATCGCAGGCTTTGATTTACGCCGCCTTCTGCTGAAGATTGACAAAGACTTACTACTGACTATTATATTTATGTTGTTCTATTATTCGTTATGTTAGTGAAAATTTATGTAGAAAATACAAATGAATAAATTATATGAACCATATTTTTGAGATTTGATTTTCATCTGCATATTTGATACGAAGTATGGATGTGGGAAATCGCGCCTTGAATTAACTGTTATGGTTAACGACGGTAGTCCTGGAACGAATTACCATCTGACTGCCATCTACCAGAAGGCAGGATATCCTAAATTTTACGAAGTTAACTGGCTAATTAAAATTTTGTTGGGAATTACATTTACGTCAATTATTCATTGAAATGTTGCTCTATATATCTTCTCTTGCTCGACGGACGGGAGTCTGAAAGAAACCTTCACATATAAGATTGTTATTAGTTATTTTGATTTAGGATCATGACTGTGGAAGACGCTGGTGATATAAAGAATGTTTGCCACATCACTACGTCTCGGAAGCTGAATGGTATATGCTACGGCAGGAGATGGAAATCCAGAATTCTCTTAAAAATTTTTCTAATTCCATCACGATTATATTTTATAGTTGTAAAGCATAAAATTTTAATTTTTCTAAGTTAAAACCGATAGAAGCTATGTATGTTGTAGAATGTACACATGCAAACACAATTGCTGTATTGGTCTATCATTGTATTAATTAATGTGTGTTCTAAATAAAAATCAGAAGTATTATTTTGGGTTATTATTTTATAAAGTAAAAAGTCTTCCTCTTGGCAAGCTAAGTTTGGCTTGATATACTAAAACGGAAAAATCAAGAGACCAATACCTTGATAACTTCAAACTTTCCCAAATTTTGTGAAATTAAAATACTGAAAATGGACAATCTCTTGGAAAAATTGACTCGAGTCATTCTAATGACAGCTATAGGTGATTTTATAATCCTAAAAAAATTGTATTCAAATTACATTTTTTTGAGTGTAATTAAACAATTATTTATTCGACTTATGTAACTATTTTCATCACGAAAATTTCTCGTCATCACGAAATGCATATTGGGTATAAAAATGGGAACGATAGTCATTTCTTTTGGTAAATGATAAAATTATAAATGACGATAGTCATTTCTTTTGAAAATGGAGTTGAGTAGAGAAAAAGGAAACATAAATCCAAAATGGCCAGATTTCAGAAAATAGTTGGAAAATAAAATATAAAAACAGAGAATTTGAATCGGCGCTCAACCCGTGCG
>KZ312450.1:2407787-2464236 GCA_000376725.2 Ladona fulva | reverse complement strand
AAACAATATTTTTAAATGAGAAATTTCCACAAGCATGAAATTAAAGGGAAAAATATAACAAAATATCTGAGGAAGTACTGGGACAGGAAATAGGGTAATTTTTAGTGTTAAATCTTAGTACTATTAGAACCAAAACTCTTTTCCTTTCATTATGGAGCTCCAAACAGTAAACTTTGCTCCGAATTAAAAAATATAACTCAAAGTAAAATGTAAAATTTTATTTACTATTAAAGCCTGTATGACACGGTCCAATTTATTGGCCAATAAATCGGACAATAATTGACACAACCAAGCAGCCCAATATCGGGTAGGAAATTGGGCGATGTGTTTGGCATGATGAGAACAATATTGTCACCAATATTGGCTACATTAATGCTTAAATGTCCCGCACGAGTATGCCACATTCCACATTATTAAATTGTATGAATAAACAACGCAAAACTCCTTCGTTCATATTGTCGAATAATAATAAGTGAAGGGTTCTCTTAGTGTAACATCTTACAAGAAGGGAAATACCTGGAAAGACCAATGTCTAGAGGCTTAAGTGTCCTCTTAGTTCCTAATAAATTTCACCACAAGTTGATTATTAAAGACTCTGTAGAAAAGACTCACGTTCAAGGATGTGTGACCAACCACACAACCAGGTGATTTTCCTAATGAGGAGGTGGAGTCAAAAGCCTTTCTTGCTAATTTCACATCAGTCAGAACATTTGTGCTTAAAAATTAGTTCAATTCCCCTATCATAGCTCTTAGAATAGCTAAAGTGGCAACAGAGGTTTGAGTCAGCATCTGGGCTGAATACTTTACAAACAGTGGAATGTAAACAAATGGTTAATATACAATAATATATAGCAATAACATACAATGTGAGCTAGTCTTCATAAAATATGTATTTTTGGTAGTTGAAGCAAATTTAAAATAAGCTAAAATCTCAAGCTATTTTAATTACCAAAAGGATTTATTTGAGAAAAATTTGCAAGTATGATTTGGAGAAATTCTTTTACATACCATGGCTCATAGAGCAGCTTACATGGCTTACATCTTCAAAGGAGGAACAAATGACATTTCTTCTACTTTAATTGCTGCAAAACACCAGTAACCAAAATGTTCCTTTATACTTGACATAAGCCAGTGAAAGCATGATAATTTATCAAAATGATAGAAGTTCATTTTCAAGAAGATTTTATTTGGTAGATCACATTTTGAGTGGATTACACAAGAGCTAATTGCTGAGTGAAATAACTCCAATGGAAAATTTGAATGTTAAATATAGCTATGCTCAATCAGTACATAACTTTTTTCTAAGAGGAATATTAAATACAAGGCATTAACAGCTCAATACCTGTCATTTATACACAGCTCTTTCAAAATTTTTACTTGAAATGCCGAATTGTCAACCATCTTCATACATCATTGATAGTTTAACAGAAAACATCTTTCATTTCATCTTTTCTGTGGTTGCTTTCAGGAATGTAAATAAGACTCAGCAAACAGAAAGATTTTCAATAAATATGAATACAGCCACAATTATAAAGGCTTCATAACTCATAATTTCAGCATTAAAACAGCAATGCTTGTTAACATTTTGATACAGCACATTAGTACAGTTACTTTTCTAAAGAATTCTACAGAAAGAAGCATAAACATCAATGCATATTTAAATTTTAACATCACATCATGACCTAATCTGATAACTCAACAATGCACATACATAACATAAAAATAATTGCTTAGCAATATTAATCACAAAGTATTTACCATTTATTCCATACAAGGTGCTGCTAATTACATTAACAATAGCATCCACTACTTGACTGGAAGTACAATCCTTTATTAAGCTTGATAGTTCATAAATTTGGGACTAAAACTCTAAAGTGGTGTTTCTACCTTTGCAATTTTGTGATTTATCAATTAAGTTCACATTCAGGAAATAAAACACCAAACATTTATTGGCCAACTGCATCATTTTTCAGCCTTTGCAGTTATGACTTAGAGAAAGATACAGACTTCAATTACAAAAAATCAAATGCAATTCCCTATTTTTATCATATTGCTAAATTTTCCGTTCATAAAATATGGCATATATGACTTGAAAAAAGACTGAATTGCTGCTATAAGCTCCATGCTCTGCATCATTTTCCATTAAAACTCTTTCAGTTTATGTAATATTTAAAATTGAAAGACTTGCACCACATTCATTGTGATCTTCTATCATGTAAAAATTTTGATCTTCAAATAGTGATACTTTCATGGAATAGTAAGATTATTAAAATTATCATGTTCCTTAGCAGAAAGTATGTAGTAGTATGTACTGCAGCATTTCTATTTTTGTAATTATTCATCCATTTTGTTCCCAGCATCTGAGCATATTGACTTTTGAATATTTGTAAAATGTTGATGTAATAATTTGGTCAAAAACTTTTTAACCTATGATGGTCTTAGAAGGAATCAATCCAAAAAAGCAATTTAGAACTGATGATTCAATTTACACAAATTTGAATTACATTCCTCTGATACGAAATAAAATTCATTACAATATACTGAAAATTAATTTAAAACAATCAATGATAAATCAAACCATCAAATAACCAAAGCATTTGATAATAAAAACAAAAACTTATTTAAAAAACATAACAGGACAAAAATATCACAGAGGAAATTATCAAAATTTTAAGCAACATATTTTACCATCAATTTACTGATTAGCTACACATTAACAGCTATTAAGTGGAATTTTGAATGCTGAGAGAAAGGATTTTGCAATTAAATCATCCACTCATAGCACAAAATGTGTAAATATTTCTCACAAAAGAAGTCAAAAGCAAGAGCAATTTACGGCTATTACCTTGGCAACCGTACTCTTATAATTAGAATTATAGAAAAGAAAGTAGTTTTGTTTGCTAAAATAGGTACAAGTTAACTAAGAAAGGGTCAAAAGAGTAAAATAGTAGTCCTCTAAAGAATTTAAGACAGTTATAGCGTAATAAAAATTTGAACCTATTTCTATAAGAAATAAGGACATCTAAAGCACACTTATGAAACAAAATTGAACTCTTACCCTATTATGATACCTAACAAGGTAATTTTTTAAGAAAACTCAACAAAGAAATAAAATGCCAGTTTTCAAAAAACATGCATGGCAACTAATTGATCCTGTTGTATTTAAAAGGCATGTTCAATGTAAAATATTAATGCATATTTGAAATGCACTACGAAGTTACAACATAAAAATAATAATTTCAAAACGATCAAATATTCATTAAGAAGTCTCTTATGAACAAATTTTTGAATCTCAGAAATGAAGAAAATTTTAATAAATTGAAGGAAACCTCTGAAAAAGTCAGAAAAGGAATTTTATAATTTCAACTATCAGAACCAAATTTGTTAAATGGAAAAATAAATGAGGCTTCGGGTCAACTAAAATAAAGTTTGTATGCAGAGTAGTTTGTAAGCCAAGGTATCATTGTATTTTAACCCATAATCACAACAATGGAGGTTTAAAAATCACGAAAAATATAGTGAAATTGCAAATTAGATAGACTGGTTTTTAAGGAAAATTGAAACTTATATAGACGTCACAAATGCAAAGTTAATGGGAAAAAATGAAGATCGGTACATCAGAAAAAGGTGGCCTAATTTTTCATCACAGTAACTCATCAAATATTTCATTTACATACACTATTATTCTCCCTCTTTTTCTCTCTAATTAACTCTATCTCTATCCTTCAGAACCTTCAATGAATCTTCAATTTCCCAAATAACTTTGCAATATAACTTATAATGGATTCTTTTTCGTGTAAGTGGAGAAAAGTGATAAATTGCACAAAAAGAATGAGATAACAAAATCCACTACTTTGGCCTTATTCCTTTCATAAAGAATGAGATATTTCTGTTTCACTGACAACTGAGCTAAGTTATGTTACACTACTTGTAAAATTGCTCATTATATTTAGTTAATAGATTAATCTGAAAGGATATTCCAAAATAAATTTTGATATTGATTCAAACCTACATTTTCTAATAACTTATAGAAATTTTAATATAGAGCAGATAATTATGCAATGTTATATTTCATGAGTGGATTAGATGAAACTCAGGAGACATACTAGAGCTCAATCTGAAACTTGAATGTCAATTTGCTTAGATACCACAATATCTAAATCAAATAAAAGTAAAAAAACTTCACCAGTACACTGAAAATGTTACAAAAATTATATAAATAATAGGAACGTAATGTATCACCATTTAACAAAATATTGAATAATAATCAATAATAAATGTTCTCTACCAAAAATACACTGTCTTACAATATTCCCTTGTTTTTAATACATAGTTTTGCAATTCATATGTATTAAGGGTTCATTTTTGGGAAAAATCTAGAACTGCTGACACAAAAGCCAACATCTAGATTTTGACCGCATTCCAAACACTCTCCCCTGAAGTATAAAAATAAGAATCTTTAATTCTAGAATACTTTGGCTTGAGTTACAGGTATTTTATCAGGGAGGATTTTTCCCACAAACTCCAAAATATGCTGCATAAAGTTTCATGGCAAGAAAGGAGAAAGTCATTCTAATATCTGAAAACAATCTAAACTTGGAACCTTTAACTATAGAGGAACAGTGTGCTTACACTACAGAGGTTTTATGTTCTGGGGTTAGCAACATACATTTGCTTTTCTTACACTCCACATATTCCACAAACTCTTAAATTCCAGGGTCCTGATAAAAAAATTAAAATGAAATATTTATCAACTATCTTTCCACTTCCACACCAAATAAAATTATCTCAATATATAACAATTAAAATATAATTATCTATAAAATCTGGTTGGAATAAGATATGAGCACCATATGATTAATTTTGGTCTGCTTTGAAAGTGTTCATGATATTAGATATAAAAATTAAGGAAGTCTCACAAAAGCAAGACTCTGCTAGGCAGTTAGGCCAATTGCAATTTGATTACTGATTTAAGCACACATGATACATGCATACTCATGAACACATATATCATTAGGGAAAATTCAAGTTCATTTATGGAATTTAGATCTCTCAAATGAACTTCAAACTTTCTCCATAAATTTAAGAACTCTGTCTACACAGCAGTCAGTTTGAAGTAAAATAACTTTTATATACATGAGTTTAGGACAAGAATATTATTGTGCAAATACAATATATGATAAAAATTCAACTAAAACTTTACTATTACTACTGGGTGCTATGAATAATTCTTAATAGAATCTACATCTCTGATTATATGGTGTAATATTAGACCAGATTACAGTTTAAAATATTCTGTAAAAATACAAGTAGTATAACCAGTTATTTTCAAAATCTTTGGCCCTGCAGCAACAGCAAAATGTCACAGTTTATAATCATGTCTGAAGTAATAAGATTTCAAAAATTGAAGTGCTATGTATATTTTTTGAGCCATGTGCCTTACATTTTTTAATGTATTTGCTTTAATCAATGGGTACATAGCCTTTATTATGTACAAACTTTTGAGGTTTCATGTTATATTGATCGCAGGTACACATGTAACGCTGATCATTTAATAACTTGCTACGTTCAAGCGTTATCAAGATCACTGGATTCAGACAAGTATATACCTAATACTGCACTTGAATACCAGTCAATAGAAGCTTATTATTTGACCATTGTATCCATGGGAACATCCTCTTCACAGCATTCATTGACACACTTAGTGTGTCTTTTAGCCCATACTGTAGCAGCATTTCTGAAAATATTGTCACCCAATAAGTTTGCTTTTCTACAGTATGATTATCATTAAAGAAGATAATCTATTTGATGATTCATAGTAATATTCTCTATTATGGAATATTTCAATGAAAAATGGGTATCACACTCAGAGGAATCAGTGCATTATGACTCAATTACTAGATAAGAAACACAGAGGTCTCAAATCTTGGTTAGGGTAGGGATGTTTGCATCATGTGAAATTAACCGTTTTGGAAATAGTTGTCATAGATTAAATTTTTTTCCAAAATATAGAAATTATCTTCCAGTCCACTTTAGTCATAATTAATATAAAAAAGGTGAAAACAAGATCTACATCTTAATCTTGAAAATTAGATCTGCCTAATTAAATTATTCAAATAAATTAATTAAAATTTTATTTTCAAACAAAACAAATTACTTCACTATTTACTTTGTCATTTCAGAAATTATTGTCATAAGAAGTTTTTCTACAACATTAAATCAGTTTTTTTTTCAAATTCGGAAGTAGTTAATATAAAATGCACATATAATCTCTAAATTAAAGGATTTCACTACAGATATTCATTGACTTAGACATTTGGTTCCAACCAACCAACTTACTTCCAAATTGTAAGTAAATTCAGATGTAAGACAAGAATTCATAACATAACTAATAATTTTCATAGAATTACTACCAACAGCAAAAAGGCTTGTAATGTGACTTCTGAAATTATACACTATACACCCACAAACAAGATGCATTTTTTTCACAAAAAAATTGTTAAAAAAACAAGGTTTGTCTTATAAGAGGATATAGATTTTCCATAGTATTTACAGGGATAGATCTTTATTGTAAAAGGTCAATGACAGTCCCAAAATCCTTGCAGCTTCTTATACATGTGTTTTATACATGAGTATACATGGTGTTTTGAGAATTAATATAGGTGCAACTGATACTGATAACTGACTAAAATCTGTGTTCTGCCTACACAAACAATGACTTGTGTCTTTTTTATAGAAAGAAAAATTAACTGTAGTCTTAAGTAAAACCGGTCTTAATCAACAACTATCTGTAACTGCACTGATATAATAGGCTTCTTTATGAGGGTAAATACAAATGTTGTCTCCAGGTTTCTAACTCGGGGAATGCATATCCAGAGCCAGCAATCTAGCAGAGTCCAGGTACAAACATATACCTGAGTCACTTCTAACAAATATATCACTTACTATTCGCAAAATAAAATATTAACCTTGTGAAATGGGCTCCTGTTGCCCCAGATGCTAGACACCCATGGAACCACCCCCCCACTCCCCTTTGCCAGCCCTACCTATACCCCCTCAAAATAAATTAAGCTTGTACTGGGGGTACACTGAATATTAGTTAAATAATTGTATTGTGCTATTAATGTATTCCAAATGTTGTTGTTTCAGTGGAATTTCAAAATTATTCCATGTTGGTACTCATAAAAAAAAATTACCGTTAACCATTCCACACTGGAATTGTGACTAAATTTAAAACTTAATTTCTTATTATGGCTAATAGGGGGTACAGGATAACTCACAAGCCAATGAACCAGAAAGGTTGAGAACTCTTGGTTTAGGGCCTAAATTTCAAGGATTTGTCAAAGTAAACAATCTAACATTGTTGATTCCTAGCAGGCATGCATTCCAATAATATTTTATGACAGTGATTCTTACTCTTGGAGCAGTTTTCAAAACCATGAGTTTAAAACTGAGAAAACTGAGAGTTTAAATTTTGAGTTTTATAGAATTCAAGTGGTTTGATTGGTTTCAAATAAAAGAAATAATAAAATTGTTAAATATGGGCTAGTGAGTATGGCCTAGCTATGATAATAACACACTCCTATGGTATATTATATGAAATCATTTAAATCTCACATTCCCAAAAAATATGAAATACCTAAATACTCCTTGGGAATTAACATGCAAATCCTTGCAACATAAGTGATGCTACTTAGTGCGGAAACCAAAATATGGACCATCAAGGAAGAGTTAATATCATGATTACTAAAACAGACAACTCCAAAAAAACCATACCATGTTTGCAATTTTATATAATCATTCTCTAACTGACATCATAATTTCAAATTCATGTTCATTTCATGTTTTAAGACCTAGAACAATAATTAGGGAGCAATTAGAAAATCAAGTTTTTTAACTACTTTTACTTCTTTTAGCTACCAAACAATGACCTTCAGTAGTCTGGAGGGTACTTCTGAAGATCATAGCTAGTTACAATTTCCAAACAAGGACTACATATCCCTCTTCCATAATCACCAGAAAACAAGCATTTAAATTACACTATGCAAAAAGCATCAATGGAAATTTCCAAACTATAAAGATTAAAAATCAAAATAATCATATTTTGGGTAGTTAAAAAGCTGCTTGTTGCAACCTACTTACTATAGCTTGAAATAGTTATGAATCAATCATGGTCTGGAAACTAGGCATACATTTTAAGTTAGTTGTATGATGATTTCAAGGGAGATTACAAAAATGAGCACTCACCGAAGACATTTTTCTGGTAAGTTGATTGCATACTGCCAAAGTACAATACCTAAGGCAATAGACCACGTCCTCAATGGTCCCAGAAGAAAAGCCATGGTTCCATATGCCAACCAAAAGAAATAAGCAAACATGACTTGGAGAGATACAATTACTACAAAAGGAAAGTGGAAACAAAACCTCTTCAAATGAGAACGTTTGGCTCGGAAGTAATAAAACCTGAAAGAAGTAAATTATCAATTAATAGTAATGCAAATATCTTACTCAATTAACACGATAAATTATAACAGAAGCAATGAATTGTGAATTAAAATAATAATAGACATTATTATAAAGCCCAAAATATTATTTACTTATGCTCATTATCTTATATATTTTGCAATTTTGGGCTCCTGGATAGCCATGTTGGTATGAGTTCAACTTTGGTGAAAGCGGTCCAGGGTTCAATTCCCACTGGGAGTCCATATGTGTGAAATGACCTCAGCTGTCTAAGCACTTTTAATACTACTACTATTATTTTGCAATTTTGTGTTTTATCAAAATTACTAAACTAAAGTAATTCAACTGACAAGGAAAATTAATTTTTGACCTAAAAGGCAAAAATCGGAAGTAACCAAATTTAATCCAAATGAACTGATAACACAAATCTTGGCTAAAAATAATTAGGGTTTAAATCCACTGATTAAAACCCAAAAAGAACGGAATTATTTACCTGTTATCTACACAGTGTGCCAAAAACAATGTGAGAGGAAGTTGATAAGATAACATCTGTAAAAGTAAAATTAAGAGTGATTTATTTAATGATAACAAGATCTAAATTATGTTTTCCGAATGAAAAATAATATAGGATGACGTGAAAAGAATACACACCTGAAAGAAACCATATGCATAGGTGAAAGAACCAGGTAGATAGGCTCCTCGAATAATTGTTCCCCAAGCAAAAATCACACCAGTATGTTTTTCTATGACTTCACCAATGGACCAGGGACCTAATGTTGGACAAAAATAAATTTTAGCAGGTGCCAATGAATGCAAAATAAGAAAATTGGAGAATAATACTCACCAACAGTTAAATAAAGTGCATACAGAGTTAATGGATAATATAATCTGTCTACAGTTGAAAGAATCCATAATTTCCTTAGCCAGACATTAAGACAGTGTATAGGTAATCGGAATTTTTTTACTTTACCCTCTGAAAGAAATTAGCCACAATATTAGTTAGTCATTTTTCTTAAGTGAAGAACAAGTTAAAAAGTGAGTAAAAGCAAGATTTAAGATATAAGGATTCTCCATACCTTTGACTAGTTTGTGCATTAATTTAATAATGCTCAGAGGAACCACACATACAATAAGCATGGTGCCAAACAGGAACTGAAACTTTGTAAACAAAAATATATATCATCTTAACAATCTGAAGTGATTATGCATTCAATAAACTTAAATAATATAATATTATACATAAATATGCAGAATCCGTTTACTCAAAAGTTTAAGCACTATTTAATGAAAGTTACTTTAATATTGGAATTTTACCACTTGAATGAGGTATTCAGCTAAAAATAGGTTCAGTTCCCCTTCCAGTTATCTAGAGGCAAATGTTTCAGGTGGCATACTGGAGTCAATGTAGGCACAAGTGCATCAATTTGTGCATAATTAAAAATCATTTATGAAATGAATTACCAAAAATTTATAGCCTCATTATAAGTGCAAGATTCAGCACATTTCTGCTCATTCATTAAGATATAAAAATAGATATTCTGAAATGGAGTTTAACTTGGCATACCTATTACTTTATTTACATTTATTTATAATTTACACATGCAAGTATTTTTAATGAATTACAATTCATTAAATGTATCATATATTTTACTTTGATTTTGTGAATTACACAAAAAATCTACTTTCTGAGAAAATTCGTTTCCCAACTTAAGTGGATGATTGGTAAATTTTTTATTAGGATCAAGTCATTGGTTCCTTTATAAAAAAATTTGTTTGTGTTCATACAGTCAGCACTGCTGAGTATATTACCAAATCCTATATCTTGACAACAACCATTCAGAAAGAACTATTCGATCACACAAAATACTGGTTTGAAGTTATAGTAATGGGTAAAAATCACCACAAACAACAAAAGTCCATTATGAAAATTTCACAGTTATCTTGGTCATTATTGAACAAAGCTGTTTAATTAAAGGAGAATTTTAACATTTTTATTGCTAGATTAAATGTTCTTCAATATAAATTGAAGTTTGAAACAGAGACTCAAAATTGGCACACATCTTTTCCTTCCAAATCATGACAAAATAGCTATCACATACTTACTATTTTGCTAATGTCAGACATAAGAGCTATTCTTGGCAGCAAATTGAAACTAAGACGAGTACCATCCAAAGAAAAAGGCATGATCACAGTTTTTTCACGTCCCTCTACGTCTTTCACATAGACCTACAAATAAAGCACACACATTGTACTTATACTGTATTGCCATAAAATAAATTTTAACTTTATTGCTTAGCCAAGTAAAAGGTAAAAATAACAGCATTCAAAACACCTGATTTTTGGCAAAAGATAACAGTTCCCTACTTCCTTTAAATTTTAAAAATTTTCAAAATTAGAAATTAATTTGAATCTACATGAGATTCCCTTGTAAAAGAAGTGAGGAAATTGATCAGGATGCAAATTCTTGCACCTTTTTCACTTTGACTACCTAAATTTTTCAAACCATAAATTATTCCAAAGATTCACCTTCGTTTTTCTAATGAATAAAGTATTTTCTGTACTAAGATGTACAACACACTAACTGATTCACATAGTGGCCATTGTTGATCTTATATGGCCCGTCAAAAGCATAGGAGGTGCTGAGATGCATACACATCAAATAAAAACCACTTAGGAATATGAGTTACTTTCAATGCTAGAAGGAATGTTTAAGTGGTTTTAGCAAAGAATCATAAGTTAACATGGGTTCACAGACATAACATAAATATTTTAAATATTATCAATCTCAGAAGATATTGGCAAAATATCAGTTGAATAAGATACATTTGAGAGTCAGAAGTACTTCATCCAGAGTGTGAACCACATCTGTCCACATAGCAAGCAAATGCCTTACCTACTACACCACCAAGGATACTTGAAGTAGCAACTCCTGATAAAATACAACTTAGAGTAGTATTTGAGTTAGATTACCATTAAATAGACTATGTAGTTCTGCAAATTTTAGTGTATTAACATGAATACAAAGACACATGAATAAGATTTTATACTAAAATTTAGTGAGGGATGGTTCCATCATATCAATGACCAAATATCTGAATTATTAATTTTCCTCATCTTTTGAATTTTTATACTTCTTAAAAGAATGTTTAACTTCCTGAATCAAGATAAATTTCAAAATGAATTCTAACCTCAAACTTGCAGTAATAGAGGCAATAATCTGAAAGGTTAGTTCCATACCATAGCACATCATTCAAAATGGGAAAACTTTTCCAGCAATTTATCTTGCGGATGAAATTATGCAGTCATTTTAAAAGAGATTCATTCTCCTCTTATTGTTTCTAAGAATTAAGAAAATTGGTTAAGAGAAAAAGTATGAATACCTTAAAAGAATGAGATATGATTACTGATAATATACAGTAACAAAGTATTTTGACAACTGCAAACAAAACATTTACTTGCAAAGGTATCTATGAAGCTGTTGTGGTCATATGCATATACAGATTTAGGCTGTAAAGTTACTTCCATCAGTGTATCATGTGGTGCATAACATAGAGGGGAGAGGAAATTCGATGTTCACCACTTCCCTGCAAGTAGTACTTATATATATTCCCTAGTTACTTATGGCAACAGCACATTATATGACTGCATCCAAAGAATTGTAGAAGGTCCCCTTTTGTCTCCATTCCAGGTTTCACATGCTTCTTTCAGAAGACTTTGAGAAGTCTGCATAATTTGAGGCTTTTTCAATAAAACTAGAATTTAAATAGTTACACATAATTCTGAGAGTAAGAGAGGAGTTGATTAAAGTGATGTCATTAGAAAAGAAAAACATGAAAACCTTAAAAGAATAAGATATGATTACTGATAATATAGTTATATATAACATTTTTCTCTTTCAATTTCTTTATCTATGTGACATCATTAGTTAAATCTGAAGATACCGCCTCAACTTCCATGATCTTGAGACAATTAAGTTTCTTTCCCTTCAATTGCCTATGAAGTAGCCTTGGGACAAAGGAACTGGAATGGCCACGCTCCAGGAGATGGTTTGCAAAGGTAAAGGAAGAAAGAAATCTGATGAGAAATACCCAGTCCTATCAAAATAATCTGAGAGATTCTAAATTTTATTCTTCACAAATAGTACTACTTTGTTTAATCTTCCTTCTATATTCCTTGTTTACAATCAATGGGCACTTTAGTTTGATAAACCTAAAGTGGTACAGTGAAACACAGACAAAAGACAAATTCATTATGTCTTTCACTACCTAAGGTGTAATACCACATTCAATCAGAAGAGATCCTAAAATGCCTAGAGTTTTGTCTACTGGCACTGAGGGAAATAAGTCTTTCTCATTACATGAAACAAGGATGGAACTCTCTGAGAATCCTAATGAAGCCAATGAATTAGAGTATTCTATTGAATCTTTTATGCTAAATGTTACAAAGAAAGTACAAAGTTAATATGTGTGTTTGTTCACCTAAAACTTAAGAACCAGAAGTCATAAAAGCCATTTTTGGCACTGTGCAAGAAAATGGAATTTTTCAAACACGCTGAAATAAAGAGCTTGACAACCTCATAGACGGCCAAGATATTGTGAGGTTCATCAAATCACAGAGGCTTAGATGGATGGGACACTTGATAAGAATGCCAGTAGAGAGAGTGGCCAAGCGAGTATGGGAGGAAAGATTATAAAATGCATGAAGAATATGACGCCCACGTCTCAGATGGCGGGATGGAGTGGAGGCAGACCTGGCTGCTATGGGTATACGAGGATGGAGAGAGAAGGCCATTATAAGAGAGGACTGGAGGAAGATTGTAGAGGAGGCCAAAGCCGACAGAAGGCTGTAGCACCAGAAGAAGAAGAAGTCATAAAACTTTCAAACTTCATAGAATGTTATATGTCTTCCCTGGAGAGATAATAGGTTACTTTTGATTCTCCCAATTGTCCCTGATTCCAGACAAATCAAAGCATCTCCACAAGATATACACATAGAGTTCACTTTTATCATTTACAAGGTTTATTTTCAAAATTAAATTAGCAATAATAGTTGCATTAAATCAAGACAAGCACCAAAAGACGGGAAATTCGATTAAGATTTTTATTTATTAAGATGAAATCACTGGAGGATGCAGGATAGGGGACACAATGGGGTGCTGTCTATCTCTTGAATTTCCTAATTAATTTCTTTTATAGGACAATTAACAAATTTAACATAAATCATACTTGATTTTTCAGGATTCACTTTGTGGCATTTGAAAACACCAACAGATATTAATGATAGATGACTATAAAAAATTCTCATTTTTAACTCACATTCACTGTCCTTTCAAAATATGAAACCATTCTATATAGATATGCCAAAACTTTCTGTCAAATGCTTACCTAGGCTTCTCCAAGCCCACTGAAAGAAGCCTGTAAAACCTGGAATAGAGACAAAAAGGAACCTTCTATGATTCTTTGACAACAGCCTCATACTGTGCTGTTACCACAAGTAATCAGGCATAGCTGAGGAAGAGGTGAACCTTGGATACACCTTCGCTTCGTGCAATACACCATTAAATTTTTATTGAAGGAACTGTACTTACCACTTACCTTCACTCCAGAAATTAGAGTCTTGACAGAAAATTTGTGAATTTTAATGATTCTTCCATAGACAATAATCAGGATTAAAAAGCAAGAATTTGCAGGAAGAATTAACAACAGTATAAATAAATCTAATCATTAGTTTCATAAGTAAGCTTAGGAAGATAATCCTTTACATAATATCATAAGCAAACTTATTTAATTACTCATAAAATATGTGAAAAATTAAGGACATAAAGACCACAAACACTAATCACTAATTAGTTATAATGTTATGTCTTAAGTATTTACATTGTCTCCTAAAGTGCTCATTTACAACACTAACATTACAAAACTAACATTTATCTGAAAACATTTTCCTTTGCCTTCATTAACTTGAGAACTTACGAGACCACCAATCCTTAAGAAAAATATTGCCATTAACCTTGTTTTAGTCTACTGAATAGACACAATAGGTTTCCCTTTGCATTTAAGTAAAACAAGTGGCCACTTAACCCTTTTAGTGCCAGCCTCTTAGGCCTGGTATACATTAAAAAACTAATTTGTATGTTTGTACTTAGAAATTTATATTAAGCCTAATACTTATATGTTTAAGCAAGTTTTTTATATACACGCTTAATACTTACATGTATGACAAAAATGTTCATTAAATTATTATGCAACAAAAAGCTATGCAACACACAAAAAAGAAAAGGCAAGAGCGTAAAAACACCCAGTCGATAGATCAGCCAGTAGCATTCTTCGCACATACCCGATGGGCCGATAGATCGGCCCGCTGGCACTAAAAGGGTTAAACAAAAGATTTCTTTCCAGTGCATATACTACAATAATTAGGTAGGCTGAAAAGTAATGCACACATGCTTGTAGAACATGAATGAAAACAAATAGTAAGATGGGGCAAAAAGTACAATGAAGTATAATTCTTAAGCTTCAAAATCGTATATTTATTTTTCAACATAGTCACCGTTAAGCCTAACACATTTCTCCAATCAAGTAAAAAGTTTTTTCATTCCGTCACTGAAAAATTCTTCTGACTTTTCTCGAATCCAGGATGCGATAGCTGCCTTCACCTCATCGTCCGAGGTGTAATGATTACCCTTGAGGTCTCTCTTGATTAGAGGAAAAAAATTAAAATTGCAGTATGCAAGATCGGGTGAGTAAGGAGGGTGTGTAATCGGTTTAAACTTCAGGTTTCGCAGAGCCTCTTCTGTTGTGCCCGAGGTGTGAGGACAAGCATTGTCATGTTGCAAAATTATTGGCGCTATTCTATTCTAGACATTCCAATATGGTTTGCAATACACTTTTGAGTGATTTGCCGGTCATTTTGAATCAAATCATTGACGAGTTTGGAAGGTTTATCGTCTGTGGCAGTGATCGGACGTCCGCTGCATGTTTCATCAACAATTATGGTTTTGCAGGCTGGCAACCACAAAATTTTATTAACAATCGATTTACAGTAGATCTATCAACAGTATTGTCACTATAAACAGCCTTTAAAGGACGATGAATCTCAGTAAGAGTCACTTTTTCAGCAGTTAAAAATTTTATAACAGCATGCTGTTTAACTCGCGTTGACATAGTACTAGAACACGTCTCTATACTTCAAAATACACTGGATGAACACAACGCCTTTAAACTACGCATGTGTATAAAGGGGGAATGTTACTTCCACATGCCACCAGGCGAGCTTCTAAAGGACATTTCGTTCACATTCTACAAGCATGTGTGCATTACTTTNAAATTGACTTGTCTCTGCCACCATTATTTTCTTTGTAACATCACAAGGATTCCCACACAACCATTCCATTAACAAAAAAGAATATGCAACAGCCTCTGAGAAAAAAATTAGGGAAATTTTTCAAAAGTAAGTTGCTGATAAAAACCAGCCATGATTTTCAAAATACAGATTAAGACATATAAAATATGAATTTCAGAAAGACTGATGCCCCTTGATATAAAGAAAAGAGAGTAAAATAATGCAAATTTCAGCCACATCTAGTAACAAAGTTATAACATACATTCAAATAAATACATAAAAATTGATATAAAGGTGTCACTGCAAAGTTTAAAATGATGTCTTGCATAAATGGACATTATTCACCCACATGACAAGATTCATTAGATGATTATGTTGAATTATAAATCATCCAACAAAATATCCAATATAAGGGAAAAAATTTGAGGCACAGAAAGATCTAGTATGAGGTTTTTACCATGGGTCACCCCAAAGAGGTACTAGGGGTTTTTACCATGGACAAAAGCTGGAAATGATGTTTTAAGCATGTTATTTTTTACAAGCAGTGGTTACTAACTTTTAATTGATGCAAGCCAACGGAGTACTTAGCAGGATTCCAGGGGGATACATATAAAGGTCCTTCAATTAATGAACAATCTTCAAAGACACCATCATCAACTGACACTTTCACAGCAAGTAATGGGGAAACAGAAAAAGCCAATAGCCTAAAAACATAAATAAAACAGAATTACTAAACAGTATTGAAATGAAAATATGTACACAAAATTTAACCCTCTTTAAAAATAATCATCCAGAATAATTATGCATACATTCCATTGCTTAATAAAATTGAATTCACAAAGGTCATTATTCCAGAAACTCATTTGCAGAAGCCAAAAAAGACAAGGTCATTCAAATTCATCACAAACAGTAAAACATCAATTAGTTTGTACCTTCTAAACTATGCACACAAAGTGAAAGTAATAGTTTCTGGTGCTGTTTGTTGGAATTTCTTCATAGTATCAAAGAAATAACACCTCACTTTTTAAGTTCCACATGCAAGATTTATTGACAACCTAAGTTTCATTGCAGTGCAACATCACCACAACAAAACCTAGGTAGTCAATAAATCTTGTATGTTGAATTTACAAATAGAGGATTTATTTCTTTGGATATGCACACAAATGTGGTAACAAGCCAGGATACAAATTAAGTTTAGATTTAGTCAAAATATGAGTAATTACTGTGAATGATTGTTCAAGGATCTCAATATAATATATCCTTTAATCTAAGGATCAAAGTTCCTGAGATAGACATTTATTTACCAAACTGTGGAAAAATTAGTACATTTAAAATGGCCATCCGCTATATTAAACAACCCTGATCATTGTATATTTCTTGCTTGCACCATACAGCTTCTTTCTCTCTGCTGCTTAAGGTTGTGTCATATAAGGTCTATCTAAAGCTGTATACAAAACAACTGCCATCAAATTTATCTCCTTTATTCTTAAGTCTACCTTTCACATCAACAAATTTCTCTTTTTCAAAAAAGTGTTCTACCATTGCTTCTACTACTGCTAATTATTTCCTTGCTTAAATAACAAAATACAAACTCTTATAACAAGCTATCATTTCTTCATCTAATTTATATAGCTTCACCTAACTCTGTTCTGAAACATAACATTACCTTTGTTTAACTTTTGCTGGTACACAAATTACCATTGCTTTTAGCCACAGCACACAACAGTTTTTCTAAATTTTCTCCTCTCTTGAATAAATCAGTTTATTTCATGCAAAGTTTACATAACTAACAGAATGGGATGAACTACATGGATTAAACACAGTGGCTGATGGGCCAATTTGAAATTGAATTTTGAGAAGATGAAGATTACATAACAACTTACCAATGACATTTATCAAAACATAAATATGTTAGTAGTTTATAAGTTGGATGGCATGATTTCAGCAACAAACATTTTTAAAATTGGGGATAAAATAACAGACAGATATTTTGTGATACAAAAATCCAACAACTCAATGCCATTTTAATGAACATATTCACTGGTTCCAAATAACAGTGAGGTTAAATATAGCATTTTTGTTTCTGCTTTGTATTCCCAACTTTTAAATTATTGCCAAATATTTAAAATAGGAATTGTATTTCTCAACAACTATGGACCAAAGAGTGAACCCTTCAGAGCTTCAGATGAACTGCAAATGCACTATCTATGCTGATCTAAACCTAATTGTATCCTCTCCCAGGGCAATGGTTCCTCATTCAAATTCCTCTAATATTTTCAATACTGCAAACTCAATATTCAGATTATATATCCAAGGCAAGCAACAACCTTTTTAAACTCCCTTCAGAGATACTGCATCTTAGGCGAGCCATTCACTATATTAGGCTGCTTTCCTATGTTTTTACAAATTATACATAACACTCTCATCAGTCATTGAGATTATTAATTAATATCTCAAATATTTTAATCAAAATTACATCATCAAAGATTTTCTCGATGGACTAAAACCGCAATTATAAAATAATCTAAAAAGGCAGAAGGTACTGTACTTCCCAGCACCTTGGTTTTTCAGGTGAATGAAGCAAAGATTATACAAACAGGAATGTAAACTGCTCATAAGTGAAATGAAGAAACGATATTTCTAAGAGAGTCAATTTATGGAAGAATGAAAGAAAAGCGCAACATTGCTAGAGAGGTTCTGATAAAATTAACAGATAAAAACCCACAAGTCAAAGCACAACATTGATTACAATTACTACTGTATGGCTATTCCTAAAATAAAAAAAAATGCTCACCTTTGGCCCATAAGATGCAGGCTGATTTTAGATTTAATTTTCGTAGGGAAAAAGTGCACCTTATGGGCCTGGAAATATGGTACATCACTTCTCTTATACATTTTATATACTAGCTGGTAAAGACTTATTGAGCCAACTTCTCCATAGCCAAATAATAACTTTGAAGAAAATCTATGAATTCCAAGTTCTTTTTTTTCTACCTTAATCCTGAAAGGTCCAAATAATAGACCTCAGTATTCAGACCTCCATATGAAGTAGCTTACGTCATTCTTTTCAACTTTTCTACCTCTTTATAGTAATCTGGCCTCACATACCTTACCTTGATTAAGTCCTTCTAAGAATTCTTTTCAGCATTACAAATTTACTTCCTAAACTGAAAATAGTTTATTTACTATGCTGTAGGCATTCCAATAATGATTCTTTACTAAAAAAATTTCCTACATAACTCACATAACACAACATTAGTGTAAAATCCATTACTTTTACAGCCTACTTATGCACAGTTTAGAGATTATATTTCTCAAATGACACTAAACATTTAGCTATCTTTATACACAACCATTGCTCATCTCTGTCATTTGACAGAGTTTGATTTCTTTCTGACATACTGAATCCCTAAATCCACTGACTTAAACAAAGCCAATTTCAGTACAATCAAACTCAGCCAATAGTGATCTGACAAAGATTTTCAATTCAATTTAGTGACATAATTCTCGAAAACAGTTATGTATGGGGTTAGAGAAATCTTTCAACGCAAAAGAAATAACATTAACCGTTAAATTCAGAAACAATCTGTAAAATAATGTAGTATTAATAAATAAAGTTAATGTTAAATAATAAACACCTCTTGGTGATTCATCAATCTATCCACAAAATATATCCCACGAGTGTACTTACTAAAATCTGAGTTGAAATTACAAAAGATAAAATAAGTGGATAAATTAGAAAAAATACCCAAATAGTGAAAAAAGAGCAATAACAAACCTAATGTGAGAAGATGAAGCAATACTGTCAACAGGCTCCTTAGAAGGCATAACATATAATGCATGCTTTGGATTTGTAATGAGTACAATAGGCCAGTCATTGTGAGCCACATCTACAAATGAAAAAAGTCCATGGTCTATTGCTGCCAACCTATAACTAAAAGAAAACTTAGATTGTTGACAAATATAATTCAATGCCTGAAATATTAAAACACAAACAAACATAAAAAATCAAAGCTGAAAACACTACATATTTTAAAACCGAAATAATCAAGAATAACAAACTACACTACTATAAAACAATTTTCTTCCCAATAATTTACCCATCATATGAAACTATGATCAAAAAGGATATTTTAGAATACCGTAAAACAGGTTGACTTTGAGCAAAGTATATATGTTTTAAATAAAACAGTTTTACCCTAACTTATTCCAACTTTTGCTTTTAAAGTTGTTAACAAAGTATACAACTTTAGCCATACTTTTCTCATTCCACAGAAAAGAGTTTTGATATTCATCATTTTGACAAGTTCTTAGATCTTTTGAACATAAGTATTTGCTTGTTCAATTTGAAAACTTATTTTTATACGGTCAATGTATATATCTTGGGAAAATGTGTATTATAAAAATTATTTTACACTTGTAAAGGGTAAAACAGAACAAGAGAACAATTCGCGGATGGATTGACAATACCAACTTTAATGACTGGTTCTCTACCTCTTTCTTTCCTCGTGCATCAAGAGTATTTTGAATAAAAAAGTGCTAATTGACAACAATTTCTCTTCTCATTTTAGTCCTGATGTTCTAAGAGCTTGTGAAGTCAATAACATTGCATTTGTTTGTCTCCTCAACCCTACTAATATTTGTCAACATCTTGATGTTGCACTTTTTCAGCCATACGAGGCGACATGGAAGAAAGTATTAATGAAATATAAAATGAAAATCCTATGTGCATCAAGCATTCACAAAGGCAAATTTCCTTCTCTTCTGAAAGGAGCCCTGGAAGGAATTGATTTAAATAAAGAGAGTGGGGCTTTAAAGAGGAGTCTTCAGAATGGATTTTCAGCTTTTGTAATTCCTTTAGAACCTAAACGTACTCAAAAGAGAGCCTATGGAAGAGATAAATGGTGTTGCAAATGTGTCTACCTCCTTGGTCAGATTTTTAAAAGAACAGAGATTTGGGGATACTACACCAGCTCCATTATGAAAGAAGAGAATTGCAGTGGATAAAAGTATAGTGGAAAGCAGTTCAGTTGAAAGCAGCTCGAGTGATGAGAATTCCCTTTTGGAAAAAGTGTCTCCAATGTAAGATGGTTCTACTGAAAAAGATGATTCCCCTTCCAGAGCTTCCTTTGAAGGAAGTTTCAATGTAAGGAACTGCCTAATTGTTGTGTAAAATGATTGTCAATATCATGGGGTTATGAAAAATGTACCAATAAATGGTCCAGCATTAAAATGCATTATGAAAACAAAAAACATTGGCAATGGCAGGAAAAAGAAGATAAACACATACAATACACTACACATAAAATACACTTGCGTAGCTGTTACGAGTAAAATCAACCCTCACAAATAGATTTCCAAAAGCTTTCGCCCAGTAACAGAGGTTATACAATAAATACCAAAAATACAAAATAATAAATTCTTCATTACTTGAACTGTTTTTCTCGGTTTGTTTTTCAATTAACAAATCCACCCCTTTACACATTCATTTAATAGCTATAAATCAGCTGAAAATAAAAATTTGAGAATCAATTTCCTTATACAGCTTCAAAACAGCTCAAATCTAAAATATATTGAGATTGATCATTCAGTATCTTGCCAAAAGTTTTTAATATAAAAACATAAGTCATCAAAGTCACCCCAATTAACCCTTATAGTGCCAATGAGCCAACCTATTTCTTTCCAATGTCTGTGATCCTTCTTGACTCTATTATCTGTCCTAGTGGACTCACTTCAACACAAAAACAAGGAATATTTTCCCCTGAGGGTTCCATGTCGGTTGATTTTTGATAGAGGAGCTCTAGCCAATTGAGGGGAAGATGTTTAGGAGTATTTTTGGAAGATGATAACCCACCCAAATCAAACTGTTTCACCCCTCCAGCTGCAGCACGCATGAGTTACTTTTGTTTTTTACTAATGCTCTTTTGAATATATTGGTGAAAGTAAAAACTGCTTATGCAAATAGTTACCTTAAGTCATTTTCAAATCTATCCCCAAAATCACATTCACAAAAATAAACTAATATAACTGCCTGAATTGAAGGGCTTCATTGCACATAGTTAGAAAAAAGGATAAATACTGTTGAATATGCAGCAAAAGATGTGACACAGGGAAAGGGAAGCAAAAAGGAGCTGTATAATATGAAAAAGTGTGAGAAAGGTCTTCATTTAAGCTGTTTTCCTGAACAGTGCCCATCAATGTAGGACATATGGAAAAACAATTTCAGTTAATTTACTGTAACTATTTAAAAAATTAAGTCACAAGCATAAAATTTGTTTATGAGCTAATAATTATTAGTAGAAACTGTTACTAACAGAATTACTAATAGCAAAAATATTTTAGGAGCATTTTTTGTAATCTAAATGTAAGTTTAATTTTTTATATAATTTTAAGAATAATTTATTTTTCAAAAATTGTATGAAAAAGAAAACAACATAAATAAATCATTTTATTTATTTTGCAAGTTTTTAGAGTGTAAATAAAAAACCTTGGCCTAAACACTTGCATATTAGAGTTTATATAAAATATTTCAGCGCAAGCATACAAATTCATCAAAAAAGCCCTGGCATTCTTTGCGTACACCAAGTAAAAGAGGCACTAAAATGGTTAAGAGTTGACTTTGATCACTTCTTTTTTACATTACACAGATATTTACTTTCTTCACAGCAATATTATATATTATTGCTGTGGAAAAAAGTAAATATCAGTGTAATATCATGAATTTCCACAATATCACGGCCACCTCCGTAGATTTTACTTCTTTTTTAATTTGTTGGCATATTTTCTTACATTGGAATATTATTATGATGATAATTGAGTGGTTTCAGACAAAGAGAGGGGTACAGCAAGGAAGTGCACCCTCCCCACTTTTGTTTTTGGCTGTAACAGATATAGTGATAAAGCAAATAAAAAGTGAGAAGAGTACAGATTTCAGTGCTCTGGCATTTGCAGCTAATGTAGTAATTAGGTGAGGCAATGAAACTGAAGTCCAGGAAGAACTGAGTTATTCTTCTCTCCCGAAGATGGCAACTTAGTTGTCGAAATACGTATCGAGAACAATACTTTCTTAGCGTGACCACGGAGAACCCCAACCCCCGCAGGTGGGAATTCTCCAACGGTTAGTTTCTTCACAAACAGCGGCTATTTGGAGCTTTTATCTAATTCTGATGACAATCAAGTACAGACAACAGAAGAATACAGCCAATGAAATGAAGTTCCTATGGACAATGGTACAAAAAACAAGACTTGACTGGCAGAAAAATAAGACAAGAAAACAAGATGGATGCAGAACATCTCTAATTGAAAATATCAGGAGAAACAGGTTGGGGTGGTATGGGCATGTGGAGAGGATGGAACAGACCAGAATAGCAAAGATATGGTTAGAAAATGAAATACCAGGGAAGAGATGAGTGGGCAGAACAAGGAAGAAGTGGATCAACCGATTAAAACAAGACATCTAACTGAGAGCTCTTGGGAGGAAGTACAACACCAACATATCTACCATGATAGGGGCAGATGGGAGAGGATGATATACAACACCAAGGAAACAAGAGATGCAACATGATGATGATGACTGATTTGTATGATCTAGCTGAATCAAATGCATTCTTTTTTATTTAAAGTAAGGAACTCTCATCCACTACAGAACAAACAAATTTTAAAATTATCAAAGTCACCCAGTTTTACAGATATGAAATAATCTGGATTACGTCATTAGCTTATCTGACATAAAGTAAAATAATATTAAACAATAAAAAAACAACTTCTTGAAGATTAAGAAATATTTTCTTCATTTAGAACCTTAAAATACTTAGAGTGAAAACTTTCGTTACACATCAATTAATTCGTGGAAAGAGAAACCTCACTTTCCTCAAAAATTCATCCTCATACCACATATTTACAAAACTTTACAAGATTAGAATATTTCCTAAACTCATCATAGATTATCATTAATTTTGTCAAATGTCGGGCAGATTATCAATAAAGAGCAATATTTAATTGGAAAAAATAGGATTAAGATAAAAAATGATATTCAGAGCTTGAGTTATTTTATATAAACTTCAACAGCATGAATTTTAACCCGAGTTAATTTATGAGATTTAGATACCACGTGAATCTATTTAGATCAAAGAAAAAGATTATCATAGAAAGCCACATCATGATTCACTATTTATGACCCATCTTTCACTCTTCATTCAAAATGTAAAAATATTTCTTGAATGAAAATATGAAAAAAAATGAAATTTATGAAATAACAGAGAATTGGTCATAAAATCAGGCAAAATGTTGAAAATCCCCTATAAAAATTCCAATCAATACTCACACTCTATTATCTTTCCAGTCACCCAATTCTAGTTCTAAGCTTCCAGTGTGTTGCAGAGTATACATATTGGGAACAAGCCCACCAAAGGTATGAAAGTGGCCACACAAATATGCCATTCCTTGACCAACAAGAGCTCTTGCTCCAGGGTTAGGAGCCAGGATGCAAGATGTGGGATAGTGACCAAACCAAATGGAAGCCACAGTTCCATTCTTTGCTTCTTTCCCAAGGTCTTTCAGATATCTATATTCATGTTCAGACAACACTCCAACAAAGTTGAAAGGTCTACGGGGCCCAGGATCAAGACAGGCATCAACTGCAATAAATGAATAAACTTCTTCCTTGCTGTGGCCTTGGACTTTGGTCAAATATGACCTGGGATGAATACGACCTTGCATGGAGTAATTTCGATAGTAATTCTCTGAGCTGTCAATCCCAGGCACGTTGAAGTTATCTGTTGTAGAAATACAATAATCTTTCAATAAATATTTGAATTACATAACAAGTATAGCATAAATCTTCAACTTTTCAATCATTCCTCATGCCACTTTTAAAAAGGGAAAACTTCCACAGCAAGAAATGGAAATAAATACCAAGAGAAAAAACAGAATATATAAATATAATTTTACTAACTCTTCAACAATACAAAATGTTACTAAATCTAGTCTTAAGGTAAGATTAAATCAAAGCTTCAAATATCCTCCGCAAGCACTGAAATTACTGAACTATTTATAAATACTAAAAGATTATTGACCAATCTTTCAGAAAAGTTTACATTACGCCATATACATACTTGTTCTGAAAAACAGTATCCTCATGACTGACGAAATCTACACCTCTTTCATGTCTCAAAACTGTTTAGCAAATTCAATAATAAAGCAGCAAAAAAATGTTATGAACCATTAGGAATGAAGGTCTAGATTAGTTCATTTTCATTCATTTCCTACACAAAGCAATCAAAACGATTACCTCTTTTAATTGAAGCTAATTCTAAAAATACAAATAAATGAATAACACCTTGGTTCACAGATTTGAGTAGCATGAACCTTTTCAAAGATATACATAACTTTACAAATCTATTATTATAATCATACAAAACATGCGATCAATTACTGCTGCAAATACTATTGCTTAACAAGCAGAGAAAATTACGGTTTAAATACTCCTTTGCATTCCCCTTTCTGTTAATACACTCACCATGATTTCCTCGAACATCTAGCCATAAAGTTTTCTTCAGAGCTTTGCAATCTTTCAGAATACCTTGATAATATTTCCATTCTTCGATATACTGCCGAGAACCCATATTGTTCTCAGATTTTGCATCAGTTAAATCACCTTGAAAAAAACGGCTCTTGTAAATCTCTGAGCAGAAAGTATTTTGAAATTTATACTAAGAACTCTCATTTGTGTCACCTGATGCCAAAACGACCTTTGGGTTTATCACATTTACTGTAATATCGCAAAATTCCTTTAGTTCCGAAATCCGAGAGAAATCGTGGAAGATGCTTATATGAATGTCAGATATCTAAAAGGAAATACGCAAAATCAGCAATTTTATACATATGCATTCACTTACACGTCACTACCAGGAAATGGTATTGAGAATGACCTGTATAAACCATATCAGATTTTTTGGGGATGTCCCTATTATCACTGGAGTCCGTTCAGTTTCAATTTCATTCCCCTTTTCATCTTTTATGCTTTTATGATGAGAAGTCCTATCACTATTCCGGGCCAAATTATCCACATTTATGGATAGAATGAACGATATTTTAGCAACGAGCACCGAAAGGATAAAAATTAAAACGATCAATATAAGAGGTATTTTTGAGAGACGCATCCTAAAATATTATGTATATTAACTATCAATGTTTTAGTGAAGGACAGAAATCCAAAACGTATCATAGAAGAACACCAACATCACAAAGATAAGAGGATTAGAAATTGATATTCAAAAAAATATTATGCGGAATAGAACGAAGAGACTTTCTTCTTCGACTCTTTCGTGACATCACAAAAAATTAAATTGACTACTTCACGTCCCAGGGATTTACATTTCGCCGAACGCAGATTTTCTGCGGTGAGCCTGACATCATGTGGTCGTTTTGTCGCACTGAAGGATTTGCCGTACGAAATAGCGACTAGCGTTTAATGCTTACTGTCAGATCGTACAACCAGAACAATTTCTTTTTTAAGATTAGTGTTGTTACATTTGAGATGGATAAATTTGTAATCGTTGATGTAATATCATAACAGTTCTTGTTGATAAAAAATGAAAGAAAAGATAACTCAACTTTGACTTTAATTGCAGAATTTGAAGTTTTGGTTAGAGAATCTTTTTGATTAAGGTAAAATTTGAAATTGCATAGTTTCTGAAGAACTTTAATCGCGTATTCAAATAATAGCTCATAATGAAGTATTTTAAGGTATCAAATTCGCACGATGTAGCGGAAATTCCGTTCAGGGAAGATATATTTATCTAAAATGTGCCGGCTATAAATTTTGTCTGGGAAACCGATATTACAGTGTGCAGTCGGTCGTAATGTCGCAACTCTGTTAACGATGATATCTGTGACACTTCATACTTTTCATTATACATGAAAATGAACGTTCAGTATGCGAATATGATCAACAAGATTCTGTTGTTGGACCTTAAAAGTTATAGTACATTCAATACTTTGTTTTACAGATGTCGCAAAAGGACCAAGAAGCTGCTATAGACGAGCGGATCGAAAGGATAAGGAAAAGAAATGAAGAGATACAGAGAAGATATTTGGTGCGTTTACATCACTATGCATAATATATTAAGCTATAGTGAATTTACAGCATTAAAATGTGTAGTAGAAGTTGAGAATATAATATAAAGTAATGTGTTACATTTCTTAAAGCTCATCACATCGTAGAATATTTTTCCATCCCCTTATTTCTTTTTCAGTTATTGAAATTCACTCACTGCTAGTCGGTACAAATCTTGGGTCTTTTCTGCTAGATCAAAAATATGTGCTATGTAACATAGCATATATTTTTGTTCATATTAGTGCTATATATCTATATCCAAATGCTCTTCAAATTTATGATGGCATAAAATTTACATGATCATTTTCTGCTTTCACTTATGGAAGCTCCCGGAGCAGCAGCATCTATTACTATGAATCTACAAATTGATGATCAGATTTGCGATGATCCATGGTTATATGGAGAGCTTCCTAGTGAAGTTACGGACTTATGAAATTTCTGTAGAAATCGTAGTAACAAAACCCAACCCACCATTAAATACATTGAGAGATGATTTGAAAGGGAAATTAAGAGAAACTTGTAGTCCAAGATGCATAGTTAATGTCATTGCTCTTCTATATTTTTTGCAATTCCCATATTCTCTTTTACTTTAAGGCTGATTTTTGTTTTAAAGAATGTTACTAGACTCACTTCTCACTGATGTCAATCTGAAGTTCTTGCTTCCTTTACACATAGCACTATTTTCACTCTTGTGGTGGTATTGTGATGTGACAATTTCATTGGGGCTCAAGGTTTGCACGTAGAATTCATTCATTTTGCATATAAAGCTGAAATAGTGAGGTGACAATTGACTGTTGTGAGTCTGCCCTCTTGTCTGTGTACCTTTTTGAGTCATGAAGGTATTTTGATTTATAATCAATAAGCTCAGGATTTAAATACCCCTTTCTTTGCCTCTTCACCAAACTTAATTTGAAATGTTGAATTCAGTTAAACTAACATGTATGAATATCTCAAAATGATTTCACTTATGATGTCGCCTGTGTTCAGCCAAGTCTTCAATGTGAATGTAGACTCAAACTGGTGCAAAACTTTTTAGGCCACAGTGAAATGGTACTAAAAAATATAATCAATATGAGTCAGCCTGACATCGTGGAAGGCCATGAGAAAGTTCAATAAATAATTCAATAAACTAAAAACCACAATGAATTGTTACTTTTGAAAGATATTCTGTATAATTACTATCCCTCTTTCACTGATTATTTTATACACATTTTAAAATATCTTTGTCTCTCAATCAAACAGAAGGAATATCAATAATGATTAAAACTAAGGTTCCAAGACTTGAATACCACATTATTGATAAGAAGATAATTTCCTAGAACTCATGTTTACATAATGGTATAAGCTTTCCATTAATCTCAGTGCAATATTACATATTAAATCTGAAGAATTAACAGGCTAGCACATTTTTACGAAGTAAAATATCTGAAAAATCTCTTTTCCTGACAAAAGTATTCTTCATTCTGATAAGATAAATTTTTTAACATTGATTCTCGGTTTCTATCAATATATTTCAGAATTTGGGTAATGCTTGTCATATCTGTGTTACCTAAGATAAAAAATTAACTGAATAATCTAAGAATTACATCTTAATGGAAGTTGTAAATCTGATACATTTGTTATAAGAAACTGTAAGTAGAACTTGTTTGACAGCAAAACTGAAATTGTGTATTTTTCAGTCACTTTAGTGGTGGCACATAACAAGAAGCTTTACTCATTTTCAGTTTACTATGTTTTTTGAAGATAACATGTTGGTGCCTTGCAATTCAACACTATTCCATTGCTAAATTAATGAAATTGCAAGACTCAAATTTCAGGATTTATAAGCTTAAAAAAATTTGATCAATTTACTGCCAGGACCTGTAATGTAATTAAATAATATCTCTGGCAAAGTAACTGATTTCCAGTATTTTTAATGTTTTATTTATCATTCCAAACTTGTTACTCTAGACACCAATCCAATAAAACAGCATGAGAAATACCAATTGACATCGTACTATGCCACACATGTGTACATGCAATTTGTGCCTAAAATTTGATTACAGACAAATTGCAAACCAGCACTATATTAGAATATTTGCTTAAACATTCATTTCAAAGAAAATTACCCAACTAATAGACTAAAATTCTATTCATTAAGCAAAGGAATTCTCATTATTCATAATGATGATTTTTACTTATGTAATTTACTCAATTGTGAACTTAAAATTGCGAATACTGGTTTTACTGTTTGCTTTGTTAAACATTACAAATATAGGAAGTGGAAGCAGATAAACTCAATGCTGAAAAATTGAATGCAGCTGTGAAATTCAGTCCCCCTCCTGCAAAACATCCAGACACTGAAAGGAAGAGCTATAATAAGCCTGAGTCAATGAATAGGAATCCCAGATTTGAGAGGAAATTACCAGATAAGCCATATGTGCCAAAACACCAAGTGCATGGAAAGAAAACTTCTTTTGCAGATGTAAGACTTTTGATTTCCTTTAATTTATGTAAAAACTAAATTCATCTTTTTGTAAGGTAAAATGGATCTTTGTAATTTTACTTGTTAATAGTCTTTCTTCCTTGTGGATTTTATTTAAATGTTTAATAATACCAACTTGTGATGTAATAATAACAATAATAATAATGTCTTTATTTAGGCGAATTTTGGTCTATTGAGACCACTCTTACAATTAACCTAGACGAACACAAACATCCATGCCCTAACCAGGATTTGAACCCGGGACCTCTGCATTGCTAAGCTAGCACGCTAACCACTACGCCACCGAGGTGATTTAGGGAATGCATTTAGTGTAGAGGAAAGAGAGAGGGAAATATTGAATAATGGAAAGTACCCAAATAGGCAAATTGCAAAAATGAGACACTGGGTGTGTGTAAATAATATATTGGAGATTGGACAATGAGCATTGATGGACTCATTCAAATAGAGGAAGGATAGCAAGCAATACTAAGTCTTGGATGGGTAATATGATGAAACAGAAGTTGAGTAAAAATTGTTGAGTAGATTCAACAAATAATGGTGACCGAAAAAGATAAAGATGAACAAGATGAAGTAAAATAGTGATTATTTTATAAAATATATTCGTTGATTATAAGAAATAAGGTTGTGATGGATTAGGTGTTAAGTTGATAGGTAGCATATAGCCAGGGATAGTTCACATAGACTGCAAATATTTGGGTATTAAACAATGCGAAAATCTCAAATGGGGGAGTCACATTGAAGACATTACCTCAAAGGCATATAGGAATCTTCACTTTGTAATGAGAAATCTTAGACGGAGTGGGAGGGAAGTTAAGGAAAGGGTGTATAAAACATTGGTTAGGCCGATAGGCAAATATGCGACGAATGTTTGGGATCCACATGAAACGGGCTTAAGTAAGAGACTCGAAGGTGTTCAAAGGAAGATGGCTAGGTACGTAGTTGGTAACCATAAGAAGGACAAGAGTGTTAGTAAAATGTTAGATCAGTTGGGATGGGAATCGTTAGAGTGAAGGAGGAGGACTTTCAGATTGCCGGGTATATTTAACGTGAGGAACCGTAAAGGTGGTTGGGACAAACTACACCAGAGGTTTTAAACTCCAACTTATATCGGACACAGCGACCACAGTTTAAAAATAAAAGAGAGAGAACAAAAGACTGATTTGGCCAAATTTTCTTTCATAAATAGAGGAATAAGGGAATGGAACGCATTACCTGGAGAACTTCTCACTCCAATGCCACAAAATTCCAAAAAATTTAAATCTAAGATAAAAAGTATGTGTAAGTAAAGTATTTGGCTCACTTTTAGTTGTATATATTATGTGTTATATTTAAAATCTTTAGGTTAAATTTGAGATGTGCCTGTTTAATAGCCTTCTTAATAATTGAGTGAGTTTTCTGTCTAATATAGTTATGTAACATTTGATTTTTAGAATGACAAGCCTCCTCCAGATCCTGTATTTACGTTTCTTTCGGATTCTTCAAGAGATGCTCCCAAATTTGACCATCCTTCTGATGAAATAACTGCTAGGGAAAATTTTTCTGGGGGTGATTTCAGGGGGTCTCGTGGTGGTGGAAGAGGAAGAGGTTGGAGTAGGGTAAGTTTAGCCAAGTTTCGTGTCTCCATAGTCTTAAGATTAATTTCTTAAATGGTCTGAAACTTTCTTCAAGGGGAGAGGCAGTCCAGGAAGAGGAGGAAAAAGAGGACCTGGAAACCAGCAAGCAAGACAGTCACCTCAGATGCAACCAGATTACCAGGCATGGAGAGCTGAGAGAGAAAAGATTGATCAGGATAGGATCACTCGGCAGAAAACTGCTGAAGGAAATTGGCGGCGTGAATGGGACATGAAAAAGTTGTCCCAAGAGTAAGTTTTATTTTTATTGATCTTCTTCTGTTTGTGCCCCTGATAGGTGACAGGATAACATTTTTGCCTGTTTTATGGCTGGTTTATAAATTAGTATAAATAATGAAAAGTTTTAAGTTAATATTAAGTGGAGAAAGAGTTAGTGCTTTCTTGGTAAGCTCTTAGATAATCTGAGGTAAAATGTCTTCCCTAATTATCACAAAATGCAATGCAAATTATTCGAAGTGGCATCAATTTTAGACACCTGTCACTCAGAGTGGACTCTCAGAGTAGTAGTTTTACCTTGAAATTATCTGCAGTGCTCAGTCAAAATAATCTCAGCTAAATATGTTTTTATGTGTAGGTATTAAACTATTTTAAGCTGTAGGTATTAAACTATTTTATCATCTTCATTAAACACTTAGACTGTGCAAAATTTATAAATTTTTCCTATCTTATACACAAATTTTTTTACTAGACCAGCAGATATTTTAAGCTGTAATTGAACCATTTGTCATCTAAATGATTTGGAAATTAAATACAATAAATTGAAAATTCATAGATTGTTGGCTCTTTGTACCTAGCAAAGGGCTCTTTCCTCAGTTTTTAGCACATGCATAAAAAGTACTTGTTGTTAAAAATTACTCATTTAGAAGAAAACAGTTACAATAGTGATGGTGATATTCATGTTAGGAAAAATACAATAAAATGACTGGCGCAAAGACATAAACTGTCAGTATTGTATTTTTTTCATTTTATTGTTTGTTCAGATCACTTCACTCATCCACTGCTTCATCATATCATTAGTAAATTCTCATAAAAATTAGTTTACTATATTAAACTTATTGGGTAAGGCTTAATTTAATTTATGCAGTAAAGGCAGTCCTGATTTGAGCAATTTTCACTTGGACTTTTAGTGGAGCCTATCCATCATTCAAGGATTTTGTTTAATGTATATTAATTGAATCATGTAACATATGATTGATTAAATAAATTGACATATTTAAACATCTATAGGAGAAATAGAAACAAAATTGGGACCCATTTTTGTAATGTTATTATTTTTCTGATGTTAATGAGAAGTTTTATGCTTTTCTATAGTGAAGATCCGGACTTTCATTCAAGATCTGCTTATTCAAAGAAAAAGAGAAGGGGTAAGCTTAATGATTTAGCATTTGTGAGACTTAAAAGTACCTAATATCTTCCTTTTTTATTTACCATTCATTATTACAAATTTATATTCTAATTTTCCCAGTGTTTTTATCAGTGAGATAATTCAATAACTTATTACCTTTTATTAATCTATTACAATAATCATTGGCAAGGCAAGAAATATCACAATCACCAACTTTTTCTGTTCTTCCAGTACTAAGACCATTTTTCCAAATTATCATTTGTTTTAATTTTCTTTGCATTCATTAAATGAAAAGAAAGTGATTTTGATTGCTAAAACCTTTTCTTTGGTTCTTCTGACTGCTTTTTTCATTTTCATATTCTTCAGTTTTCATCAAAACTGCTATTTTTATGTTTGCTTGTTGATAACTCTTCAATCAATATATTTGAAATAGTTTCGGGATTTAGGAAAATTTATTCCAAACAATTTCAAAGTAAGCTTTCTCTGTGCAAAAAAATACCTCATGGTGAAAATTAAGTAAACAAGCATAACAGAAGGTATTTGAGCATAATCAGTTTCAAAGCTAATCTGATAGAGTATGAAATCACTCAAGACGTTAGTGTGAACTTTATTTTTTGTGATTACATTTTGACAGTGCCAAGTAGACTTCAAGTTTACCATGGCCCTAGTCAAAAAAAGCATACTTCTGAAAGATGTATAACTATTTATCAGGGATAAATGGATGTGTAAGACATTCATTTTTCATATACTAAGTTTTTCACTGTATGTCATTCTATGAAAGAGAAACAAAACAATTACTAAGAGAGGAAATTTGGTTTAATTCTTAGTAATGTTGACTGGTTAGTTTGGGATAGCTAGCACATAATTTGCATTATATACATTCTAAAAATCTGTTCCTTGTTATTTATTACAACATTATTAGAAATTTTAACCTTCTTTTATAATGAAGCTATGAACAGATTTTCACCAGTAAAATTATGTTCTGTTGATACTCTTCATACCACTAGAATATCATATTAAGTTATGCGATTTTTTATGTTTCTGGTAAGATGTTTCTTATTTACATGAAGCTGTGTTTTAACAGAGAGTGACGAATTTAAGATACAACGAACAGTTGTGAATGAATTGGCATCACCAGCAGCCAAAGATCAGGAAGGAAAAAGCTCCTTATTGGCAATGCCTGGTTCTAGAGGATCTACAGGAGAGAAGAAAACTGTAGCATTTAAGGTTAATGAGGGTATGTAATTTTTTTGGTAATATTGTAATGGGGCTAGTGAAATCATTTGAAATAATATTTTCTATAATTTTTTGTTTAGGTCCATCGTCTGAAAATGATGAATTAGAAACTCAAGAGACTAGTTTTGAGCATAGGAATATTGTAAGTTGTGGAGATTCTATAAAAGTGCAACTTTCCAACAAGCCCATCAAGAGTGTGAGAGGTAATTTTTAAATGTTTTTTTTTCATTAGTATGACTCATGACAAAAAATAATGATCATATTATTTATAGATGATACAGATTTCTATTAATACAAAGAAGTTTTCCCTAGATATTTGACTGATTCTAGTTGTTTAACTTTGATCAACTTAATTTTGACGAAATTTTTTGAGTTCTATGATAATGAAAAAGATTTATAATAGTTTAGCTAGTATGTCTGGCATTAAGTGAAACCTATATATCTCTCTCTTAATGAATTATATAAGTAGTCTGTTTTATAATTTTTAATCCCATTGGGTCCTCCTATGTCATTTATTATTTACAGTAGAACCTGTCAATGTAACCACCTTCCTATAATAAAAATCTGCTTAATGTGATAACTTTTATCAGTCCTCACAAAAGGAATATGAATTACCTTTAATATTCTTTTGCATATAATTACCACCTCTTTACTGTGACCAGTGAACACATACGTTTGGAACTATCAATGAAATATGCATAGTCTATAGTGACCAGTTAAAAAAAATTATACATTCTACATTTTTCTAAAAGGATTTAATTTCCTAAAGTTTGCAATCCACTAAGTTTAAAAGGAAAATATTAAAATGGGTCATAATAATTTCCTGATGAAAGCTGACTTGGTTTTTAAAAAGATATAAAACTGTTTAAAATTCAAATATCTTTGGAAAGATTTATAAAAACACATATAAAATTAAATCACCTTTATTAAATCAGATCCATCTGGTTGTATTTTTTTATTGATATGGCAAGTTTTAATTTATTTCTCTTTTTCCATATTTTTATGTTCTAAACTTAAATTATGTATATTTTGCAAACCATTTAGTTTTAAAGTATTTTATAATTCTTTTAAATAAGGAAAACTCTCCTAACCTCTTTTTTTTTGCTATAATGACCATCTGTCTAATGTGACCTCTTTTGGATGGTCCTGTTGGTGTTCACTTCAGACAAGTTTTACTGTTTCTTAATGTATTTATTTGTGATTTAAATGTAACTTCTGCTAACTCTATTAAGCTGTGACCCTGTCAATATTTCCGGCCAAATCAATATTATTCTGTGACATTGTTATCAGCTTTTTGCTGCCCTACTAGAGTGTTAAAATGGTAGAAGTTGTCAATTTTCTTTTCTGTACTTGATGCAATTGTTGTATATGCTTGGACAATCTGAACGGATTAATGGTTTGGGTAGCTCATCCTTTTAATTTTTAGTATTTTAAGACTATATGTAATGAAACTGCCTAAACTCTAATTATAAATTTCAAAGATAAAAGTAAGAGGGCCTATAATCTACTGAGGACCCAAGCTAGTATAGTGCCTTGATTCCCCTCCATTCAAGTGCTTAGAAAAATCTCCTTGCTTTTTTCTTTCTTCCAACTTAGACATTCCTTTATCATTTTTAAATTGTCTTTAATTTACAGTTAATCCTGTGAACTCTGCTGGAACTGGACGTGTTGGTCCAAGACAGAAACCTAGGCTCAGTTATAGTAGTCAGTCTGAGGATGAAAAGGAAGTGAGAGCCCCAATATTGCGTAAAAAAGGTCATGGAAATCAGGGTAGTCAGTCTTCACCAGTGCCAGATGATACCTCTAAGAAACCCCCACTCCCTCCACGAGCAAATACTGGTTCCCCAAAGAAGCAGGTTGTCACAAAGTCCTATCCTTCGACAAGTAAAGAAAGTGAAAGTCCAACAACTGAAGGGAAGGAGCTCTCAAGGGGCAGCTCTCATGAGAACATATCTGAGGCTGGAGATGACTCATGGGAAGATGTGGCCACTACCAGCGGCAATGAGAGTGCTGATTTCTCTGATGCAGATGTGACTAAAAAATCTAATAGCAAAGGAGATAAGCATGAAAAGACTTATTCAAAGATACATGATGTAGAAGTAGAAGATGATTCTGCTTACGGATTTAATGAAGCCTCTGCTCTTGATCTATCAGCAGTGAAAGGTTTCGAGTCCACATATCTCAAAGAAGAAATCACCATAGATGAAAAAAATATAAGTTATGAGGAAGAAACTGAGCAGGAATCCTTTCATGGAGAGAATTTGGAAGATACTGGACAGCTGGAAGATGAAGTGGATGGAAAAGTAGAAGATTATGATGATCACATAGCATCTGATGAAGATAATGTTAAGTCTTCCAAAGAAATAGAAAGAGAGACTAAAGAAATGGGAAGCCTTGCAGATGAGACTTATAAAAAGGAAGAAGTCAACACTTCAGTGGCTAATGAACAAAAGGAGGACACAGTTTCATCTGCAGAAGAGATTTATGAAGAGTCTTCTGATGATGTAAAGAAATACATGGAAAGTCCTACAAGTTCACCAGAAGTTCATATTGAACAAAATTCGAAAGTCGATGGCACTTCAGACAAAGCTGCTATTGGTGGAGAAAATAATTTATCAGTTGCAAGTACTGATAGAGATAATAAAAATGCTCACCAGGAAGAAAACTATAATAGATCTGATCTGGTAATGGATGAATGTAAGTCAAAGTTATCAGAAAATGATGAAAATTTAAAAGCAAGAGGAAATTTAACTCTACCAGAAACTGAAAACAGTATTGATAGCAATTCTGAGAGTTGCCCAAAAAAAGAATCTGAGGGAACAGATGTTTCTACGGCTAACAGTGAAAATGATACACAGCCAACTGCTGAACTTGGATTAACATAGAGCATATTTTTAAGGAGCATAGATTAATGCAAAAAATTTAAGAGAATGTGGAAGAGAAAGAAAAAAAATTGAGCTGTTGAAGAAAATGCGGAATTATTTATTGTGAAAAATATGTACCAAATTTTTTTTTAACCTTCCAAGTTAAATATGATTTATCAATGCAATTTTTGATAGTAATTGACTAAGGATTTTAATGATGTCAAAATAGTTGCATAAACTTTGACATCGTGCATATTTTTAATACATCACCAATAAATATCTTGGTGTTAACTTTTAGTTTCTGGAGGTTTTTATCAGTGCTATTATGATGCACAGGATTCATACATAATAACTCTCTCACTCAGTAATTAAATGTGTAAGGAATTATTTATGTATTTTTTGTCTAAGCAAATGCTATATTTGTTTCATAAAAATGCTCAATGTCCTTAAGAAATAAATTAATATTGTTAGATCGTTTTAAAATTAGTGTTTAAAAAATGCTCATGACATTTTAATGTACTGCTAAAACAATCTCTGCTTTGTGTGATAATCTCAATAGTCGTTCGTAATATTGTTTGTGTATTTTTATGTTTCATAGACTATATGCCCATCATTATTTTTCTTGTGTGTAAATCTATGAATAAGTGCTTGAATGTATCTCAAACTAACTTTTGATGAGAGGGTTATACAAAGAATAAGATGTAATTAGTTAAGTGCATTGTGATTATGAATGCAAACCCACATTAAAGCCAATCTATCATATTGAATGACAAACATCAAAGCTTAAAATTTTTACTATATAAACCTTTTGAATGAAATATTGCTGGAACAAAGTAATGACTGAAACAGGCCTTAAATGTTATAAAATTCTAATTTTTGTAATTTTTTAATGCAGAAAATTTTTTGAAGAAGCAAAGATGAATTTTACAAATACATGGGAATCTTGGTTACATGTTGAAAAAGATTACTTCCTACATAATAAATTCAATAAGCTATCAGTCAGAAAGCTAGCTTTAAAAAACTGCCATTTCTTTGCAATCTAAAAGCATATTCCATTTTTCATTTCTTGTATTAATTAAATATATCGTATGATATTTGGTGTCTTTGTTTTATGGATATCTCTTTTGGTTCAAATAATATTCAATTAGGTTAATGTTATACGATCAATGATTTTGATTGATAAACTTAGTATTAGAGTTGGTAATGTTAAATTTTAATGAAATGATCTATTAATTTGTTTTCATGAGATAATTATTTATTATTTTGTGGATTTGACAGAGCTTTGTTTCTGTTCAACATTTGTTGATCTGTATTTGACCCCTAAATAGTTTTATTTATGTTTCCTTTTCCCTTGTTAGCATTACGTTCTGTTGTCTTTTTGACTTGAAATAATTTATAAATTAGAAAAATAAAATCTTTTAATTTAAATAAGTGCTTTTTCTTGTGTTTGTATTTTCTTCGAGGAATAACAAAACATTAAACTAGTTAGAGCCTGAGTCTGAGAAAAATTCTGAAATCTTTATTTCCAAATTTATAAGTTTGCATAAATGTAAAATATTGTCTGAATACAGTTGCAACCAAAAGATCATAAGCAGCCTCAAGCCCTTTTCATCTAAAATCACTGTATTAAATATTTAACAAAATGAAAAACCATTTGTTATAATGAGGGGGGCTCTCTCTTTCTATAAGCTTGGCCTCAGAGACTATGGTTTCTTATCTTACTGTTGAATAAATTCTGTAGAAAAATTAATTTTTCATAGAAATAGCTTTGAATTTGAGCAGTGGTAGCAGTCCTCTTTAGGAATGCCATATCTCTTTAATCTGCAAAAAATCGTACTTTCACCAGCATTAGACCACACATGCGCATATTTTGTGCCCTTTCTGAGGTATCTGAACCTAGTTAAAATAGAGGATTAAATTTTAGTTTGTTCACAAACACTGATTCAGTGGAAAAAATGAATTAAATAACAGTGCCATTAATAACATTGTTTGATGGAGTCAAAATTGGGCATTCAAATTAACTCCAAAAATCTATGAAGGCAATTTTGAGTTCATGTTTACAGAAAAGTGCCCCTAACCCCAGTAAAATCATCACTCGAAGTAGTTCAGATGGTTTTACTATGGTTGAAAATAAACGAAAACTGCTAAGATTATAGGGACGGGCTGAGTTGGGAAAAACAAACCTTCATTCTGCCAAGCGTACTGGGTTTGTTTACGTTGGCCGTCTCCATAGTGAAACTTCCACCGAAGATATAAGTAATCATATAAGGGAAAGCTACTTGAAGTGGATTGTGTCTCATGTGAAAAGATAGTGGGGAAAAGTTCACATGCTGCCTTCTAAATAGGTGTTTACTACCCGTTCCTTGAAAAATTAAAATCTGCCTCTATTTGCCCTTTGGGTACGACAGTAAACAGTTTCTTTTTCAAGAGATATACTAATTTAAGTGCGAAACCTACAGAAGAATTATGACTACAAGATGACAGCGGTATATCTGACTACAACACAAACAGTATGTATGCATTAGTACAAACAGTATGTATGCATTAGTGATAAATGTGCAATGTTTAAGTAACAAACTCAATGAACTGGAATTCTTGGCACAAGATGAACGGCCTCATGTCATTTGTGTTATTGAACATTGGTTGAACAACATTTCAGTCATAATTCCTGGTTATTGTGTAGCAGCCTCATACTGTAGACAATCCTATAAATATGGTGGCGTGCTTATTATGGTAAGAGAGGGCATAAAATTTCGAGATGCCAATGTCAACCTTAGCTTTCTTAATATCAAAGAACTAAATGCAGATAGTTTTCGAATGTGCTGCTGTTAGTTTAACCTATTTTGAACATACATTCAATATTTTTGGTATTTACCACTCCCTCACAAGCTATTTTAAGTCCTTTATTGAGAAACTAATTAGTTTACTCTTCTCAGCAGTAAATCATCAAAAGTCTATGTTTCATATAATTACTGGTGATTTTGACTAATATTTCTATAAATAACCATAAACAGAAGAGACTCATGAAGCTACTCAATGGCTATTCTATTGAATGTCTTGTAAACAAAGCAACAAGAGTAACTGCTCAGTAATCATCCATTCTAGATGTCATCTTTACCAACTTTGATTCCACTAAAACAACTATAGAGGTCTTTTACCCAGGCCTTTCCGATCACTTTGCTTTGTCTACCACCTACTTAAAACATGATGTTTGTATGCCTGTTACCCAGAAGAGGCTTTTCTCATCTCATAATATTTTGTATTTCTGTCACATTCTCAATCTTTCAGACTTGTCACCTGTCTACCAAGCATCCACTCTAAATGAAAGTTTGTGCAGCAACTCGATGACAGCATTCATAGAAAACCATGAATTACTGTCACCGGTTGCTGCAATCGAACACTTGTGAGAAATCAAGGAATCACAGTTGAAACAAGACAAGGAGAATAGAACAACGTAGCTGAGATAGCGTGACAAAATCAATATAATTCAATTGCATGGTAATAACAAACAAGAAAACAGCTGTGGTCACAAAGTCCAACAAACACTCAGACATAGGAATAACTCAGGTCAATACTGAGGATAAATGTCCCAACACTAGTTGGATGACGATTAATTCACATTCCAATGTCTTTTACTAAGTCCATCAGCAGGATAAGAGAACACTAGTTAGTTCAGGTTCAGCATTCATCCGCACACCAGCCATCTGCCCCTCTTCAGTGGCAGTGTTTCAGTATGTCCATCTGCACTCCTTTATATAAATAAAGCATCTCCGCTTTACAGATAGTTGAAGCGGGTTGTTGTCTAGTGACTTAGAAACGCGACTTTGAAATGGGACGGAGAAACAGGCTGCCAACCTGCTTTTCTCTCTCTCTCTAGAGCTGTCTGACTAGGCAGGAGAAACTAGGCGGGAAAGTTTGAACGTGCAGAGTCTGGCCAATTGGACATTGCTGTGATACAGTACAAGTTTTAATGCTTTCTATGATAAATTTTTATTTATTTTTCACTGTTCCTTTCCATTAATCACCATTAAACCTAGACCTAAACAAGGTGATCACTGATGAAATTAGAATTATGTCCTTGAAAGTGAAGAGGCTAGCTTCTCTTAGGAAAATATCTAATGACAAGTGGTCAAAAATGCAGTATATAAACACAAAAAGGGAATACAGCCACTTAATAACAAGTGCTAAGAAATCTTTTAATGACAATAGAATTTTAAATGAAATAAATGAATAAATCTAGGGAGACTTGAAATATCCTAAATGAAACTGTGGGTAAACATAAACGACCCATTTTCCCTTTTTCGAATGCCATTAATAATGAAGCAACTCTGAAACCTTATGAACCAATACTATTGATTGCTCTTTCTTACAATCAGTATCCCATATACAGGTAACTGATTCTAAAATAGTCAACTACCCTCCAAAAATTAATTATCAGAAAACCTTGTTCTTATATCCTTGCAATCTCAATTAACTGTCTAACTGTATTTCTAAAATTGGAAAGAAAAGGTCAGCTGGCCTTGATGATGTACCTGGACACATACTAAAAATATACTACCCTTATATTTCGCATATTCTTCATGGTATTTTCCCTGATGTACTAAAAATTGCCAAAGCTGTTCCTGTATATAAGAACAAAGGTGATATAAACCAAATTGATAATTGTAGGCCTATTTCTTTATTTTCTCAGTTCTCAAAAATGTTTGAAACAATATTTTTTAACAGACTTTTTAGAGCAGAATAAACTGCTTTCAGATTTTCAGTTTGGTTTTAGGAAGTGTAAATCAACTGAATCAGCTGTATTGTCGACCATTAGATTCTTATATGATGAAATGGAAAAGAAGAACAATCTTATGGGCTTCTTCTTTGATCTAACAAAGGCTTTTAACTCTGTTGATTAGATTATATACAGATTACTTCTCAGCAAATGTTGTGCCCTTGGTGTAAGAGGTGTAGCATATCCCTGGTTATCTTCCTACTTACACAATCGCAAATACAGAGTCCTATTAAGGACAAATGGCTTCAATTATCTCTCAGATTCTATAAATATTCCTCTTGATGTGCCACAAGGCTCTATCCTTGGTCCAGTGCTATTTCTGATTTTTATCAATGATCTAGCTGACTTTCTAAATCCTTTCCAGACGAGCAGAACCCTAATGTTCGCTGATGATGTCAGCCTTCTAGCTAGCCAGAAGAGGGACCCAACCAATAATGATTTTATGTCCCCAATCCAGAATATGGGTGAATGGTGTCAAATAAACCAACTAAACCTAATTAGCAGTAAAACACAAATAATGATACTTTTTCCAAAGAATAACATTCTAAATGAGTCACTTACAGGTGAAGTAGTTAACAAATTTTCAAAGGAACTGAAGTTCCTTGGGTTGCACATTGACCCATTCCTAAACTGGAATCTTCATATAAACCGCATTTATGTAATAAACTTCATTCTATCTAATATTTAACTTCTGTCTTAAAAAATGGTGTTAGTCTAAACGTTCTTCTAAACTTTTATTATGACCACTTTTATTCACGTGTAAAATATGGCATATTACCCTGGGGATCTAGTTCCCAAATTCACAATGTTTTTATAATACAAAAAAAACTTGTTAGAACAATCACAAATAGCAAATATAATGCTACTTGTCGCCCTCTTTTTATGGAGTTAAATTATTAACTGTACCTGGCATATATCTTTACACTCTCATTTTATATGTGAAATGCAATGAATGCAATTTACCCTGCTTCACTATAAACTCTATGGTTCATGCGAACACTATACTCGTAGATCTCAGGATCTCCATAGGTTTAGAACTAATTACAAGGCTATGCAGAATAGTCCTGATGCAATGGGTGTTTAATTTTATAATAAGTTACCTGATAATATTAGAAACATTTGTAATTTGANAATTAAGTTCTTAGAAATGCTGGGTCAATAGCAAAAAACAGTTAAAATGATTTAGGAGAGCAAAAGTAAGAAAAAACTGACAATATTATAAATTTCTGAAACATTTATGATAGAAGATTCCATAAAAGATAAACTGAGAAATTAATTTGCAATTGCACACATGGTTTGAGAATAAATTAGATAATTTTCTAGTAGATAAATGTCTTTATTCTATAAATGAATTTTAATGTAATTAAATTCATCAATTATTAAGTTTTAAAGGTACTATTGTAATGACCCTATGGCAAATAAAGCATCATATCATTTTAATTGCACTAACACCAATCATGAAGACAATGTCAGAAGAAAGTGAAAGTGATAAATGATCTTTGAATTTTAATTAGTTATCAAGTATGGTATTAGTAGTATAAAATTAAAATGAAGTATCTCAGATTGTTTCATTAGAAAATGATTTCTGTAAATTTAGGATTTCCTTCTCAAGTTCCATATTTGTAATTCCCAGCTGAAAGAATATAAAGAGCTTTTAAATCTTAATTCAATGAATCTGCCAAATACTCTAAAAAGTTTTTCTTACTAGTTTTGCTTGTCTGTAGCAAAAGTTATACATCTCTTTTCTATCCAACACCAGATTGATTAATGCTAGATAACCCCAAGTTTCTGCTTCATACTTATCAAGTTTATTTGATTCGCTCATAGCTAATTCTGCCAAGTCATTGTATCCACCCTGAAAAGGAATTTTTTACTATGAATTTAGAAAATGTGATATTTAAACAGAAATTCATAGCAATATTAGCAATTTTCCTCAACCTTGTAAGCTGCAATTCCAACCTGAAGCCAGCTATGAGGCGTTGGATAATGTGCACACGCATTTGCAAAAGCCTCCAAAGCATAATCAAAAAGGCCATCTTCCAAATAAATGCTCCCCATTCTAAAGAGGATAGAATACACTATTAGTGGAGAGTTATTAACATGTTATATATTATATTTTACATAAATAATATCAAACATTATAGTCATTTAAAAAATAATAGATTTTAGATTAAATGGAAGATTAATTAGCCCAAATCTGATTACCTCAGATTGTACTGAGATTTACAAGAGATACTGTTAAGTTAACTACCTTCTGGGTATACACCTTTTAGCTCAGTCTAGAAATGAATAGATGACTACTATATAATTATACATGACTACTAATAACTTTTGAGTTATAGCCAAAACTATTTAATGCCTAATGAACCTAGGGCTTTGACCTTTGAGTTGTTGTCTACCTACCATCTATATTCATGGCTAGATAAATACTATTATTATATAAATATATTATTATTACACAAATATNAAAAGACGTTGAAATAAGATTTGCTGCTTTCCCGGTGAATAATGAAAAGGAATTCTTCACGGGTTATCATCCGGGTAAGTTCGTGGTTATTCACCGACGTTTTGGCATCAATGAATGGTTTCAAATTAATTCCTAGAAAAAAATTCAATAGATATTTTCTAGTTAAACTCTAGGTTAGGTTCAACTGCAAAAAAACAAGAGAAATTGTCTCGTCTGTATTTCATCTTTTTGTCAAAGAATCTTTTTTGAAAAGGAAAAATTTCATGCCATCAAGATTTCTAAGCAAAATTAATGGTCATAATTGTCAATAATTACCAATGAAAGGCATCAAAATATAATAATATTATCAATGTTAAATTATTATTTTTATTCCTATTTTACTTAAACTGGATATTATGATTATTTTATATGACATTTTAATATAAATATCATATTTATATGAACATACTGAAAGGAATATTTGTCTTATTTAGATTTTTACCTCAAAAATATCATGTGCAGATCGTCAGTGCAATCAAGGTAATCAAGAACATACTTGTAAGTGTTAAGCGCTACCCTCTTCTCTCCAAGTTTGTAATTTACATGGCCGTACAATACTTTCAGCTCTTTATTCTGGAAGATACAAGTATGAAATGCACTGCTACCATCATATGTCAAGTTCCAAATTAAATTAATTGCTTACCTCCTCACTAGATGAAGTAATTCTTGATAAACACTTAGCTGATTCCTCAAAACTGCCTCTCATGTAATTTAGCACAGCCAAATAGTAATAATGAGAATATGAATCTGGATTTTGTGTCCTAGCCAATTCTTTTGCCAAAGCCACCTCTGCAAACTGTATATTTTGTTTGGAGTTTTTAAATTTCAAAGAGAAGTAATGTAGTTCTAAATTTATCGGAAGAATTATCTTTATTTGTGCAGCATGTTTCAGCAATAATATAAGCAACCTATTTTTAAATGGTTAAAATGGTGGTTGGTTCTTAAAATATTATGTAACTAATGATTCACTTAATGCCAAATAATCATTACCAAAATGTTCCAGCTTTGTTTGCAAGAAGAGGAGGGTAGAAGAAATTATCAAAAGAGTGCATACAGACTCTCTTCTACATATCTCATGAACATATTTGTTTTCCCAAGGTATAGTGAGGGAGAATTCACAGAGAATAGAAAACACTGAATAGGGAGAATTTAACAGAGAAACTGAGGCTACAGACCTAGCAGGAATGGAATGTGAAACTAATTTCCTATGTATCCTTTCCATTAATGTTTTAATTATATTATGCTAATGGTGACATTTTTTGATGTGGTGAGTTTAGTGTCCATTTTTACCGACAGATGCCCTTACTGCCACTAATGACAACATAATTTTTCCTAACAGAAACTCAAGCCCATGACCAATACCTTGGCAGGTAAGAAAAGCCATTTTTCTACCAAGGAAGATTAATGTAACATTTTAGGGACCCCATTCTTTTAGCACATTGAGAGACTTATATACAAAACTTGTTATGAAATGACTAAATTTTATAATAATGCTGAATTATTACATGGTAATGATAATTTAAAAGGTTCAATCATTACAGAGCTGATAATAAAAATATTTTTGGGCACTTTCAATGAAATTGATTGCAAAGGAATTATATCTATTTTAATTTGCTTCTTTACCTTAAATGCATTTATCTTCAAAAATGTGGAGGCAGCTTCCATATATGGACTTGCTAAATTTTTTTCATCTCTCCAACATAGGACAGGATAGTTTCTGATATAGTTTCTAATACTTGAATGGCATGATCTCCCAACTGAAATTTACAGTCCATAATTATATTTCAATATTCTAGCATTAATGAATTGATATTCATGGATGACCCATACTGATCTCTACAAAAACATTATTTGAGTTCATGGAGTTACAAAATGAAGAATTCCTACCATAAAGGATCACTAGGACTTAGATGTTTACCAAGGTCAGGGTTTTAAGTTTGTTCACTATTTTCTTAAACATCAATCTATTTACCTAACAAAGTTCCCTCTAAGCTATGTAAGAGTCATGCAACACATTTTTTGGAGCACTCTGCTATCCAGAGGTCATATAAGTTTGTCACAAACCTGCCATCTTGCAGTCTGTAGGAGTCAGCACCTTCAGTTCATAATATCTCTGAGATAAATTTCAACCGCCTATGAATTGAGAATTCAAAGAATTTTGAGAATCATTTTGAAATTTGATTTTTGCATTTGGCACTGTATTAAATAATTTTTAAATATAATACCCTTGCATTATTTCAACTATTTGTAGATAATTCATACTCAGGTAATTAAAAAAGGTTATTATTTATATACTAGATACATTGCTACCATTCAGGTACTGCAAAAAAAAACAAATAATCTCACATAATGATTTAATTGTATAGATAACCAACAACATGAGATGAATTGCAACCAGCAATGTCTCAGGAGGTACTCAAACTGACAGAAGGTTAAATATTATCTAAGTGGATTTCTGATCATCTACTGATTCATGAGAAATTTTGAATGCCTTCAACTTTACTTTTCACTAATACATTCACGATTTACCTCATTATGAATTCTATAACATATTATACAGTTCATCATCTAAATTAAGAAAATCATTATTTGGCCTCTTAAACTCTCCCTTGGCAATCACTACAAAACTTTGTAATCTAAATGCCCTCAGTTTTTTCCACCCAAAGATGGAAATATATATATGTAATAACAATAATAATATTTATGGGAGCTATACTTCCTACATCTCAGTTGTAGTGCTTCTTTGAGTCATGTTTAATTAAATTTATTAATTTTATGAAACCAAAAAGTAATTAAAATATGTCAATCAGCTAATGCACTGATCATTGAGGCAAGTTTATTCAAGAGAGACAAAACACTGGAAACAGCTGAATGGCCAGGAATATTTGGATTGTGTGCTTTTGGCAAAGTAAAAGACGTTGAAATAAGATTTGCTGCTTTCCCGGTGAATAATGAAAAGGAATTCTTCACGGGTTATCATCCGGGTAAGTTCGTGGTTATTCACCGACGTTTTGGCATCGACCACTGATGCCATTTTCAAGGAATGCCGAGTATTTTGAGGTCCAGTATTTATACCCGTTGGTTGGTAACCGTAACAGTTTGCTCTCCTATATACGAAATAGGCATCGACCACTGATGCCATTTTCAAGGAATGCTGAGTATTTTGAGGTCCAGTATTTATACCCGTTGGTTGGTAACCGTAACAGACAACTTTCGTAAAAGACGTTATCATTAAGATAAAACATGTAAATCTGTCAAGTAGTTCATTCATCAAAATCATTTAAGATTGATGTTTAACAAAGCATAAATATTGGGATTTCTGGCAATATTTATGCCTTCTTTGATAAAGACAATTCTTCCTTCTTAGCCTTATTCTCATCTCTTATGGAGTCTGCTAATGATTTTGGATGACTGGTGATGATGAACTTGGTTCCGGCATACTGATTACTATGGCCAGATGCCCTTCCTGCCCCCAGGACACTCAGCAAAATTTGAAACACATACATACAAACATTCCCTAGCCAGAAAAATCCAATAAGTCAGGACTCTAACCTGGTACCTTGGGGTTAGAGCGCCAACATAAGATCCTTTCTGATGGACACCCAAAGTGACTTCTTGAGCTTTTGAACATGACAGTTACTTCAAAGATTTACTCACTGTGATTAAAGGTTTAAGAAATATATATATTACTATAAAACTCATCTAATCTCATGAGTTTTAAAGACAATTTTATCTCTGCAATAAATTGCATCTCTGCACCACCTATGCGGTAAATATCAATAAGAAAAATTCAGATAATTCAAATGGTAATATACTATTCACTATCCCCACTTCGTTTGCCACATCTTGCATCTTCATATAACCATCTATTTACAATGCTACAACATTACTTAAAGAACTATTGATATAGGAGCTCTGATAAACATGAAGGTGACTTCAAGGATTTTTTTACAGAAAATCACAGATTTAAAAAAAGTCGAAGAAAAATAGCAAAAAATGGGAATATATTATCAAGAACCATTTCATATAACTCAAGTAGATTTTTTGGTAAAATAAATACTTGTTTAACTCAACCATTCAAAAAAAATATCACTCATATTACATCCTAATATAGTGAAAACAGGATTAATGGAACATGTATACACTAGAAACTAGTTCATTGTAGTAAAATTTCTTGGCCATGAACTGCAGAAATTTGCATATACATGATTCAAACATATATATGACAGAAACCTGGCCATTACAGAAAGTTTTTACAGCACCATGCATTCTACTAAAGGCAGGTATCCTATATATCAAAACTACAATAATGCAGTTCCATCCCAAAAGTTTGTTATTTCTTCAAACTAATGTAAAATAGGTTAAGTATCATGGTAATAAAATGAATTATCTCATAAGCCTAGCATAATTCTTGATAATTGATAGTTATTTTTAGTAGAATCACAAAACTGTAAAATTGAATGAATACTGAAGTATCCAGATTGATTTTCTGTAAAAAATGTAATAATTTATCAACAAAATATCTTTCATGGCATACTTTTCTGTAAAGTGTTCTGCTGACCCACTAAATCTTCAGTTAATGTAAAGTAAATATTAAATGCAATCCAACATTCCAGATAATCATACTTTTCAGTTAAAGCTTGAAAAAATATTCTTGCCTCATCATGAAACTGTTTTTCTGTCAGGATAACAGAATATAAAAGTAACCTGGAAAGTAAATCATTTTCTGATCTGAATTCAAATTAATTTGGTTATATATATATATTACAAATTTATGGAATTATTTTTCTTCGTTCTTACCCAATACAGTGCATTGATTTGATTTCCAGTACCTTCTTTAAGCTTGATAGTGCCTCATCGATTTTATTAAGTCTCAACAAGAATATTGCATTGCTTATCCACACTTCAGCATCACTTCCTGATTCATCAATCATCTGTTTAAATTATATATATGCCCATGAATAAACTCTTATAATTATTTATTTTTTTAAGAATTGCAATAACTGTTACATTATCACTGAAATTTCACCTTCAAATACCATCCTTTGGCTGTATCAACTTTATCCTCCTCTAAGGCTTCAAGAGCAAAATAAAGTTGCATTTCTGGCTCAGTATATTTCTGAGAAGAAATGGAATACCTTTGTCCTTCCACAAAAGAATTCAGAATTTTATGCATTTTCTTCACAATGTAGATATAAATCTTTTGCGTTTCTTCCTGAAATTTTTTTATATAAATCAAGAAAACTTTCTTAATAATCGAACTCTTTGACCCCAAATGATGTAACTGAATAATGATTCATCATTAAAGGAATGAGAAAAAGACAAACTTTTGTGTTTAACAAAAGTTTGCCTTTTCCTTGTTCCTTCATGGAGTCCTACCACAAAGTCATTGCTCAAGTAGTTGATTCTACCATTCATCTTTAGGGAAAGCAGCTCTCAGTTTGATTCCTGCTGGGGCCCATGATGTTGACCCAGCATTGTGGAAAAAAGTCATAGCCTTACATGAGCTGATGCAACATGAATTTCTTTTTTGAGAACTCCTTCCAACTATCTTCCCCATTTTCTGTTTCAATATTTGTAGTTATATTACTATTTAACCACCTGCCCAATTTAGAAAGCAAGCAGAAATGACTCCACCTCTCTTCTGAATTTTAGTCCTTTTAATTAAGTTCTTAGAAATGCTGGGTCAATAGCAAAAAACAGTTAAAATGATTTAGGAGAGCAAAAGTAAGAAAAAACTGACAATATTATAAATTTCTGAAACATTTATGATAGAAGATTCCATAAAAGATAAACTGAGAAATTAATTTGCAATTGCACACATGGTATGGGCAATTTGATGTTTTGAAAAAAATTTAACAAAATATACAGAATGAAAATTATAATACAGTGTTCTGTATGAATAAAACGTTTAAATTTTTCTTTGAAACATCATGAAGAGAGGAACAACGCATAAAATACTTACCATTGCATCTCTAAAAAAGCTATTTCTCACAGATAGTGCACATTTATATCGAAATATTTCAGTGACATGTTTCTTCAATGTTTCTTTAAGTATTGAATAAATATTTTTTTCTGAGAGATACTCTTTAAACCTCTGAGTTAAATCCATTCCAGTTATTCCAGTTAGGAGCTGACTCTCAGAAACTGCACAATAACTTTTCTTTTCCATGAAATTATCATATTCTTCACTCAATTTATCATGAAGCATTATGAGGCAGTCTCTGAAAGATTCTTTGGCATACCTCTTGCTCAATAATTTCATTGGCAACTCTTTCTGAGGTGGGATCAACTCAGTGATTCTTAATTGGTTTTGGAAGAAATAGTTCTAACGTTAGTCGTATAAAAATTTTATGCAGATATTGAGGAATATAACATATAGTATACTTCCTGAAATACAATATTCATTTGTTACTTTGAATATAAAAACTCTTCTGTTGGTTTCTCAACTATGGGATACAAAAATTCAAATTCTGTAACAAGGAACATTTCCGAATTTAAAACCATTCTTGCATCACAAGGTGAATCAGGTAATGTTCGTTTAGATGTTCCTTTATACTTTTTCCCATGATCTCTTTTACTTTTCTGAACTAAAGGGTTTCCATCAGCGTAAAATAATGTCTGTCCAGATCTACTTTTCAATGAATACTCTTCTTTGTCAAAATTTACCACAGGGCTTGCAACTCGTATTCTTGATGCTACAAATATAAAATCTGTGAGGGTGATCTAACTAAAAACTTCAACCTGATTCATAAAATTGTAAGTCACATACATCCCGGGTAAATCAACATTGACAGGTCTATGTAGGACACCAAGTGCATAACTATTTGATTTTCTTGAGATTTTGGTTTTGATTTTCCATCTGGCAAATCGTCCTCTTTAGTTATGAGGATTTCAATAGGCCAATACTTCCTCCTTTTGGAAAATTTTAATCAATATTAGGAAAACAAAAAAATTCTTAGATTATTGGCATATCATCATAGCGTCACCACCTGACTCAGCGTCTAACTGCGACAGTAATGCATAATAAATAAATAAATCTTACTCAAGTATTAATCTTTTTAAAGAATCCACTGCCTCTTTTGTCATGTAAAATCTTTTCAAGGAATTCCATGTTATTTGTGGGGAATTTTCATTTATCAGAGTTTTAAAGTTTATTGAATGGCCTGTCTGGTTCTGAATCATATGATGGTCTTCACTAACTCTATAAAGGAAAAGTAAAGATTTAGACCATATCTTGACTGAAAAATTAGTTAGGCTAAGTTGCAACATGAAAGCAAAGAATAATTTTCAACAAAAAGATTAGTAGTATTCTAATATTAAAAAACAAAGCAAATAAATCAACAATATGAACTGAGGTAATCTGTTGATGATACATGAAAAGATAACGATTATTTTGAAATTTACAACAACGACAAAAATTAGAAAATCATTAGCTTATGATTTTTTCTACCCATATCAATTAGTAAATTGTACATTTAATATACATAATCATCAGTGTTAGGGATCCTCAGTTTATACCACATGTATTTACCAACTAGTATTTCGAAATGGGCAAAGGATTGCTGACTTTCAAGGTAAGTAGTCTATGTTCAGGAATTCCCAGCTAGTAGAGTATAGAATGAGCATCCTTGTGGTAATACTAAGAAACGGTTACATTTCTAACAACCTGATAAAAAGTGAACAGAGGGATGTCTACGCTGTTTGTAGGGAATGCAAAAAATGGCATGGATACAATTTAGGATGGTATTCCTATTATATTTTAGTATATAATATATTTTAGAGTGACAAACATAATGAGGTATGCTCTGAATGGCTAAAAGTCAAAGCGAATGGCAGAGATCATATTTTAACCCATCATTAAATGGCATGAGAAATGGGTTTTTCTGAAGACTTCAAAGTAAATTATAATGTGGTGTGATTGGTAACTATATGGAGAGGGGTCTGTTTGTATCAAATATATGTTTAAACATAAATATGTTTATAAATACATGCCAAAGGATGAACCAAAGAGAAAGACTGCCTTTGTTCTGTGTAATGAGCGACTTAGCGAATTATAAAACATTGATGAGAGGACCCAAATGTAAGACCAGTAATATTTTCGTTGTCTCTGGAGTAGCCCTAGGTAGAAAGTGGGTCTTGAAAAAAATGTTTAATCCACAAGGGTGAAAGTAGAGAAGCTACTACTAGAAGTAGAGAAGGGAACAAAATAAAGGGATGTATAAGGATGTAAGTTGAAGGAGTGAATGGATATAGAAGGAAAAGAATGCCTACAATTAAATGAAAATTAATATGCATTAAAGATATGTGGAACGATTGTATCTAGAAGCAAGAAGAAGGATGCTAGGATAAGAGATAATTATATGCAAATAATGGGAAGAAAATGTTCCTCATCCACCACTTTCATATATATTCTTTTAAAAACTTTTTCTGTGCCTGAAGATGCAAGCATACTTGTGAAACATCTGGAGATTTGGGGAGAAGGTATGGGAAAAATTCTGCAATACGATACGTATATGATGGTCGTTCAATAAGTCCTTATAAAAATATAGAAAAACAAATTATTATGAGAAGAGTTTTTTCTCATTTCTCAGCATAATCTTCTTTTAACTCTATGTATGTTTCCAAGCATTTCTCCAACATTTTTAAGCCATCCAAAAAGTAGGATTTTGGAAGGCCTCAAAATAGGCATCTGTTTGGGTGATGACCTGCTCATTCCACAAGAACTTTTATCCCCCAAGCCACTTTTTCAAGTTTGGAAATAAAAAGAAGTCACTGGGGGCCAAATCCAGAGAAAACTGTGGATGTTGTAATAATTCGAACTTAAATTCTGTAATTTTGGCCATCAAAACTGAGCAGGTATGCACCCATGCATTGTCTTGATGGAAGAGGATCTTTTTCTTTTTCAAATGAGGATTGATTTCTTCCCTCAACTGGTGCAAGACGCATAATACTATCCAGTTTCTGTTTGATCTTTTCCAAGAAGTCAGTATAGATGATTCCATGTGTATCCCAAAAACCGTGGCCATCACCTTGCCGACCAATTTCACCGTCTTCGCCTTCTTTGGAGCTCGTTTGCAATAAAAAACCCACTGTTTTGACTGTTCCTTTGTCTCTGGAGTGCAGTAGTGTATCCATCTTTCGTCCAGTTATGTAAAAACCCTGTACGTTGCGACATGCCTGTGACCTCAACTATTTTACGCACTTTGATTCATCGATCACCCAAAACCATATTGTGGATTTTGTCAATCATTTCAGGGGTAGTCACTTCCACTGGACATCCCAAACGATGTTCATCTTTTGCAGATGCCACGTTTAAACTCATTTACAGAGTTGTAAACAGTTGCAAACACAGGAGCAGAACCATGAACTTCATCCAACTCAGCTTTGATCTCTTTTGATGTTAGGCCTTTTAAATATAAGTGTTTAATCTCTGCTCAAAACTCACTTTTTTCCATTTTCCTAAATAAACAAAAGTTTTTTTCTTCAAGCAACATTAAAAATGAAACAATGCGATTGATTTAACTGAGACTTTAACAGCTATCTAGTATGCAATGATGCTTACTAAAAACAAACCATTTATGATGCTGCGAGTGCCATCTCTTGGATTTTCCAAGGACTTATTGAACAACCCTTATAACATTAATTTATTCCAGCCTAAATCCATAAACAGCACAAGGCCATTACCATATATTACAAAAAGGAAAAAGCAAATCATTACAACTCAGCCAACAAACAAAAGAAATAATAAGATTAAAACTAGATAAAATTATTACAATAAAACATAAGTATAAAACTGCATGATTAAATAAGAATAATGACAGCAACATAAATTAAAGATAAATCAAATTATATAATACAAATGGATTTGAAGATGAAGAAAAAATAGAATACTACTATATAAATGATGCAGGCAGATGATGCAAGATCTTTTGGCAATGGGAAAGCAAGGTGTAATGAAATGGAATAAAGAGTTTAATCTTGTCAGATTGGAAGGGACTTGGAGGTAAAGGAAAGATTATTAGGACAATAATTCCTCTCTATTTGCCCTTAGAAATATTCAGAAAAAAATTAATGTCATTGCAATTCCTATGCTCAGTGAGATATGGAATTTCTAGGGTATTTCTTGTTTTCAAATTTAAGGTTACGAATGGGCTAATGATGATACCCAAGAATACTAATTGGTTTCTGAGGAAGCTGAATATTGGAACTGAAAGCAGTTACCTAAATTAGAGAACAGTAATCAATCATTAATAATACATCATTAGTGATATGAAAAAAAGGACATTTAGGCCAAAAGATCTAAAATATCAGGAAAGACAATACTTTGACAATCTCAGAATATAGGAAGACATTTTTGTCAGCTCAAAAATCAAGAATTTAAATAAGAAAATAAAACAAAGTCCCTTTAGGCATCAAATGAGGGAATAATTTAGCTAATAAGAGTACTTGATCAGGGATCTTCTGAGCATATATGTATCATATATATGGAGGATTTCATGGGCTCTCCTTTGATTGCCACTAATCTGACCGATAGGAGAGTATACCATTGCATTCATCAAGAATGCATCACCATGGACAGAATCATTTTTTAACCCATCAGTCATCAGCAAATTACAGTGTGTGACTGAAAGAAGGTCGCATGGCATCAACTAAATCATCTCTAAAACAAGAGAAAATAGGTAGACCCAAAACACTTTCTTGGAAAATCACAGTTTTGCTCAAACACATCCATAATGAACTTCTATATAGTGGCCAATTTAAAAATAGTGGAAGAATGAAATGGGAAAACATTGTTTTGGAAAGATGTAGGGTGATAAGAAATAAAAAGATAATCATGAATAATGGGCCTGAACACCATTAAGAAAACTGAGCTTAGAGGTTTAGGGTGGTATTATGTAACTAAACATCTATTTGCAGATTTCAATTGAGGCAGTACGCAATTGTTCTTCTCTGCAGGGGGAAAGTATTCAGAAGATTTAAGGAAAGCATGAGAAAACACAGCAATAATATTAAGCATGTATATCTAATACCATAGCAATAATTGCACATTTCATACATGCACCATAAACTATATTGCCAGCTTGCAGGGTAATAGCATAAAATATAAAGGACGGATAATGTGCCCACCCTGAGAGGATATTCATGAGTGATGTGCATTTTTATGCAAATATGCATCAAATGCAGTACAAACCTCACAGAATTTAAACAAAAGGTTATCTTACAAAAGTGATTTTTCTTATTATGACTGAAATTGGGCATTACAGTGTGTAACAATTGCAGGATCTCTGACACCTATTTCATGAATTTTGATGATCTAAGCATATTAATGTATTTTTGCTGGCTCTATGTTATTTGACATCTAGCTATAATATTGCATTCTGAAAGAACCTGATGCAATGAATTCCAGGCCAATCAACGCAAATCCTTTTCCAAAACAATGTTATTATTAAATTTTAAACTTATAAAGATACCTATATTTTGTCTTTGCATTCTGTCCATGAGGATTAGAGATCCTATGCCAAAATTTAAAATTCTCTCCAGTCTTTTCCTTTGTATAGGATCCATCCATAAATGTCACATTTTCAAAAATCTAAAAAAAGAATGGTTTTTGGTCATCTTGATTTCCTTAAAATCATATCAACATGAGGGAAAATAAATAGAGTACAGCAAAATACTTTTCAATCAATGATATTCAAATGATACTTGTATTAGGATTGAAAACCATCAGTAATAAAAATTTTCAGTGTGCAATATGGCAAAAATAACAATAAAGCCATTTTATAACAAAATAAGGCCATTTATGACAAAAAACATAACAAGGCAATTTTATAACAAATCGTTTAATAATACTGGGTTTTTGAATCTAACATGCAGGGAGTAAATTAAAGGAATGGCAGATATAGCAATTATCCCATGGTTTTTTCACTCATTGTAGCAAACTGCTTTTCTATGCAACTAAAGAAAAAGATACATAACAATTAAAACAGCCTATACACAAGTTTTTTGCAGTGTAATTAGCTGGTTTGAAGCTCATGAAGGTTTTCCATTACATTTCCATCAAGGAAGCATAAAAGCTTTTTTTCCATCTCAATCTTTATCATGGACCAAACTAAAAAGAGAAATGTACAATAATAAGGAGCCAATTTTAATTTAATTAATGTTAGCTACATAATCTAAGTGCTTATGAAAATCTTTTACAGCCTCAAGACTGAAAAAAATTAGAGGAAACTATGCATGTAGGCAACATAGGATGCAGTTTCCTATCCTAGCTAATAAATACCCTATGGTTTTATATATATAATAGAAAGTGTATCTGACAGAATATTTAAGCTCATCCTAAGGATAAATAAGCATTACTCTGTTCAGATCATCCAAGTTTATGCACCAACAGCAGCAAGCAGCGAAGAGGAAACTGAAAATTTCTACCATACTCTCGGCACAGAACATGACAAGGAAGATCACTATTATAAAATCATCATGGGCGATATTAACGCTCGCGTAGGTAAGCAGGAAGCAGATGATGCTGTCACAGGAAAACATGGACTAGGACAGAGAAATGAACGAGGTCACCGACTGGTAGAGTTTGCAGAGTGCACCAATATGTATGTACATAATGAATACATATTTCAAGAAGAATCCTACAAGGAAGTGAACTTGGAGAGGTCCTAATGGAGTAAAAAAC
>KZ312450.1:2391681-2403758 GCA_000376725.2 Ladona fulva | reverse complement strand
TGGTAAATAGAAACATGAACTATGTAAATAGTTTATGTTGCCATTATAGAAGTGCTATCAAGGAATTTAAGAAAACTGCAAATAAGAGATTTCAAATCTCTAAATAAATAATGGATGTTCAAAAAAACTGGCTGGGTTACATTGTAAAAAGAATAGAACTAGCAAGAACCCAGTCTCAGAGGAACACTGCCTTTAAGTCGTCTTTCTGGTCTCAATTCACATGTTTCTATTCATTGTTTATCATTCATTATGTTTGCAGTAACTTCTTTTAAAATCCTCATTTATATAAAATTTCTTAGGTATTTCTTCTCCTGTTAATCCATTTACATTAGCTCTATATTATGCATTAAACATTCATCATCCACTCCAATGGAATTTGAAACAATTTAAAACATCTATCACGCACTATCTTCCTGTTCGATTACACTTATAAGTCAGGCTACTATTTCGTTTTAAAATAATCTTGTGTATGCAATTTCAATATTCATCATCATGGGTGGTCTGCTCACGCAGGTTCTAGGTGTTGTTTCTCCAGTTCTCTCTGTCTTCTGGCCTTCCTTTCATCTCTCTGTACCCTTCTCCATTCTTCAAACAATCCAATAATTTCACTCTTCCCCTTCCTCTCTTCCTTCCACCTTGCATATCCCTAAGTAGACAGTTCTTTCTTAGATCATGTCCTATCCAATTCTTCTTCCATGATGTAGTTCAGTTCACTCGTCAGTTCTCTTTCTTCCTTTACCCTCCTCAATACTTCCTTATTCCTAACGTTGTCCATTCACCTGATGTTCATCATTCTTCTCCAAACCCACATTTCAAAAGCTTCTATCCTTTTTATGTCTGTTTTAAGGAGTGTCCACATCTCACAACCATATAGGAATACACTCCACACCAAGCACTTAATCATCCTTTTCCTCAGTTAGACATTTATGTTACTAGCTAATACCATCCTCTTTATTCTAATTGCTTCCTTTGCCATTCCTATTTTTAACCTTACCTCTTTCTCATTTCTCCAGTCCTTCGTCACCTCCACCCCTAGATATTTATACCTTTTGACTTGTTCTAATCTCACACCTTTTACAGACACATCCATCACTTCATCATCTCCTATTTTCATCACTTTTGTCTTCTTTTGGTTTATTCTCAGACCATAACCTTCTCCAACATCCTCAAGCTGTTTCAGCATTTCCTTTATTTCAGCCATAGGAGTGAGACAAGCAGCAACCTTGTCTCACTCCTTGTCCTTTGTCAAACCACTGTTTTCATTTCCCTTATCCTTATTGCAGCTTCTTGACCCACATACAAGTTTCTTATTAACCTTCTGTCCCTCCAGTCTACCCTTTTTTCTTTAAATATACTCATTAATCTTTTCCACGGAACACAATCAAAAGCCTTCTCTACATCTACAAAACATAAACTTCTTCCCATTTCCAAATATCTCTCTCCTATGATTCTTACTACACCTACCGCATCTCTTGTCCCCATACCTCTCCTAAACCCGAACTCTTCTTACATTTTACTTACAATCCTTCTATTCCGTATTCTGAGTAAGATCTTCACTGTGTGCACTGTGATACTAATTGTTTGATGCTCTTCACACTTCTTTGTGCCTTTCTTCTTTGCTAATGGTAACATTTCTGTCCTTAGGAAGTCATTTGGCCATTTCCTGCTACTGTATATGTCATTACATAAAGATGTCAGCTCTTTCATTCCCTTTTCTGTAAGGTACCACAGTAGCTCCACCAGTATGGCATCTACACCTTATTTTTCATATCCTTCATGGCTGCAATTGTCTCATCTAATAAAATAACTACTCCCAGGTTGTCTGGTTCTACTAACTCTTCCTCTTCTATGGTTAATTCCTTTGGTTTATCTTTTGTTTTGTAGAGGTCTTCCACATATTTTTTCCATCATGCCATTATTGCTTTATCTTCCTCCACTAATCTGCCTTGTTTATCCTCTATTTCCTTAGTAAAACTTATTATTACACACTAATAAAATCTTCACATCATATTCTCTATCCAAATTTTTCCATCAAACTAAGATATTAGAAAAATTGACTGGGACCATGCATAAAAACAGGGAAAGTCCTTCACAAAAATAGGATGTACAGTAAGTCTATTTACCACCCAGATATTGCCAAGGCTTCTGGTAGCTCACATGTAACGCATCTCAAACCCATTGAGATTATGCACAATCCANAAACCATAGGGTTTTTATTAGCTACAATAAGCAACTGTATCCTATGTTGCCTACATGCACAGTTTTCTCTAATTTTTTTTTCAATCTTGAGGCTTTAAAAGATTATATAAGCACTTAGATTATGTAGCTAAGCTAAGGTTTCTAAAGAAGAATACAAAACACAAATTTATGAATTTTGTTTGGTAAATAGAAACATGAACTATGTAAATAGTTTATGTTGCCATTATAGAAGTGCTATCAAGGAATTTAAGAAAACTGCAAATAAGAGATTTCAAATCTCTAAATAAATAATGGATGTTCAAAAAATCTTGCTGGGTTACATTGTAAAAAGAATAGAACTAGCAAGAACCCAGTCTCAGAGGAACACTGCCTTTAAGTCGTCTTTCTGGTCTCAATTCACATTTTTCTATTCATTGTTTATCATTCATTATGTTTGCAGTAACTTCTTTTAAAATCCTCATTTATATAAAATTTCTTAGGTATTTCTCCTCCTGTTAATCCATTTACATTAGCTCTATATTATGCATTAAACATTCATCATCCACTCCAATGGAATTTGAAACAATTTAAAACATCTATCACGCACTATCTTCCTGTTCGATTACACTTATAAGTCAGGCTACTATTTCGTTTTAAAATAATCTTGTGTATGCAATTTCAATATTCATCATCATGGGTGGTCTGCTCACGCAGGTTCTAGGTGTTGTTTCTCCAGTTCTCTCTGTCTTCTGTCCTTCCTTTCATCTCTCTGTACCCTTCTCCATTCTTCAAACAATCCAATAATTTCACTCTTCCCCTTCCTCTCTTCACTCTTCCTTCCACCTTGCATATCCCTAAGTAGACAGATTTTTCTTAGAGCATGTCCTATCCAATTCTTCTTCCATGATGTAGTGCAGTTCACTCGTCAGTTCTCTTTCTTCCTTTACCCTCCTCAATACTTCCTTATTCCTAACGTTGTCCATCCACCTGATGTTCATCATTCTTCTCCAAACCCACATTTCAAAAGCTTCTATCCTTTTTATGTCTGTTTTAAGGAGTGTCCACGTCTCACAACCATATAGGAATACACTCCACACCAAGCACTTAATCATCCTTTTCCTCAGTTAGACATTTATGTTACTAGCTAATACCATCTTCTTTATTCTAATTGCTTCCTTTGCCATTCCTATTTTTAACCTTACCTCTTTCTCATTTCTCCAGTCCTTCGTCACCTCCACCCCTAGATATTTATACCTTTTGACTTGTTCTAATCTCACACCTTTTACAGACACATCCATCACTTCATCATCTCCTATTTTCATCACTTTTGTCTTCTTTTGGTTTATTCTCAGACCATAACCTTCTCCAACATCCTCAAGCTGTTTCAGCATTTCCTTTATTTCAGCCATAGGAGTGAGACAAGCAGCAACCTTGTCTCACTCCTTGTCCTTTGTCAAACCACTCTGTTTTCATTTCCCTTATCCTTATTGCAGCTTCTTGACCCACATACAAGTTTCTTATTAACCTTCTGTCCCTCCAGTCTACCCCTTTTTCTTTAAATATACTCATTAATCTTTTCCACTGAACACAATCAAAAGCCTTCTCTACATCTACAAAACATAAACTCAAACTTCTCCCCATTTCCAAACATCTCTCTACTATGATTCTCACTACACCTACCGCATCTCTTGTCCCCATACCTCTCCTAAACCTGAACTCTTCTTCCATTTTACTTACAATCCTTCTATTCAGTATTCTGAGTAAGATCTTCACTGTGTGCACTGTGATACTAATTGTTTGATGCTCTTCACACTTCTTTGTGCCTTTCTTCTTCGCTAACATTTCTGTCCTTAGGAAGTCATTTGGTCATTTCCTGCTACTGTATGTCATTACATAAAGATGTCAGCTCTTTCATTCCATTTTCTGTAAGGTACCACAGTAGCTCCACCAGTATGGCATCTACGCCTTCTTATTTTTCATATCATTCATGGCTGCAATTGTCTCATCTAATAAAATAACTACTCCCAAGTTGTCTGGTTCTACTAATTCTTCCTCTTCTATGGTTAATTCCTTTGGTTTATCTTTTGCTTTGTAGAGGTCTTCCACATATTTTTTCCATCATGCCATTATTGCTTTATCTTCCTCCACTAATCTGCCTTGTTTATCCTCTATTTCCTTAGTAAAACTTATTATTACACACTAATAAAATCTTCACATCATATTCTCTATCCAAATTTTTCCATCAAACTAAGATATTAGAAAAATTGACTGGGACCATGCATAAAAACAGGGAAAGTCCTTCACAAAAATAGGATGTACAGTAAGTCTATTTACCACCCAGATATTGCCAAGGCTTCTGGTAGCTCACATGTAACGCATCTCAAACCCATTGAGATTATGCACAATCCAGATTTGAAAGTGAACAAAATTATAGGGTAAGTACACTATTTTTTCATAGTTATCCTCTCAACAAATTTTAATTTGCAATATAACCCTAGAAACACAATGAGCCATCAACTATAATTCAAGTATAATAATAGCAATTTACGAGACAACAATAACCAAAATTAAATAAAATAACAAAATGTCATAACGGGAATAGAATGATCCAACAATTATGTATGTCTGCGTAATTTACTAATGAGCCAAGAAGCTTGTCTATAATCACGAAAGAATGTTAAGTAGATTCATGTAACACCATACAACAGTTTCATGTAATAATAAGGAAGAAAGTTAGGCTGTAAAGGATAGTGGTGAATGTTTTGTAAATATCTGCACATAGTAAACTTCATGAAGGAAGATCTAACCTTATCATTTACAGGCATTTCAATACATGTGCGGTATTGTAAGTCCCCATGGAATTCTGAATCCAAATTGTAAATGGATTCTATAGTAAGAAATAAAAAGTTATTTTTATCTAAGATTTCTTTGTTAGAAAGAGGCTTATCAACTTCAACATCAACGTAAAGCATTGGAATTTCAGTCCATGTCATCATGACCTCTCCTATAGCATGTTCGTCTGATTCCAGAAGTAGTCGTTGGTCGACCAATGTCTGTTCTCCTGTAATTAACTTTAACGATAGTTATAATACAAACGAGTTATCAGATGCAAGTAAAATTTATGATGTTTACCTAAAATTATTGGCAACAAATCCAAATTCGACCTTCCTCTGACCCTCGGATTCTCTTGTTTCACCTGTTTTTTCCTTTTAGATGGTACTTCTCGTACTTCTAATAAGAAAACTACAAAAAATATATCCTAATGAGTAGTTCAACAACTGATACATTAATGATTACACTGACAAATAGTGTATGTAATGCATCCTTAAAGAGCATTACATACTTGATTAGGCACCGACCGACTCATTTTAGTCTCCTTGCGAATACTGAATATTTAAAGGTAGTTGCCTAATATTATTTTACCATCAAGTCAAGTACATTTACATACATTCGATAGGTGTTCCTGTAAGGCCATTCAACTCTTCATGCTTCCTAGTATTGACAGCAAGAACAACAGTAAAATCAATTTCAACTTTAGCAGCGTTAACTTTCAATTGAAACCTTCCTAAAATTTCCTTTTCATAATTCACAACTATTTCTAAATCAGTATTAAAGTCTGCCACATTCTATGAAAATTAACAAATAATCGAAAATATTACACACTAATCCAACAATCAAATTAATTCAATTTTCCACAAATACTTAAAAGAGACACTCACGATGTTACTCAGTTTGGTCATTTTGATTTTTATATGGATTAAATATGAATCTTCGCTAAGAATATCAGCAGATACCAGTTCAGAACGACGATCCATTATGGTACTTCGAATTAATCAATATCGTAGCGAAAATTATTGAAATAAAATATAAAACGGCGTTGTTCCCTAGCTAACAAAGATTTAGTATAGTATGTCAACAGAATTTAGCTTCCTCGATAAAATGTACAAGGACCATTCCTAATCTCCGTTGCACGACAAAATGATTACATCTATAGTATGTAAGAGCGTAACCGTATCGTAACTTGACGTGTTAGATTAAACTGTAAGCTTCCTTCGAGTTTGTCAAGCATTGCCGACTTTCACCGATACTTGTTTTGGTTCCGTTGAACGAATGCTAGGAATGCTATGTTTGGTCGGTTTAGGCGTTTCCGCTACGTCGTGACGTCGTCATGTGAATATTGATGTTATTTAATGATGTTGGTACACCTGCCAGCGCCTGCGCTTTTGCTACTTTATGTTATTGTTCGGGTTGTTCGGCAATTGCGGTCGTATCTGCGGCATGCCGGGTGTGCCGGCACTTGAAACATAGTGTTTCAATGGAAATGTCACTTACGTGGGTGGTCATTTCAAAAGATATTTTACTTTAGAACTCATTTTTTAAATATAGTGGTTGCTTTCGTTTCCCATCCTCATGCACAAACAATTTTTAAGTGACTGCTAACGTTGTTTTGCCAATACTTCGCCAATGCGGTATCTTAAATTAAAAAGTGCACCACAATCACATATTTTATTTGGATATCACCTGTTACCAGGTCTCAGCCCTCAGTTAACATGGTAGACATGAAATCGGACAATTTTACCACTGTTGTTACGGAAAAGAACCCGTTGTGCTGTTGTGAATACTTAAATCTGAAACAAGAAAGGAGTCATATTCTTGGTTATTGTTGTGATTGTCAAGAACTAGATGATGGTGTTGAAAGGTAGAATATTAGTTGTTCTAGAAGCAAGTGAAAACAATCTTTAACCTTACCAATATTTCAATGTAATTCATTATCAGAGACAAATATTTGAAGCGATTTTAATGTTTTATTTTATGTCCGAGACTAATTTAGGGCGGCAATCTCATAATTTTAATGGCTGTCATTGGATTTCAGATAAGTTATTATTAATCAGCCCAAGTATTGTTTACAATTCACTGCTTCTGTGGGCAAAAATTAAACTGGTTGCAGGAATGATTAATTCTATCGATTTTGGAAATCTATACATTAACTCAAATTTCATTTCATTTCAGACTTATATCTGGAAAAGAAACCACAAGCAAGTATTCCATTTGTGATGTGATAAAGGATAGACTACGGGTACCTTGGATTGGTGGAGCAAAAAAAATTGCTCCGAGTGACATACTCCCAGTTATTTTACAACCTATCTTAGCGTTCGTTGCTGCTCAAAATTATTTCCTTTTGATTGTTGTTTTCGTAATTATTTTCCTCATGTTATTTAATCTCCGAGATTACCTAATAAAAACTCACCTCAATACCAATTTTTATGTTATATGGGCGTTAACATCTGCAATTCTCATATTTGCTGTATTCGAATTGAAAGTAGTCCCCCTTCTTGAAATTGTACCGATAGAGAATGTGCAACTTTTCTGCCTCCTTGGCTTATCTATCTTCTTTATCTATAAAGTACGCAAAACTTGCTTACCTCCACAAATCTCCTTAGATGATAAAACATCCCTTTCCAACTGTTCTTCTGTTTACTGTAGAATTTGTCAAAAATTATACCCTGTAAGAACGTACCATTGTAAAATATGTCGTGTATGTATCCCAAAAATGGATCACCACTCTTTTTGGTAAGACATCAGACTTAGTAAGTTTTCAATAAAAGGATCTTATTGATAATAAAAAAAACCATGCATTATACATTGCAGGTTAGGCTGCTGCATTGGAGAAAGAAATCATGGCTTCTTCTTGATGTCATTAATTTTCTTAATTAGTGCTCTGCTTTATGCAACCAATCTTATTCTTACGACAATTTGCCAGCCTTTCTTGCTCTTCAATATTATACTTTTACCTGAAAACTGCAGTGATGTTTACTATGAGTCAGAGTAAGTCATAATTACACTTAATCATAGATTGTATTCCTTTAAAAGTTTATCTTATAATCTTTTCCTCTCCAAATTTCAGCATTGCTCTATGCTTTGTCAGTGGAATGTACTGTCTATTTCTGGCAGTATTGTTGCTGCTCCTGTTGCTTCAGCAATGTTGGTTTATATCAGTGGGTATTACAAGCAAGGAATGGTACAGTTACAAATGTGAGAAGAGAATTTGTTGTTGTAATTTGAAAAGTGACTATAACAATGGGTTTTGTAAAAATTGGGCAGAATTTTTCATGCATTGTTCTAAGTAGAAAGGAGTTTCAATTTTTGTTGGTGCATTTATTACTACTAAAGACTCTTATTTTATGTTATTTATTAAAACAATTGTTAATTTATTGTAAGGAAAAAACTTAGTACAAATTTTAGATACAATGAAACGGCTTGAAATTGATCACAATTCACTCATTGCATGCATAAAAATGCATTTAAATTAGTATGAATGCATATGGGTTAATATCATAACAACTTATATTCTGCAACATATTATGTATGTTAACATTTCCCACTTTGTTCTTTTTCTGCATAAAATCGAAGTAGGACTCAAGTGCAATATTTTTTCATGAAAAGTAGTGATGTTTATGGTTGCACAAGCAAGTTATTTACAAGCAAGCAATTGCTTACCTGCTATCTATCTCTAAAAGCCTTCTTGTTGTGTTATTCTTATATTAACTGAAGTATTAGTGAGAAGTAAAAGTGCCTTTATAATCTGCAAACACTTATATTGCAAATTATAATTATTGCTTTTTATATGAAATGCAAATTTGACCTGTTAATTCATTAGCAATAAAGTTGTTCAAATTAATGTATTTAAGGATAATTTTTGACTTAATTTCTGAATCAAATGACTTAATATTTCCCCCTTTGTAGCTTCAGTTTCATAATTTTTCACTCTATTAAAGCAGTTTCTACCAGGTAGACAATTTGGAAAGAATAACAAATTATTAAACAGCAGTGGTGGGAGAATGTCACAAAGCATGACCACTGCTAGAGTACACTCAATAGCTCTACAGATACTGCCCTGCCCCTCTGGTTTAGCTCTCTTAACTTTAGTTTTCATCAGAACATTCCTTGCCTTTTCACTTACAGCTTCAATTAATGACTGAAGACCCCTTCCAAAGTCACAGATAACAGCTTTGTTGCCATTCTTACTGACCTCCCTGGTTCATTAACATATTCGTCAAAATAGTGGAAGTCTCTCAGAGTTCCTAAAAGGTATGTTTGCCTTAGTTGAAAGTGGTTCCAAGTTCATTTCTCAGGGGGGGTCCACATTTTAACAAGGTGCAAAATGACCTCTGCTGTTGAGGCACCTTTACCAAAAAAGCACTTTTTGCAGCAAGCACATCTTTCCAGTCTAATCTAATTTGTACTGTATTATATTCCACATTAATTTTCAACATTGGACTCTGTCAAGAGTAATTTCAAAATCAACAAGTATTCGCAGTAGTTTTCTCACATAATAACTTGCATTTTTACCTTGGTAATAGAGAGAAAAATTTTATCTGCATACTTAAAAAAAAGTTCCCAAAGTCTCTACAAACATTTATTTATTGGAAAGTTACAGCAGTAGATGTAAACAGTAACATTGGACAAAAACATACAACTATTCCCTAACCAGAAAAAGCTGATAAGCCAGGACCTTGTGGTTAGAGTAACTACTTCACTGTTTCAGCTAGTGAACCACACAGTATACCATACATCAGCCATAAATAAACTTATTCATCAAAACTTTCAGTTGACTGTAATACAACCATGTCTATCACAACTTAATCAGATTTGTATGCCATGATTGTGATCAGTGTAAATTTTGTCAAGTTTATTTTCCTAATTTGACCTCGTGGCTATTGACAGGGAAACATCTATGAACAATAAAAGCGCATGATCCACATGCTTGAATTTAGAGGAAGAAATGGAGGAAAAAGTCGATCATAGCCGGGACTCAAACCCTGATTTCCCATGAAGCTTCAACAACAAAGCAATCTCTCCTTCAATTTCAAATGCTATGATGGGAAAGTATGCTTTCCTCCTTTTGTGGAGGAGTGGTGCCATCTTAGATGGATCCTCTGGAGCAAACAGCCCCATCAAAGCTTTAGAAATGAAAAGATAGATAGTCCTGTCTTGGTAGAGTAATTGGATAGAGCTATTGACTGACAAATGGGAGATCTCGCTTCAGTAGACTTTTTCTCCTTAATTATTTATGGAAAATTCTCTTAGACTGCACTCTGTTTAATGCCAATTTATTTTTAGAAATGGAACAAAATATTTATAGAAAGAAAAAAAGTGGAACAAGCTCTAAACATGGTTACATAAGTTTTGTCAGAGTATTATTTATCACTGACAACAAATTGCAGACTAATTTACTGAAAATGCATGAAAGTATTTAGATAACATATAAAATTGTTATTTATCACTCTTAATAGAAAAGGTTCAAATAAGTCCATGCAAAACTAGTATGAAAATCAAATATTTCATTGTCTTTATGAAAATATTTCAATTCAGATTCTTAAAGTAGGACTATATATACATTTCCTAAGTAGAACAGATAAGTTAATCATCAACTAAATCTGGTGAGAAGTCTGGAATTACCTCAAGCACTTTTTGTCTCAAAATATTTTTAATCTTATCTCTTGCTCTTTCTGCTTGAACAACGGATGGTAATGTTTTCCAGGAGAAGAAACATTTCTTCAAAAGATTTCTGTTGGAAAATATGTATTTCATTGGTAACAATTAAGTTATGAAAATACAAGTTTAATTTCCTTCACTAATAAATAATTACCATAAGTGATAATTTAACAGTACAGAGATTCAAAGTTTACAATTTAAAGAGTGATGACAAAAAGATGAATATGAAGCATTTTGATTGATGGTGATTTTAGGAAAACATCCATTAATTATATTTTTGACTATGATTAATTAATCTGAAATGATTGGTAAACACTAATCGATTTTTTTTCAATACATGTGTACATGATAGTTTACTAATGGTTGTACAGTGCATTAGTATATTTCAAACATACACATCTTGAAAAGCACATCTCCTTCTCAGGTATTAATAGTATTTTCTTGACAAAATATGCAGCTTTAAATATGGCTGATTAAAAAATATCATATTTCCAAATTAATGGAAATCTAAACATATAAAAAAGTTNCCTAGCGCAGTTATTCACTAATTGCCTTAGACAAGGGAGAATTCCGAAGGAATGGAACCATGCAAAGATTATCCTTTTGCACAAGAAAGGAAGCAAGGAAGATTTGAAGAACTACTGCCCCATCAGCCTGCTTCCTGTTATTTACAAAACGTTCATGAGAGTAATAGCTGCACGTCTGAAGACGTCCCTGGCAGCTGCCCAGCCCAGAGAACAGGCTGGATTTCGCAAGGAATTCAGCACTATGGGCCACATCCACACGCTGCAAGAAATTATCAGCAGAATGAACGAATACGGGATGCCATTAGTACTCTGCTTCGTGGACTATGCCCATGCCTTTGACTCGGTAAGTACCTCCTCCACACTGGAAGCATTGGTGAAACAAGGGATAGATGCCAAGTACATCCAACTTTTACGCAGCATCTACAAGGATGCCACAACCTCTGTAATGCTGCATGAAGAAACAGAGGAATTCCGGATTGAGAAGGGAGTTAGACAAGGCAACTGCCTTTCACCAATTCTTTTAACAGCCGTTCTGGAAGAAGTTTTTAAAACTTTAGACTGGGAGGAAAGAGGCCTACTGATCAATGGAGAGCACATCAGTCATTTGCGTTTCGCAGATGATATAGTACTCTTCGCAACCAATGGTGGAGATCTAGCATCAAGACTTCAAGAACTGAACGTGGCTGGGCAGAAAATAGGACTCAAGATAAACTGATCGAAAACTAAGGTAATGTATAATTCTTTTGCAGCACAAGTACCAATCCTACTACAAGAGGTACCCCTTGATGTTTGTTCAGAGTACACTTACCTGGGACAACTGGTTACGACAGGAGAGAAAAACAGGATTAATGAAGTGAATCGAAGAATGAAACTAGG
>KZ312450.1:2372450-2385816 GCA_000376725.2 Ladona fulva | reverse complement strand
CTATACATTAACTCAAATTTCATTTCATTTCAGACTTATATCTGGAAAAGAAACCACAAGCAAGTATTCCATTTGTGATGTGATAAAGGATAGACTACGGGTACCTTGGATTGGTGGAGCAAAAAAAATTGCTCCGAGTGACATACTCCCAGTTATTTTACAACCTATCTTAGCGTTCGTTGCTGCTCAAAATTATTTCCTTTTGATTGTTGTTTTCGTAATTATTTTCCTCATGTTATTTAATCTCCGAGATTACCTAATAAAAACTCACCTCAATACCAATTTTTATGTTATATGGGCGTTAACATCTGCAATTCTCATATTTGCTGTATTCGAATTGAAAGTAGTCCCCCTTCTTGAAATTGTACCGATAGAGAATGTGCAACTTTTCTGCCTCCTTGGCTTATCTATCTTCTTTATCTATAAAGTACGCAAAACTTGCTTACCTCCACAAATCTCCTTAGATGATAAAACATCCCTTTCCAACTGTTCTTCTGTTTACTGTAGAATTTGTCAAAAATTATACCCTGTAAGAACGTACCATTGTAAAATATGTCGTGTATGTATCCCAAAAATGGATCACCACTCTTTTTGGTAAGACATCAGACTTAGTAAGTTTTCAATAAAAGGATCTTATTGATAATAAAAAAAACCATGCATTATACATTGCAGGTTAGGCTGCTGCATTGGAGAAAGAAATCATGGCTTCTTCTTGATGTCATTAATTTTCTTAATTAGTGCTCTGCTTTATGCAACCAATCTTATTCTTACGACAATTTGCCAGCCTTTCTTGCTCTTCAATATTATACTTTTACCTGAAAACTGCAGTGATGTTTACTATGAGTCAGAGTAAGTCATAATTACACTTAATCATAGATTGTATTCCTTTAAAAGTTTATCTTATAATCTTTTCCTCTCCAAATTTCAGCATTGCTCTATGCTTTGTCAGTGGAATGTACTGTCTATTTCTGGCAGTATTGTTGCTGCTCCTGTTGCTTCAGCAATGTTGGTTTATATCAGTGGGTATTACAAGCAAGGAATGGTACAGTTACAAATGTGAGAAGAGAATTTGTTGTTGTAATTTGAAAAGTGACTATAACAATGGGTTTTGTAAAAATTGGGCAGAATTTTTCATGCATTGTTCTAAGTAGAAAGGAGTTTCAATTTTTGTTGGTGCATTTATTACTACTAAAGACTCTTATTTTATGTTATTTATTAAAACAATTGTTAATTTATTGTAAGGAAAAAACTTAGTACAAATTTTAGATACAATGAAACGGCTTGAAATTGATCATAATTCACTCATTGCATGCATAAAAATACATTTAAATTAGTATGAATGCATATGGGTTAATATCATAACAACTTATATTCTGCAACATATTATGTATGTTAACATTTCCCACTTTGTTCTTTTTCTGCATAAAATCGAAGTAGGACTCAAGTGCAATATTTTTTCATGAAAAGTAGTGATGTTTATGGTTGCACAAGCAAGTTATTTACAAGCAAGCAATTGCTTACCTGCTATCTATCTCTAAAAGCCTTCTTGTTGTGTTATTCTTATATTAACTGAAGTATTAGTGAGAAGTAAAAGTGCCTTTATAATCTGCAAACACTTATATTGCAAATTATAATTATTGCTTTTTATATGAAATGCAAATTTGACCTGTTAATTCATTAGCAATAAAGTTGTTCAAATTAATGTATTTAAGGATAATTTTTGACTTAATTTCTGAATCAAATGACTTAATATTTCCCCCTTTGTAGCTTCAGTTTCATAATTTTTCACTCTATTAAAGCAGTTTCTACCAGGTAGACAATTTGGAAAGAATAACAAATTATTAAACAGCAGTGGTGGGAGAATGTCACAAAGCATGACCACTGCTAGAGTACACTCAATAGCTCTACAGATACTGCCCTGCCCCTCTGGTTTAGCTCTCTTAACTTTAGTTTTCATCAGAACATTCCTTGCCTTTTCACTTACAGCTTCAATTAATGACTGAAGACCCCTTCCAAAGTCACAGATAACAGCTTTGTTGCCATTCTTACTGACCTCCCTGGTTCATTAACATATTCGTCAAAATAGTGGAAGTCTCTCAGAGTTCCTAAAAGGTATGTTTGCCTTAGTTGAAAGTGGTTCCAAGTTCATTTCTCAGGGGGGGTCCACATTTTAACAAGGTGCAAAATGACCTCTGCTGTTGAGGCACCTTTACCAAAAAAGCACTTTTTGCAGCAAGCACATCTTTCCAGTCTAATCTAATTTGTACTGTATTATATTCCACATTAATTTTCAACATTGGACTCTGTCAAGAGTAATTTCAAAATCAACAAGTATTCGCAGTAGTTTTCTCACATAATAACTTGCATTTTTACCTTGGTAATAGAGAGAAAAATTTTATCTGCATACTTAAAAAAAAGTTCCCAAAGTCTCTACAAACATTTATTTATTGGAAAGTTACAGCAGTAGATGTAAACAGTAACATTGGACAAAAACATACAACTATTCCCTAACCAGAAAAAGCTGATAAGCCAGGACCTTGTGGTTAGAGTAACTACTTCACTGTTTCAGCTAGTGAACCACACAGTATACCATACATCAGCCATAAATAAACTTATTCATCAAAACTTTCAGTTGACTGTAATACAACCATGTCTATCACAACTTAATCAGATTTGTATGCCATGATTGTGATCAGTGTAAATTTTGTCAAGTTTATTTTCCTAATTTGACCTCGTGGCTATTGACAGGGAAACATCTATGAACAATAAAAGCGCATGATCCACATGCTTGAATTTAGAGGAAGAAATGGAGGAAAAAGTCGATCATAGCCGGGACTCAAACCCTGATTTCCCATGAAGCTTCAACAACAAAGCAATCTCTCCTTCAATTTCAAATGCTATGATGGGAAAGTATGCTTTCCTCCTTTTGTGGAGGAGTGGTGCCATCTTAGATGGATCCTCTGGAGCAAACAGCCACATCAAAGCTTTAGAAATGAAAAGATAGATAGTCCTGTCTTGGTAGAGTAATTGGATAGAGCTATTGACTGACAAATGGGAGATCTCGCTTCAGTAGACTTTTTCTCCTTAATTATTTATGGAAAATTCTCTTAGACTGCACTCTGTTTAATGCCAATTTATTTTTAGAAATGGAACAAAATATTTATAGAAAGAAAAAAAGTGGAACAAGCTCTAAACATGGTTACATAAGTTTTGTCAGAGTATTATTTATCACTGACAACAAATTGCAGACTAATTTACTGAAAATGCATGAAAGTATTTAGATAACATATAAAATTGTTATTTATCACTCTTAATAGAAAAGGTTCAAATAAGTCCATGCAAAACTAGTATGAAAATCAAATATTTCATTGTCTTTATGAAAATATTTCAATTCAGATTCTTAAAGTAGGACTATATATACATTTCCTAAGTAGAACAGATAAGTTAATCATCAACTAAATCTGGTGAGAAGTCTGGAATTACCTCAAGCACTTTTTGTCTCAAAATATTTTTAATCTTATCTCTTGCTCTTTCTGCTTGAACAACGGATGGTAATGTTTTCCAGGAGAAGAAACATTTCTTCAAAAGATTTCTGTTGGAAAATATGTATTTCATTGGTAACAATTAAGTTATGAAAATACAAGTTTAATTTCCTTCACTAATAAATAATTACCATAAGTGATAATTTAACAGTACAGAGATTCAAAGTTTACAATTTAAAGAGTGATGACAAAAAGATGAATATGAAGCATTTTGATTGATGGTGATTTTAGGAAAACATCCATTAATTATATTTTTGACTATGATTAATTAATCTGAAATGATTGGTAAACACTAATCGATTTTTTTTCAATACATGTGTACATGATAGTTTACTAATGGTTGTACAGTGCATTAGTATATTTCAAACATACACATCTTGAAAAGCACATCTCCTTCTCAGGTATTAATAGTATTTTCTTGACAAAATATGCAGCTTTAAATATGGCTGATTAAAAAATATCATATTTCCAAATTAATGGAAATCTAAACATATAAAAAAGTTGTATTATTTAGGAAGATAATGCAGAGTTTTATTATATTCAATGCAATTAAAATCAAAATACCAATGGAAAATTATGAAAATATTTACAGGTTGCAAGAAAAAATAGTTGTTGGTTTGATAATAGATGAATTTCCAAAACATGGATTGATGACCTAATTTCAAATTTTTTAAACTTTGACAGAAAATCTTCTCCAAACTTTAATTTCATTTGTGGATGGAGCTACTAATAGAGAAGTGGCCAGGTGGAAGGATGCATGATGCCGACAATACCGAAGTCAGATTCCAAGAGGTATTTGATTTGGCACTAACAATGGAACACACCGAGAATGAGGATTTGGGTGGTGACAGTTCAAGCTGTCCAAACAGTTCAGTGGACGAGATCAAAGGGTCAGAAGCATGACCAAGACAAAGATTCCCGGTCGTCAAAGTCAAAAGAATGCAGCAAGTGTGGCTCGGCGATCCATGGACAAGGTAAACATTGTCCAGCCAAGAATGCATAATGTGACAATTGTGGAGTTAATGGCCATTTCCAGAAGAAGTGCTTCAAGAAGGGGAAGCCAAAATGGGAGATAGTTAAGTGTATCCACAACTAGGGGAGCAGTGAGAATGGTGGGGCCTCTGACTCTGAGGCTGATGAACTGGGCAAAGTCACGACAATGCCTAGGGTCAAGATCTTAGCCCATATCAATAGGTGTCTTGTAAAAATGGAAATTGAGATATTTCCAATTCAAGAGGTTGCCATTTGGAGTATCAGCCAGCCCAATCATTTTCCAACTATATATGGGTGAACTCTTGCAAGGGATTGACTGTACTGGTACACTGTTGGATGACATAATTGTCACCGGTCCGACAAGACAGGAACACCTAAAAAACCTCAGGGAAGTTTTCAAACGGCTCAACCAAGAAGGGTTGCACCTGAAACTGGCCAAGTGTTGGTTTATGCAGAAGTCAGTCAGTTACTAAGGCCATCGAATTGACCAGCAAGGCATCCATCCAACAGAGGAAAAGGTGGAGAATATCAAGAAAAAAACCAAATCCGAGAAACATCGAGGAACTACGGGCATTTCTGGGATCTATCAATTTCCATGAGCTGTTCATTCTTCTGCTACGTGCTTGCTGTGCTGGTTTGCATCATCTTACAATTTGGAAAATGCTGCATGAATATTGAGGAAACACTTTCATATTCTTATACCTTACAATCTCAATGTAATCTGACCAAGCTTCCTAAATTACTCATCACTTGATTGATTGATAACTTGGGACAGTACTTACACAATGCTTAAAATAATGAGGATTAAGGAAAGGTTTAATTAATTTTGCAGGATAAAGTCCTGTGGCTAATCCCAAAGGGATAACAAGTGTGAAAAATAGCGACATGACTGGTACTCGTACCCAGGTCTCCCACTTTCTGGGCAGGTATTTTAACCACTGAACTACCATGCCGTGTCTCTTCCACACTGTTAAGGGAATGCTTTGTGAGCAAGGCGAACAGACTCCACTTAGTGGCATGAACTGCGGCCCAAGGTCCTCATTGAGGCAGCCAACTCACAAAGCAGGTATTATTAGGTTTACCCCCCACAGGAAATCCCAAGGATTAAGGAAAGGTTTGATTACTTTTGCTGGATAAAGTCCTGCGTGATCCCAAAGGAATAACAAGTGTGAAAAATAGCAACATGACTGGGACTCGAACCCAGGTCTCCCACTTTCCAGGTAGGTATTCTAACCACTGAACTACATTAAAGATGATAGACTATCATCACAGACTGGATATTTACTTCATTAGTTTGGCTATTTCTTTTGGGCTCCCATTGGGTAAAAATTTGAAGCAATTTGCATAAAATATACAGATTTCTCACATTAATAGCTATGTACTTTAATTTTAATTGATAATGCTTAAGTTTTTATATCCAATTACATTTAGCCTAATAAACTTACTTCCTGTATAGAATTCCAGCTAATTCAAGCTTCATATTTTCTTCTATGATCATATCACATGTGAAACGATGCCAAAGCAGCAAAACATTTTCTTGAACTCTCATTTCATAGAAATCAACAGCAGCTTGCTTACTGAGAGTTAACTCCATGTGCAGCTAAAATATAGGTTATTTTATAAATATTCACAAATAGAACATAGAACTAACATTTGACTTTTGCAACTTACCTTCATCCATTTACTGAAATGTGATCTAAGCAAACATTTGTAATGAAAACATACTGCAAGTGACATTTGCCTCTCTTTACTAATGTAGCAATGAAATTTCCATTCCTGGAATATCCTTGACATCATTTTCTTTTGGTAATAGTTATCTGCTTCCAAAAGAAATTCAGTTTTCAATATTATTGCTTTACGAAAAACATTCATTCCCATCACTAATAATCTTTTTCTGTGATGGAACACAGCCTTCAAACTCAGCTCAAGCCTTTCCTGCTTAAGTACTTCTAGTTTATTTTGCTTTTCAATCTCCTGCTGCTGTTTCTCTCTCTGTTCCTCAAGCTTGAGATTTTTTAATAGTTCCTTCTGCCTCAAAACTTCTTTTTCCTCCTCTAAAACCCTTCTCTTTTTCTCTTCTTCTAATATTCTCCTCCTTTCTTTGAGTTTTTCCCATCTTTCTGTTCTTTCCATCTCCCTAATTTTCATCCTCTCCAAAATGTCTGAGTCTGCCATTTCAAGGGGGGCTGGGCTTCTTTTCCTTATTAGAGGGTTAAAGTTTTTTCTTCTTGCATGATTATCTCTCAAAGACTCTTCAATTGTATTTTCTAAAATCGAGTGAGCTCGTTTGAGAGAAGTTTTGACTTCATCTTTTAAGGAGGAAACAGAAATATTTTTCTCTGATAAAGATCTTAGCATATGATTGCTAAAACCTTTCTTGGAAGATGTTTTATGATGTCTTGTAGCAGCTAAGGCTTCATCCAAAGAATCTCTTTTTCGAATTTCACATGTTTTGACACACTTTTCTTTATGAGAATCAGCCAAAATCTTTTGTTTGCATCTATCAATAGTTTTGTTCTTTTCTACTGTAACAATGTTCAGGAAGCTATCTATTTTACTAACAATTTTCCGTCCTCTTATACGATTCTTCCAAATATTCCAGTAGTAATGTAAGATATCTTGATCAAATCTATTCAAAGCAATTTTGCCAGAATATACTTGGATTTCTAAAGATTCCCTTAGAAGATTCCCATCCTTGCACATTGTTTTAGGTTTATCTGAAGTATATTTTTTAGATGAGAATTTTATTCCTTTCATACTGTGGAAGGGATCTGGCTTAAAAATGTAATCATACTCATTTTTCAAAGGGTTTGTCGCTTTTGAAACTTTGCACATTTCATCAAAGGTGATTTCTTTTCTTTTACTTGGTTTCATTTTTGATGCAATATTAATCATTACAGCTGATTTCCATTGGTACCAATACTTTTGCAGCAATGCAATCTCTGAATTGAAAATATTATATTTATTCAAATAAATTACATTAAGCGAAGATTTTAATAAGCTTTTTTCTTCCTTCATTTTGACTGGATTAAATTTCTTGTTGGGAGGATGATTTGTGAAAATGGAATTTACTTGATAATCTTGAGTTTGTATCCTTGATGTACTCCTATCATCCAAGTATTGAAGAACAATTTGCTTTGATGGGATCAATTCCATCTTTAAAAATTTACATCTTCTTTAAGGATTGATGTCTTTCTAGATGTTATGACAATAAAGTCAATGTCATATAACACAGATTATTTCCCACTTAGCAGCAATTGTAATATACCTATTGCAGCAGTAGATTTTTGAAGCACCTGTAAGAAATTATATATTTTAGTAATTATCTTCGAATAAAAATAACAATCTTAACCTATCGAAACATTTGTAGGACCATAGTAAAAATACTAGCAATTTTGTCACAACTGAACAGTTCGCATGCTTAATGTTAAGAGGCTATGAAATTACTTTACATCTCTGTTAAAACGTTGACAAGCTGTACGATTTTAATCATTTAAAAATGTTTAAGATAAAACTACAGTACCAATGGCTTAAGATAATGATAATTGATTTTGAAAAATTAATAATAACAATAGTTTATTTAAGGGCATGAATGCTCTTTCTTGAAAAATAATAAATTCGTTTGTTAAAAAGAGTTTAATAATGTTGTATTTATTTGTTAATAATGAGGCTCACTCCTGGTAGGAAAAGATTTCTATCGTCAAAATAAAAAGATACATTTGAGAAATGAACTGTTTCCGAAAGAGGCTTTACTTACATAGAACATTACGCCAGTCTTATTATCTTCCAGCGATTCTCCCTTACTACTTGTTTATTTTTTACCCGTACTTATAACTCTCAAACATATGACTCCTTTAGTAACAAGTTTCTCATGAAACGTTAGTGGTATAATTTGCATTAAAATAAGAATCGTCATATGTAATACTATTTACGAAAATATATAATACAATTTACGAACGAATTACGAATTTAATACGATTCACGATAGACAAATTAACGGGCAATTTTTTCTTTATGAGGTTACAACATGAACACGATCAACGCTGTTTCCATAGAAACCCAATTGTCTGTACCCGTGATACTCAAACATTTACTACTACAAACCGATGTAATTCACTCTAAGCTGGCCGTAGACGAAAATTCAAAATTTTGCTGTTGTTGGCAGTATTACGGTTGTAAATGTTCCCAGTTTAAAATTAGATAATATTTCGCCTCTTCAATTTATCGATGATATATAAGGATATTCTTTCTCGGAAACATTTCCTCGATCAATGCAAGCATCAAGTCACGTGGGTAAAAAAAGTATGAAAACCTTATTTAAATATAATGCTGCAACTATTTGGCACATATTTAAAGCGCTTTCCTAGTACTTTTACTCTAAAACCATCCGTATGCAGGATCTACAGTGATCCAATAATGACGGCAGGTAAGGTCAAAGAGTAGTAGCAAAGCTAAGAGTAAACTAAAATGTTGACCCTGCCTCAGATTGAGCAGTTGCAAATAGTGGGTCCCACAATAATCAGCAGGAAATCACAATTCCTAAAATGCCAGAAAGAAATGGGAACCTACCACACTTGCTATCCCAAAAAGTTCATAGCCTGATGGGCCTTGTTGTAAAATTATCCGGAGGTAAACATTGTCGTCATTAGGATCTTCTGGAGGGGAATACAAGGAGGAAGAACAGAACATGGAAAAGCAATATTGATCAAGTAAAGAATTCAAAACATAAAAACTGTCAAGAGAAGAAGAAAAAAATCATAATAGGAACTTTAAATGTGTTAACACTATTAGAAGTTAGTAAATTAGAAAATGCAAAATAAGAATTGGATGAAGAGGTAGATACAGAGTTGAAATTATGTTAGGAAGAGGGTTGAAAGATAAAGTAATAAAAATAGATAATGTAAATGAAAGAATAATTATGTTAAGATTAACAGATAGTGAGAAAGACATATGCCAGGTTTTATGCCTACTCGCCAGCATTGAGATGAAGAAGTGAAAGAATGTTACAAAAAGATAGAGGAAACAGCTGAAAAGTAGAGAAAAAATACCAGCATAATAATTATGGGAGACTGGAGTGCAGTTGCTGGTGAGAGGATGTAAAGACTGGAAAAATTGGCATAGGAGATATAAATGAGAGAAGGTAAAGGCAGGTAGACTTTTGCAGAGAAAATTACATGGTAGTTAGTACACCATATTTAAAAATCATTAAAGGAGAAGAAACACCAGGACTTCAAGTATGAATACAGAAAAGTACGATATTGATTATATATTAGTGCAGCAGTAATATAGGGATAGTCTGAGAAATGCAAAAAGCTACCCAGGAGCAGACATTTGCTCAGGGGGGTTATTCTGTATTTTGTTGATTCCAAATCGATCGGTCTTACTTCCCACCTCATCGATTGGGAAAAAGTTTCTGATGGACACGGTTTCAGCGATTCTGCACGCTAACCGGGCTCGAAACCCATTGGTTTGGTATCCAACCCATGTGCAGATAAAATTTCCGAATGTGGAGGTCACATGCTTTACCTCCACCAACAGAAAGCAAAGAAATGTATGAAGAACTAAACAGCGCTATTCTTCTCCTGCCAAGACAAACGATGGTGTCGAGTTGTAAGTAACTGAGATTTACTGTTTCCTCACTGAAGCAGTTTCAAAGGAAGTGTTTATGGATGAATGTGATTGTAATTGCATTCGTCAATGTGTATGATCTCAAGTGATTGATGGTAAATATGCACTTTGTAAATATTGCGAACAAAAGAATGACACTACTTTGACAAGGATTGTACTATGTTACAGGGAATAATTTGCGAGAACTTTCAATCTTATTTAATCAATTATCGTTATAATTTATCTATTGGTCTGCTTTCATGTTTCAGTATTTTTGGAAGGTAGATAGTCTAGGGTAGATTGCTACCCGAAATAACAGCTGGGGTGTGTGGTATTTGTACTCTTTTGTTTAAATCTTGTTGAATATTTGCCTAGTATGTGCTGGTTTAACCTGTTTTTTTCACAGTTTTTATGAATAAGTAGTGTACCCTTTCCATAAATTCGTTAAGAAGAAAATATATAAAAGAAAATTATGCGAGGTTTCCATGTGGAGCCTAATAACAATTTAAACTTTTCTTTCTTCCGCAATTGTTACATTGTATATGGCTTAAATCACTTTGTATTTAAATGATAAATTTGAGACAGGGGTCACTAATGATGTACATGAATTGATATAACTTTGACTGTTGATACCAACTCCAGGGAGTTACTGAGTAGCATAGTGCTAGAGATTGGGGTTAGTTGAAGGTGGGCATAACCACTACACATCAAGGCAACAATATAGTTGGTGGTGTATTTCAGGAATTAAAAACAAAATTATTTCATTTTTTATATTAATTTATTAATATTTTATTTTTTTCGTTGCTTCAGAGTATGATGAGCATGAGTATGGGGTAAGGGCGACACGATCATGTGAAAGAATGACAGATGTGATGGACGGTAGCATCTGCCATTGAAGCAATTGCAGCCTCCACAAAAGACATGCAGGAGATGATGAAGATGGTTGTTTCTACCAATCAGGAAACGCAGAAGGCAGTGACAGCCTTTGCTGTCTCTATAACAGAGGCAGTAGATAGTGAGTAGAGTAACTGGACACCCTTTGATAGAATTAACTTACCTAATTTTGAAGGCGTCTGATGATACCTTCTTGCACTGCCTTTGCTTCATTTATCATTGCCCTAGCTCTTTGTTGTATAGGTATAACTTCATAACCATCATCATCCATACAAAAACACATTCCAAACGTAGCATTTCATCAACCTCTTTTTCAATTTCATATCCAACTAGCTTGTCAATAATCTTTCCATCTTGATGAATGCTATCTTTGTCATTCCTACTCTTTCTTTAATTTCTTATAAGCATTTCCAGTCACTTTCCACTACACATCCAAGATACTTGAATCTCTCCACCTGCTCTATGTCCTCTCCGTCCAAAACCAATCCTATTCTTTCATCACATCCTATCTTCATGGTCTTTATTTTTCCCTTGTTTATCTTCATCCCATATCTTTTACACCCTACATTAATTCTGTCCATTATCCTTTTCAACGTCTCAGGATCCTTGGCGATCACTACCATACCGTCGATGAACTTGATACATTTTATCCTTTTGCCCCCAACTTTTGCTTCTGCATTTTCCTCTTCTTCCAAACTTTCCTTGATCATTTCTTCTAAATACATGGTAAACAACGTTGGCAACAGACAGCATCCCTGTCTAACTCCTCTCCCCACTTCACACCATGCACTTAAACCTCTGTCAAATCTCACCGCCACTTGTTGATTCTTCTAGTCTTTCAATCAATCACCTCTCTCTCCATTCTATTCCATTTTTTTCATTACTTCCATCCGTTTCCTCCAATTCACCCTATCAAATGCTTTTTCAAGGTCCACAAAGCATAAACATAACCCTCTTTCTCTCTGCAATTATTCTTAAAAGTCCTATTGCATCTCTTGTCCCCTTTACTTTTCTGAAACCGAATTGTTCCTCTCCTATACCTTCCTCCATCTTGCTTGCCATCCTTCTATTCAATATCCTTAGCATTATTTTGGCAGCATGTGATATTAGACTTATTGTCCGATGTTCTTCACATTTTGTAGTACCCTTTTTCTTGGGTATTGGCACCATGAGTCTTCCGGCCACTCTCCTGTTTCATATATTTTATTACATAGAACTATTACATTTTCTATGCCTTTATCGTTAAGATTCTTCATTAACTCTGCTGGTAACTCATCAACTCCTGGTGCTTTCCCTCCCTTCATTTCCTTTAAAGTCTGTCTTACTTCACTTTCCAATATTCTGTATCCCATTGAACATTCATTCACTTCTTCTTCATCTTCTATTTTCTCCTTCTTATCATACAATTCTTCTATGTACTCTTTCCACCTTCTACGTGCTTTTTCTCCAAACAGTTCTTTCCCCTCCCTGCTCTCTATGCATTTACTACTACCTCCTGCTCCTCCACTGAAATCCTTTATTTTCCTATAAGCCTCCTCATACTTTCCTGTCTTCTCTAGTTCTTCTATCTTGTTGCACTGTTCATCATCAAGTCATTTCTTCCTTGCCTTTTCACATTCTCTTCTCTGTTTATTATTTAGATTTCTGTATTTCCTTTTTCCTTCCTCATCCATTCTCTTTTATTCAGGTTATATCCTTCTTTTGTCAGAGGGTAAACATGTCACAAAGCTACTGTGGGTACAAAACTCTACTTTTAGCAGCCTGCAAAGAGACAGAGGCAATGGGATATGCTACATTTCAAGCAGATGCCAGTAAATGGAATAACCTGTAAATAAACTATACGTTTAAAAGTATGGAAATGAAAAAGCAGCTCCTCAACATTTATGATCTTAATCTTTGATTTAACTACTGTTAGTAAGTGATCAACATATCCTGGTTAGGCTACAAAAATCTTGAAATGCTGCACATTGCCATCCTAAAGATCTGACTGCTTAGTGATGAATGGAGAAGTATGGAATGAGTTAGAAAGTGTTAAGGCAACATGGAGAAAGTCAAAATTTTCTCTAATACATAAGTGAATTCTATGAAAAATCAAGAGTTAAGAGAGCAAAATAACAGCAGGAGTCACTCACATTATCTCAGCAAAAGGATAAAATCTCGATTTCCCACCCATTCAAATACAAATTTCGCAGTTCATTTCTTTAATTTAACAATATCTCCTTTTTCCTAGTCTTTTTAACATCCCTTGGAATAATTTCATATTCATCGCTATGGTACATTTTTAATGTCATTTCAAACAAAATCCAAAATAATTCAATCAAAGAAATTAA
>KZ312450.1:2341861-2352831 GCA_000376725.2 Ladona fulva | reverse complement strand
ATTAGTCATCAACAGAAGAGAACATTAGCCACTGGAAATTGGAATAATGAATCAGTTATACAACCTATTAGTTATTGATTCATATCATCTTTCTGTTTCCATTCCATTTCTACGCATTCACTTCTTCATTTGTTTTCCTCTTCTTAGCTTTCATTGGAGACTCACGTTTCACCACATCCTCCTCTGCCACTTCTACCATCTCCACGGCAATCAATTCATACATTTATAAACTTTGCAAGTTCTGGTAGTCACCAAATTATCTATATACCATCTTTCTAAGACGAAAACTAAGAAACATGGTTCATCATGAAACTTCAGAAGTTAAAACAATTTTAATTTGACTAAAGAGAGCAATTAGAATTATAATTAACTCTCAATCAAGAGATAATACATATTCTGTTATGTTAAAAATGACAGTATACAGCCAATATTTAAATCTTAAGTATGCAGAAGAAAACCTGTATTCTTTTAAAATGATAATTATACCACAAGAAACTGCAACAAAATAAAGCAGTTATAGACTCACTACCATGCAATACCCACATTATAATCTGTGTATAAAATTTTCCAATGCATTACCAGCTGGAGCAATATACACTACATAAAATTCAATCATGTAATATTTTATTGGTTAAACTCTGAACTCTTGTACTCTATACTTGATTTTTTTTTACTCTAACCTTAAGGAATTAGTGTTCTAATTTCCTTATGTGTGCATTTTTTAGATCTATTATGGTGTTTCATTTAGCGATTAATAAACTATTATTAATATTATTATAATCAATCCCTAACTTGCAATTAAGCTACTTTCCAAGCACAAGTTGATGTATAATGAATATGATTTATGCTAAGATGTTATAATTGTTGTGTGATGACGTTGTAAATAAATAAGGTGACTTTTGGAGTACTCATTTTGACAGAAACTTGGCTTTTTTTTTCATTTATCATAACCTGAGACATATGAATTATAAAACATGGTGCAGTTAGTAGTTATTAAACAAATTGAAAGCAAATAAAATTACTGACAATAAAAGAGTTTAACCCTTTTACTGCGGATGGGCCAATCTATCGGCCTGGCTTGCTTACGTGAAAACTACGGAGGGCCGATCTATCGGCCCTGTTTTTCTACTCAGCAGAACTCCTCCATGAGAGAATATTTGTTTTTTCTCTCTTCGCCCGTTATCTCTGGTGCTTATGCATCAGAAACAAACTGATAGTAGTGCTGAATTGTGCGTTAGGCATCTTTTTTTTTATTTTTCATCTTCAGCTCCCCGTTGCCGTCAGTAGCGTCTTGTCTTTTGCAGCGTTTATGTTTCCCTGCACTCCTGTGTTTTGACCCGATTTTTTTTGTGTGCATTAACTAATATTCTTGTGAATAAGTTTTAAGATCTAACTGCATTATCTTTTGAGGAAAGTAAGTTTTCTTATTTCAGAATTGCATCTCTTCTCTAATTAAAAGATAATGAAGGATAGTTCTTATTAAGATATTTATATTTTAGTGGAATAAAAATAGACCACCAAAGATGACTAAGAGGATTAGTGAAAAAGATATCTTGTTATTTTGTTTGAACCAGACCTTAGGGATAGTGACATTGAGAGCAGTGAAGATATTTCTTCAAGCTCAAGCAGCGATGAATCTGTGATCCAGCTCCAGCGGTCAACCACTTCACGTTCGCGTATGTTGTTTTCTTCGGAAAGCGATGACTCTAAGAGTAGAGATAAGGAAACTGCTGATGTAGAAACAAGTGATTGGGAGGAAGTGTTTGTGAACTCGGATACAATTTCTTTGCCCTCTTGTGATTACCATGAAGCCCAAGGACCAAAACATGTTCCACACCATGAATCACCTCCGATAGGATTTTTTAANCAGTCAAGTTGCTATTTTTAACACTTGTTATTCCAAAGGAGGAGAGGATACAAAAAGTTATTTATAAGTTAAGGGAAAAAAAGGAAATATTCTTGACTTAGAGAGCCAGTAAAATTTTATTTACTTCTTTCAAATAGATTTCGTTCATATTTTTACAATTGATGTCATAAAAATTTATTTTATGAATTAAGTTTTATTCAATTATTATTGACTTATAATTCAATTCTATATAAATATCGTCAACTGGTGTGGGAATTTAGCCAACGCTGTGTTGATAATAATACACATTGTATCATCTTATAAGTATACATGGGGAATTTCTGGCCAAATAGAACTGAAGGAGAGATGATAGCCTTTTTTCTCTAATCAATCAACTAATTTTATTGCTAAGAACATGAGTTTTTTGTTACATTTTGATAATTATAAATAGGAAGATATTTCTGCATGTATATGGAGTAAAGTAATATCAATTTTACTTGAAATTGATCCAGCACAAATAAACCATTCTAGCAAATGATATCTTATAAGTATTATAAATAGGAATGTTATTCTAAATAATTCTAAAATGAACTTTGTATTTTCCACAAATTTGTTTAAACATAACCAATTTCAACCAAAACAGTAATCCTCAGATACACTATATCGGGAAATGAGGGAATTTATTCATGGCTATGCAGTTTTGACGGTAGGGGAAAAAAAGGAGAGGGGTCATGGTAGGTCAAATTGCTTGATAGGTTAGGGGTTAAAGATATCTTGATTGAAACCAATGTTGCAGCATTAAATTAATGTGACATTAAATTTTTTTCCCCTCAGTCCCAGCAAATGAAACAACCTCCTAAGAGGTCTGCTGGAAGTCCTAGGTTTAGAGAATAACTTAGCAAATGAAATTTTGACTTTGCCCACTCTCTGTGGGCCTCAAAATTATTTTCAAATTTAATTCAAACTTTAATTGGCAGGAGGATGGCCTTGCTATAGGTTCAACGGGCTCTCTCTTCTCTTAGCAGAGATATTCACGGATAATCTGGAGAAGAAAATATTTTTGGAGAATGGTGTTTTTGTAAAGAATATTGGTCATTGGTGTAGATATTTGGACAATGTTTTTTGTGTTTGGAAAGGAAAGACATTGGACACATCGACATTCTTAGAAATTTTAAATAGTCTCCACCTGTGTATGTTGTTCACTCTAGAATAAGAAAGTAATGGTGCTACCAACTTCTTGGATGTCATTTTCTTTAGTTAGTAAAATACTAGTATTCAAAATTTAATGTAAAAAGGACCTACAACAATCATGTAATTCTGTATGCTTCAGCACATCACTTCTCACATAAATTTGCAATTTGCAGCTTTTTATATCAAGGTTCATCAACTTTTCCAAATTCCTCTTTCCCCTAAAGCCTTCAATAAAGAGCTGCACATTATAAAGGAAACAGCTGTGGATAATGGTTATTCCCCCCACATGATAGACAGACTTGTGAAAAGAATAGAAAGGTTAATCCCATCAAGGTCTGTTTTTCAAACCCTTTCACCCCCAGATAAACCACCTTGCACACCAGTTAGGCTTCCTTTCTTAGAAAGCATCTCTTACAGATTAGCCAACATGCTGCCAGCAATTATCAAAGCTGGTTTCTACCGTGTAGAAAGTTTGTGAAGAGACCTTTCTAAGGTTAAAAATAGGAAGGATCCCCTAGCACAACCAGGGGTCTACCTCCTGAAGTGTGATGATTGTCCTTCCTGCTAGGTGGGCCATTCAGGTAGATCATTAAGAAAGAAGATGGTAGAACTTTTGATATGCTTCTGTTAGGGATATACAACCTTGGCTCTTGTGAACCATTTAATGAAGAAGTGGCATTCCAGTTCCTTCACAGCAACACCCCTCCACCACCAGCCCAAAGGAAGTAAGTTGGATGCTTTAGAAAAGATGGAGATATCTTTATCCCCTAACCTAACAAACAATTTTACCTACTATGACCCCTCTCCTCTCCTTACTGTCAAAACTGCACAGCCATGCATAAATTCCCTCATTTGCCGATATTGTGTAGCTTTGGTCAAAACTGGTTGTTTCAATAAATTTGTGAAAAATAGAAAATATGTTTGGGAATTACTTTTAGATGGCATTCTACAAAGTTAGGCCAGAACACATGGAGTTTATTGGAATTATATCACTAAATTATTTATCAACTTTTACGGAATCACAATTCGCAATACTTAGAAGAATCATACCATATTAGATAAACAGTTTTTTTACTTTTATAAGCGTTCAAGTTTAACTACTATTTAAGAATTATTAAATAAACATAACTATGAGAGAACTACCTTAATTCATCAAGCGAGTTCTTCATATCTAACGAGTAATTTTCCACCCTGGCGAGTTCATTCTTCAAATATTGTAAGACTTGTGTTTCATTTTCATCAAGTTCATCAAAGTCCGGTATTATTTTTTCTATCTCTTTGTCGAGGTCTGCGCCTTCGAGGACACATCCAGATGCCTGAATTTCATTGTACCTACAAAATAAATGAAAATTAAAGCGTTAATTGAGATCGTCATACTGAAATTTTGCCTCCGTGCAGTGAAAAAACACGCTATTTCTTCGCAAACATTGAAATACTTTAAGAGATAAAGAGGTAAAAGCTTTAATACTTTAAAATCCATCTACTAATGAAAAACAAAATCCTTTTCAGCGAACATAGAGATCAAAATATTTTGCATTTTCCATGCAATTAAGATTGCCCTGAATATCACAGGTAATTAAAGCCTAGATTGAATAAACTTACTTTTTGTGCAACCCTACAAATCTCATTATATAAAATATATAATTTTAAACTTGAATTTGATCTAAGACGCCCGGCAAGGGTTTGGCTTATTCGGGACCTAGTAATAAACAAGGTTCTCGGGTGTCAAATCTATACCGAACTACAAAATATATCCAGAAATACGTGCACAAGCTTTGCTCCCTTAATCTCCTAAACCGCATGTTTCCAAACCTATTTAGATCACTAAACATATGATCTTACTGAAATCGAACCGTGGACAGAAACAGTTCGGAATGATTCTAAGAATGTACTCACTCACTTAAATCTTCTTCAGATAAATAGTTTGATGAATCTATATTTTCACTAAACCAATAAAAAAAGTCTTTGGTGGCCTCGTTGTCAATCATCCACTTCACATTTCCAGATTTGTATCCCACTTTTTTAAGAGCTGAAATGAAATTATCTTTTAAATCATCAGCCATATTCACTGATGTTCACCAAATTTTTCCCGCTTCACATGAATGTTTCTGACTACAATAGCGACAATAGCGGTCGATTCTGAAATACAAGTTTTCGATATTGTCAACCAGTATCGACTGATCGAAACTTCTTTGCGCTAGTTTCAAAATTTTTACTATGGGTCTTCTTAGTTTGGTTAACTTATTTTTCTCTAAATAATGTGGAAAAATGTTGAAATAATATCCTGTAGTTTGGAAAGACATTCGCTACAAAAATAAAAGGATTAAGAAAATTACATGAAAATGTTAACGTTTTGGAAAATTATTTATCGAAGGTCATCATGAATAGTTAAGAGTTATTACAAACGAGAACGAGATTAAAAAAACATTTCCTTGAGTTTTCAAATTCCTCTTCACTGTATAACCTCAAGGGAAGGGCTACAACTTGTCAACAATCGTTACAACGAAACAGAAATCTATGGAATTCATCGATTGTTTGTAGGAAATGTTGATAACTCTGAAAGAATTCTTTGGGTGAAGGTTCCAATCAGGCATTTCATATGCGAATATATTTTTTTTTTCATTCTAGATTACTACGACTGCCTTGATTTATTGAGCCCAAGAGATTGCGATAAAAGTATCCGAAATTTGAAACTTATAGGTTGATAGAATAAGTTATTTTCGCCTCTTAATTTAATATAACTCGATAATTTACTTCCTAGATAAAAAAATGTAAAGCAATAAAAATGTTACCATCATATTTTATACTAATTTCGAGTATTCTTGATAGTATCACTAACGAAGTAAGTCAGAAAATAAAGGTCAAGGAGCTCTTTCATAAAAACACCAAATTAAAATGAAATTATACAAATATATACAAATTATACAAATATATAAATTAACTATACGACCTCCGTAAAACCGGCGTTTCCGTGACAACAGACGCATACCCAGTCCATGATTCCGGTCATTCCGCCGATCTCTCTCGTTGTCATGGAAACGTCAAGACAAAACAACATCATTTAGGAGACCTTGGATTGAAGCGTATGGAAGTCGATGAACAGTAAAAATATTTATCAGTAATTGTATCTTTACTGTTTTCTCTATAGCAAGATACTGGTTTGTTCCTCTTACTGTAATTTACTATATATTTCGCCGAAATAGTTAGGCAGCACGTATAACATTTTTGGAGCACAGATAAAAATTGTCTCATCCCAAAATGCGGCGGATAGTAAATTTAGCGGTTTGTACATTAAATCAGTGGGCCCTAGATTTTGAAGGAAATCTTAGTCGGATACTGCTCAGCATTCAAGAGGCAAAAGAAGCGGGAGCCAAGTACCGAAGTGGGCCTGAGCTAGAAGTGTGGTAAGATATCACAATGTCTTCGTCACCTTATAGAAATTACCCAAGTTAAATATAAACTTTTTGTTGCATTTGATATTTAACCAAATTTGAGATATTTTCTATTAGTAATTCCGTTTGATTTTTTTTATCAATTACAGTGGTTACAGTTGTGAGGATCACTTCTACGAAAGTGATACATTTTTGCATAGTTGGGAGGTTTTATTGGAGGTAATAACCAGCCCAATAAGCCGTGACATGATAATAGACGTCGGAATGCCTGTGATGCACAAGAATGTCGCATATAATTGCAGAGTTGCGTTCTACAACGGGTATGTGTATCGTTTAAAATATACGTCTTATTAACTGAATTTCCTTCGCCTTTAACAAATAATTTCTGAAGCCCCATTTTCGTATTTTTCATATCTCGATTTAATGTACGTATACGCATTTAGCTTGAATATCCTAGACCTAATGTTGATGTTAGTTTATCGACTACAAGTTCGGTAAACACTCATTGGTCTCCAGCTTTCCCCACTGAAATATTTCTGCAGATCTTGAGGAATACAGTGAAACACATGTCGCCAATTCTTCTTCCTCTTAGGTCATCAATCTTCTAATTGGTTGGCTAATTAATTCTAATTGGTTAATAATTTTTTCCTTCTCCATTCTCCGTTTTTTGCCGTTAATTTTAATTTCTTGTAACTTTTTTCACCATTACCATCCATTAGTAATTTCAAGTATACAACTTAGGTTCTTCTCCCGCTCCTTATGCCTTCCATTATGCTGATTATGTATTTGTTGTTTCTAAAAATGTGACTAATTCAGTTTCCTCTTCTTCTTTTTAAGTTCTCCAATAACACTCTTCTTCTTTTGAATTTCTTATGAACATCTCCATTACTCATTTTATCTCTCCAAGATATTCTTTCTGCTCTTCTCTAGCACCACATTTCAAATGCCTCTTTACTAAATCTTTTTCTCCTTATTCAAGATATAAAGAATCTTTGAATCTCTGTGTAATCTTTGAATTGTTTTCCAGAAAAATACTTCTCATCCGCCCGAAAATGATCCTTTGTGATGATGGAAATTATCGTGAATCTAGGTGGTTTACTCCTTGGTCAAAGGTATTAAAATACGTTTGGCTATATGTTTATAAAAATATTTTATCCATCCTAAGTATTGATTGTATTGATAAATCAGTACCTGTTTGTGATGGAACTGCTTTTATAAATGCAGTTGGGTTAGAGGTAGCCTCATTAAGTCTGATGACCTCATTGTTATTTAACCCAAAATAGTCCAGTTGTAAACTCATTGAATTATTTTATTTGTTTTTAAACATGAATGATTTTCTTGTGCAATTTTCAGGTTAAAACTCTAGAAGATTATTATCTCCCTAGGATAATTACTAGTGTTACAGGTCAAAAAACTGTTCCTTTTGGTGATGGAGTAATTGCCACTCTAGATACCTGCATTGGATTTGAAATCTGCGAAGAGCTATGGAACCCACAAAGGTATTTTTATAGTTATTTTTCACTNCAGGGATAGTTTAGGAATAGTATGAACAATGGTACCTTGAGATACAAGTTTAATTCATTCCATGATTGAGCTTATAAGTCAAAATTCTCGCATCTTTCTTTTTGGTGTGGGACAATTTAAAAAAAATTAATTGGTTACTCTCCCATTATATGAATTTAGTAGACTAACTAAATTTATGTTAATTTATCTTATTAAAAAAATATGTTCCCTTAAATTTTTACAGATTCCAGAGGTATTTTTTCAGCTAATGAAGCCTTTTTTTACCCATTAAGCTTTTCACTGCAGATTCAAAATTATCCCCAACAATATTTGGTTTTCTTTACTTTTGCAAGTCCATGCATTCTTTATCTTCAATTAGTCTGCAGTTTGTGTCGTGATTGAAAACAAGTATTCCAAACTTTCTTTACATGTACATGCATTTTCTATAATTATTCTGTTATTCTCTTTATCTGTTAAGAAGACCATTTTTGTCTCAAGCTGACTTTTTCCTTTTGTTCATAGAAGTAGCATCTCTTTTGAAGTTTTACTCAAGCTTTTATGTGCATAAACAGTGATGTGATGTAACAAAGTAAAAGTAATCAAATTACTTGTAATGAGTACATTTTGGTAATTTTTTACTTGTAATCAATACATTTAAAAACCTGAGAGGGGCCAGATGATAGGTGAATACGGGTAAAAAGGTAAATGCTACAGTGTAGCATTTACATGCTACATGGCGCGGATTATGCAATTCTGTTTCTGTGTCCTTGGCTTGCTGAGTAGGGTTTCAGTTCCCTATTACATGGAGGGGAGGGGTGACTTCTCGCCAGGTGTTGCTTTCGAGAACTTGAGAAGGGTCAAACGATACGTGAATGTGGGTGAAAATGTAAATGCTACAATGTAACTAGTAAACTATCAAATAGCATTTTATAATGTAATCCTTGTCACTATGTTACATTTGGTTACAATAGGATAATTTAGAGTTTGTTTTCTTGTACACCAATAGCTTTTCTTATTTCTTACATATCAATAGCACTCACATAGAGTTGGGGCTTGATGGAGTAGAGTTAATTTTCAATGGATCTGGCTCATATATGGAACTTCGTAAAGCTCATGTTGCAGTCGATCTTGTAGCATCTGCATCTGCAAAGTCTGGTGGCTGCTACCTATTTAGTAACTTGAGAGGTTGTGATGGACAAAGGGTATACTTTAATGGATGTTCATGCATTGCTGTGAATGGAGGGGTAATAGCCCGTGGATCTCAGTATTCTTTGAAGCAAGTGGTGAGACAATAGTTTATAGATGTGTGCATTACTACATTTTAGGAACTGAAAATCCGTAGCATTTCTTTTGATATGTGTGTAGCTTGATATGTATCTAAAAATACTCATTTGATTATTATTATATATTTTCATTCAGTTATCAATTTACTTGCTGAAAATGTTGCTTCAAAGTAATTAGGCTTAATCTTTGCTTGATAGCTTACAATGAATAATAACTGTTACTTTAAAGATATATTTTCAGATGAATATAACAACTCTTCTTCTATTTAACTTATTTTCAATGATTTTATTATGTAGCAATATATGTAACTGTAAATTGGGATAGAGAAAAAATCTTTAGAAGAGGTTGTGGATATAATTAAATTTATAGCATAACTTATAAAAATCTTCAGCAGTAGGGGGAGTACTGCATGTGTATTTTTTAAAGAGGTACTGCTTGATAGTAAGGGCTAACTGTATTTTGCTTGTCTTAAACTTGGTTTATTATTATGATAATTGTTATTGCAGAACAAAGTTTGTTTCTATGGTTGACATAAATATTTTAGTGGAAGAGAAGAGCAGAAAGTTGTTGTTAAACAGGTCATTGTTTTATAGAAAAAAAAATTTTTGCTCTTCTTTTAGTGTTATCTGAACTTAATCTGCCATTATAGATGCATTCAAGAGAATTAATTTCATTTTCAATTGTTTTCTACTGATGGCACTGTATATTTAAAACTGCCATTGGGCAGAACCACTTGGTTTTGCTCTACTGTTAAATTGTTGAATTAAAAAGCATTCTGATTACTTTAAAAATTAAATCAGCCTTGATTTCATCTAATAATCATTATCTCCACAAAACCAAAAAATCAAAAAAACACAAATTGTGGCTTTTATGGAAAATTTAGGAAACAACTTTGATATTTTATGTATGAATTAGCAAACCTCTTTATTTTCATAATCCATTAATATTGAGTTTATGTTCATGTTTTAAATGAGGACTTGAATATATCCCCAAAAATATGTTGAAAATCTTTAACTCTGCGTTTTCATAAAATAGGGTAATAAATTCTTCGGGTTATAATTCAGATTTTCATTGTAAACAAAATGCAAAAGGTAGCATTTTATATCTCATAATGGTGTAAATGATAATTTTTGCCTTTCAGGAAGTGATTACAAGTCTGGTAGATTTGGAAGATATTAGAGCATATAGAAATGCAATACGTTCTCGTTCTTTGGTTGCTTCAAGAAGCACACCATATCCTCGCATAAATGTTGATTTTACCCTCTCATCTGGAATCGACCATGGAGCACGTATTGTTGATTGGGCCCTTCCATCATTTCAATGTTCCTCATGGCAGTGGCATTCCCCTGAGGATGAAATAGCTTTAGGACCTGCTTGCTGGCTTTGGGATTACTTGAGGTACTCCATAAATGTTTTGCCTTGTTTGTTGTTGTTACTTTGAGTTTGACAATTTTCATGCATTCATTCCTTACCAGTCCAAAAGTATTGCTGTGTGCTTCTTCCACTCTAAAGATTTTAGTAAATATTAATATTATAGTGACATTTATTACAGAGTTTTCACGATTGTGTTTTTTACTGGAATGACAATTCAAAGGCTTTCTCTTGGTTTCAAAATTGTTATCTGCTAATACCATGCATGAGTTGATGATGTCTCCCTTCTTTTTGGTGTGGGACAATTTAAAAAAAATTAATTGGTTACTCTCCCATTATATGAATTTAGTAGACTAACTAAATTTATGTTAATTTATCTTATT
>KZ312450.1:2164991-2341294 GCA_000376725.2 Ladona fulva | reverse complement strand
GCCACGAGCTGCTTTCGAGAACTAGATAAGGGTCAAACGATACGTGAATGTGGGTGAAAATATAAATGCTACAATGTAGCTACATTGGGTGGGTTACGCGATATAAGTTTGGCAATACAAATACAACCAGCTAGTACATAAACCTTCTCATGCCATCGGTGAACGTAGTGAAGAGAGGAAGCAATCGCTGTGTGTACGAGGAGAAGAATCAACTCAAGACATCAGCCATGGACACCCTACAAAGTAAATTCAAATATTTAAAAATTGATGTTTTTACCTTAAGTATATTCATTATATTGTGAGTGTTTTCTATTTATTTGCATGATGTTGATTTTAGAATACATCCTCATCCACAGGTGTAAATTTTGGTAGAACATAAATATTTAGGTACTATAATTAATCTAATAATCACAGTGCCTAAAGTGCCTGAATCCAACATTTTAATTATTCTTTAATGCTATGGCATTAAAAAATAACTCAAATGTTGGTTTGCATGTTAGTACTCCCTGTTTGGGAAAATATTGACTGCGATTGCGTCATTTACAGGAGCAAAATAAAAAGTAATTGTAATCCTACTGATTGCTTTTTCAAAGAGTAATTTGTAATTGTAATTAATTACAAATTTGACAGTGTGATTGTAATTGAGCCCGATTACATTTTTTCAGTACTTTACCCATCACTGTGCATAACATTGTTGATCACCTTACCATAGATCTTCGATCCACTCCTCTCTAGCATTTTTCCATATGCTGTTTCATTTTTCACTATTGTATAGTATTCTTGCTCTTTTGTCAATTTAGGAATATTTAAATTTCTTCTTGGCTCCTGGTTTGCCAAGTGGGTAACATATACAACTGCAGCAAAAGCTGTCCCAGGTTCGATTCCTGGTGAGGGTTCACCTGCAAAATGACCTCAGCAGTTGATGTGCTTTTAACAGTATTATACAATATTAAATTTCTCCTCTACTGTCTTACAGATTGGGCTTGATTGATTTACTTTTTATATTTTATTAAACCAGTGGCTTGTTTGGAAGCTTCCGGTGATCTTCTGTTCATAGTATACCTTCTTTCTTCACTCTTTTCTTTTTCATAACCATCTCTAAGTTTCTCTTCATTGATTTTTGAAAGTTAATTCTTGGTTCAGTCTCTTTTATTCTTTCTATATCCAATTGTAAAAATTTATTTCTTCATTTATTTAAATTTAAGGTGGCTTATATTGAACACAAAATTGTGATAATTTTTGTGATCTTTTCCAGGAAAATATTTGTTTGCAGCCTTTGCTACACTTTGTAGTATTTTTTGTAATATTTTTCAGATTCTTTTGTTCCTCTATATATTCCATCTGCATCTCCTCTTTATGTTCTGAAAGTAGGGTATCTTATATCATGCAGATAACAGTTTTCCCTCAAGTAGATTAGTTACGTCAAGCATTCTAAATCACATTAGTTGTGCATCTACAGTATAAATTTATGCTAAATATTCGTAGCATCTGACTCATATTATATCATTGATTATGGTCATTGGGGTTGGCTATTGGTCATTGGTGTTGATGAATTACAAATGAGAAGTTGAAAATTTTCTTTCAGGCGAAGTGGACAAGGTGGCTTTTTTCTTCCTTTGAGTGGAGGGGTGGACTCATCTAGTTCTGCTTGCATAGTTTATGCTATGTGTGTATTGTTGTTGAATGAAATTCAAAAAGGAGGTGAGTAATACTTCTAACAGTATATGAATGGGTAATGATAGCTTCTGTCTTGTAAGAAATCGACCTTAATTAACCTCCATTGATGAAAGCTGAACTGCTTGATGACTAAATTTAATCCTGTCAAATATATTGCTGTACTTTTTATGTTCATATTTACGTAGATGGTATTCATTTGCAATCATTTTTATAAATACTCATGCCCTATTTGTAGAGTTTTTATGAAAAGTAAGATTCAAATTATTATTTTCTATGAAAGAAAATTAAAATACGCATTAAATGCATATCCTTAGGTATGGATCAAAAAGTTCAGCATAACTTCTTGAGAAAGATTCCTTTAGGTAGCAATTCCTGACCTTTTAGAGGCTGAAAGCTTATTGAATTATATAATTCTCTTCTTCTCCTATCATGTTTTCTCTTCTTGCTCCTTGGTCCTGTGCTGTGCAAATTCATTTATGCTTAAGTTGTTTCATTTTATCTTGCTGAATGATCAAAGGTTTGCTCAATACAAGCCCTTGTTATTTTTACTTCCCTCTTCTTTAAAGTATCATATTATAAGTAGACTTTACCATGTTGTTAAAAAAGACTTGCTGATCACTCAAACTCCAGGGATAGTTTAGGAATAGTATGAACAATGGTACCTTGAGATACAAGTTTAATTCATTCCATGATTGAGCTTATAAGTCAAAATTCTTGCATCTCAAATAAATTTTAGCTAAATAACTGTATGTACCAAAAAAAACACAAAACTAAAACTACATGACAGAAATGCCTCTGCAGCAAGGTGAACATGTGAATTGGATGTGCAAGACTCATAAATCTGTGTGGTGGCTCACTACACCTACTGGCAGTGACATCACTGAGGCTGGCTTGTATCTCAAATTTTGACTACTAACTCAGGCAAAAACTGGACCTTGTGACAGCTCACATCTTATATGTTGGGGCAATCGTATCTCAAGGTACCTGTATTTGGAATTTAATTTCTTAATATTAATTTTACAGTTTAAATTCATGGAAGAGATTTATGAGTGTGTATGTTAATTGTATGTGTATGAAATTTGTTTGCTTAAAGGGAAGAAAGTATTTGAAAAACTTTTGATTGTTGTTCTCTGATCTGATAATACAGATTGAAGATGTAAATAATCCTGGAAAAATTTGTATCACAAGCTGAAATATTGATAACCTCACTTAATGTACTATTTGCTAAATACACAGGTCTGCGACTAAAAAAACTGTGTGGAATTTTTCCTCTGAATTCTATAGATTTACCATGGTATATATTATTAACTGTACTAGGTATTTTCTATAGATTTAAAAAATACTCAAAAGGAATCGTACCAGATTTTTCTTGCGATAAGAAGTAGAAGATAAGGAAACAATTTAGGGCAATGAGGGGGAGATGAGGAAGTATGGGTACAGTAGGGGATGGGGATTTGGGCTAGCACTCAGTCAATAGTGTCGTAATGTTTTTCATTTTGTTTATTTTTTCACAGAAGTTGTGGTGGACATATGGGAAACAAGATTTTACAGACCTTGATGTGTTCATTTAACCTATTCAGTAACTGGGTATAAGGATCTTTGTTGTATCCATCAGAACTAGTTCTGTACACAAGTGTGTCAGTACAATGCAACTTCCAGTGTTCGGTATTTGATACTGGTGCAATATGTCTAGAAGAGGATGTTTGTTATGTGTGTTATTTCTCCTAATAGCTTTTGTTATATTTGTGGCAAATACAGTCAAGTTACAACAAATAAACAAAAGTGGTTTTGTGAAGAAAGTGAATTTGCATACTTCAGACTAAAACTTGAAGATCAAGAGAAAGTCTGTGCTCATCATAGAGTGTGCAGGAGATGCAAAGGTCTCCACTTTTGGTGTAAGGATAAAAAGGAACGTTTTCATATAGCCATGCTAACAATATTGTGTGAACAGGTAAACCACATTACAGACTGCTACTTTTGCTAGGTTGATGTTAAAGGTTTTAAAAAACAAAAACTAAAAGAAATAGTTTAACAGATCTCAGCTGTGAATGTCCATTACCAGTTCCTCCCCCTTACTTGGATTCAGAAGAAGATGATGCAGCACCAGCTAAAGATGATTCTAATCTGATTTTGCTATGGATAAGGGACTTAAACCATTTTCTCAAAGCAAGTTGAATGGTCATTTTAGTGACTTGGGCCTGTCATAAGATGCTGCTGAATCAGAAACAGAAACCTTTTATCCTAGTATGTTGATTTCATGGTAGAGATTTAGAGTAAGAAAATTAACATCCTTTTATACTGAGGAGAGAAATCTCATTAGCGTTTGAGAAAAGCTCCAAAAAGCTGTAGTTTGCAAGCAAACTAACTGTTAGGAAATTCCAACCAGTGGGGGTTAGGGTTCTCCATGGTTGCACATTGCAAGTATTGTTTTCAATACATATTTTGGCAACTACTTTGCCATCTTCAGGAGAGAAGATAACTGAGAGAGAGAAATCTCATTTTTTGCAATGCTGTCCCTGAGAACATGAGACAATTTAAATAGAATGTGAACCTTCCCAGGGGCACTTTTTTATAGATTTTTTGAAAATACCTTTAAAACCTTTTAATACCTTTTAAACCTTTAAATAGTGTTATTGCATAATAGAAAAGACTTTGCATACTTCATGTTGGACGCACTGCTTCTGAAGGAAAGTTATACCATGACCTTCACTGGACCAAAACTGTCTGGCCTTAGTCCTTAGATAAAAAACTTCCTCCATAAAACTCTGGTTCCTCATGAAAAAATTTCTCTTACTACTCCATGTCAATCTGGATCATATGAAATAGTTTGCAAAATCTATCAGTAGGTGGGTAATGTTTTAAATACTTGTGATCCATGTTTCCAAAATCTTCTGAGACCAAGTTGAAAGAGGGAGCTGTTGTAGGACTGTGCATACATGAACTTTTGTCTGGTTTCTTGTTTCTAAATACAGTAAATGAAATTGAGAGAGAATCTTGGGATGTCTTAAAAATGTGGTGCATAAATTTAAGGGAAATTACAAAGATGAAACTTATAAAAATATTGTAAAAATTATGCTAACTGCATTTAAAGCTCAAGGTTGTAACATGAGCTTGAAGGTTCATTTATAACATTCACACATTGACTTGATTTATATGCATGGTTTCAGATTTCATTTTAGGATATTATAATTATTGCTGAATAGGAAACATGATATCGCTGTTGAATGTGCTCAAAATATATTGTGCCATCACTTTCATTTCATGAAGAAACTAATGGTTATGATTCTTTCTTCAAAAAATAGATCACCAAGCACTGGAAGATGTGAGGAGAGTAGTTGGTGATCCAGAATTTACTCCTACCTCAGCTAGAGAATTATGTAGTCGTTTATTTGTTACATGTTATATGGGAACAGAAAATTCTTCAGCAGTGACCAGATCAAGAGCTGCTACTCTTGCCAAGCAGATTGGCAGGTTAGCTAAAATAACAAATGGGCAGTAGTTTTGTATCATAATTTTAGTAAGTTATTACCTTTTAGTTGTTTATCACCTAATATGTAACATAAAACATCACTCCTTGAGTATTTGATAGTCTACTATTCCAAATTATTTTGAAATTCCTAAACTGTGATAAATCTGAGTAAGGAATCAATTTTGATTGTTCTTTGTTGAATTTTCTTTCCCAGATTGTGATATCAAGTTATCAACTGCCAAAATATCAGTATTTGATGTATTTTTCTTCATATAAAGTTTTTAGCATGATATTATGAATGTCTGAAAGTTAGGCATTGGCAATCTTCAAGTCCTGTAATATTTGTTTTCTATGAAGTTATCATCTGAACATTGGCTTTGATGTAGCAGTGAATGCTGTCATGGGTATTTTCACATCGGCAACAGGACTTGTTCCTCGATTCGCAGCACGTGGAGGCAGTCCTCGTGAAAGCCTTGCACTTCAAAATGTGCAGGTTTGTTTACAATTGAAAAAACACCTCAAGCCCTGTAATTGATGTTAAGTTATTCCTTCTTGCCTTTAAATAATTCCAGTTAATGTTTCATTCCTGTTAATTGCTTCAAAATTGAAGTCATTTGTGAATTTTCATTATGATGATGCCTTTTTTCCATTTCTTTCAAATTTCCCTCTTTTATCTAGACACTCAATTGTAAATTTAAATTTGATAATTATTTTGTGCATGCAGTTCTCAAATGATTTACACATGAGAGTCCCAGGTCAGAATCATCAAGTCTAAGTAAAATTTTAGTGGTATGATATAAGAATATTCCAATTGTATGCTGTCCTTGCATGTTGGAATTGATTGGCATGCTAGAACCATCATGCTTGCTAGAGGTTGTATACCCAATTTGCATTGTATTGTTTTTGATTCTTAAATGTGGCATTATAATATTATACATTCAGTTATCATAATTCTATCTTAGTTTCAATATGATTTTCATTTGAAATTTACTTCAAGTTATGAATGAATTTCAATCTTTTTGCTGTTTATCTCAGAAGTTTTGAGTGAGGATGGACCCAAAAGAGTCAAATGTGATGCTTAAGGGATCCCAAAAATATTTTATTTGATTAAAGCATTAGATTCACCAAAACTGTAAATGATGAGATGAAACACGTTTTATAAAACTTGTTACAGATTAAACTTTGAAAACAAATTTTCTGCTGTTTAAAATTATTTATAAACAACTAGTAGTAGATTATTTCTCAGAAAAATTTAATCAAGCATGTAAAACTGCTATACATGCTAGTTTTTATTTACTTACATACAGCACAAGTATATCTGAAATTATGATTTTTCAGGCTAGATTGAGAATGGTGCTCTCATATCTCTTTGCCCAATTGATGCTTTGGGTACGAGGAAGGCCAGGGGGATTGTTAGTATTAGGATCAGCTAATGTTGACGAGTCTCTTAGAGGGTATCTTACAAAATATGACTGTTCATCTGCTGACATCAATCCGATTGGTGGAATATCCAAGGCTGATCTCAGGGCATTCCTGTTGCATGCCTCCAACATGTAAGTAATACATTTTGCCTCGATGAGTATTTTGCATTAGCATACCTCTATAATCTTAATTGTTTTGAATCTTCATATTAAGGAAAATTTTACAATTTCAACCAGCTACTGTGTTGGCAATTTATGCCTTTCTAAGCAGTATGAATTGCTTTGCTTGAAAGGATATTTATTTCATTTTTGATGATTCTTAAGGAAGGCTTTCAACTGAACTGTCTCAGTCATGAATAGGTGGTACTGATTGGAATTCCTGAAAATTAGACTTAAACTAAACCAAATCAATACACAAACTACAGCCTGTACACTATAAAGTATCAAATGAAATTATACTTCAGAAATCATTCCTCACATTATCTGTGATAAATGGAATAAGAAAAATGTCAAAAAGAATGTTTTTAAAAAATCCTGTGCTGTGTGTGAAATGCTAGAAATCAAACTTCTTGTTGTAGTAAAGCTACTTATTATTAAGGTTAATACTCAATAATAAAAAAATTGCATTTAATTTGATTCTTGAAACATTCAATTTAACCCTGGTAAAGCACATATATTTATACTATAATTGTGAAGCTATGCATCCCTGAAAATTAAAATTTTAGCTGACATTAAATTTTAAGTTTAAACCAAAGATATCGGTGGAGAATTTATCATTATATTATTTATTTTTGAGAAGAATTGAATTCTGCAAGTGAGAGCTTCCCTTTAATATCTCACTGAGGATTTTCTGAATTGTTTGGCATTGTACCAAAGAGGATCAGTAAGTAGGAAAGTAACATTTATTTAATATGGACTTATCATCTTGAATGTCCAAAGTTTTAAAGCAATGTGACCTCAGGATTCAAGCAGATTCAAAGATATACAAATATGCCTATATTGTCTTTTCATAAATAAGATGGATGATCGGTAAGGTACTTCATTATATATGTTGCCTTTCTAGTGATCTTCTTCCAAAGAAATGTTTCATTCTGTAATATAGAGATTAATCCTGTAATTGCATCAATCATCCTAAATATCGTTAATCAATTTTAATCCCATAAATTCCAAACAACATAACAAGTTGGGCTTGTTTCATCTGTGATTGTATATAATTATTAAGAGCTAATAAACTCAAAGACTAAAGAATAAATTTTAAGACTACTCTGATCAAACAAAATCGCCTAAACCGGTTAATATGTTACTTTGGCCTACAACTCATAAAGTTTGAATGAGCTCAACATAGCTCTACAAAGTGTTATTTTAAAATTTTGAATTGGTTCATTATTAAAAATATCAAATATCTTAGTTTTAAGCTTCCCATTCTGATTGAAATCCTGGGAGCACCACCTACAGCAGAGCTGGAGCCATTGGCAGAAGATGGTCAGATAGCTCAGACAGATGAGCGTGACATGGGTATGACTTATGAAGAACTTGGACGATTCGGACGTCTCAGGAAGCAAGCTCATTGTGGCCCCTTTTCAATGTACTGCAAGCTTGTCAATGAGTGGAGGGGAACCTGTAATCCTCAGCAGGTAACTTTGTATTTTTGTTATGCCATATTATTAAATTTTGTTTATAGTTTAGATTGGCACTTAAGTGGGTCTCTAGTTAGCTATGTATAACATATTTTCTCTATAAGAGGCCATGGACTTGATTCCCAGTTGGGATCCTCAAGTTTACCTTGCATCTAAAACTTGGTGAAGTACCTGTAATAAGAGGTCTGGAAAACCCAGAAAGGCAGTGTGGAAGTCTGACATGTTCCACCATGTACTGACCATTTACCCTCACTTTAAATGACTCCTGGCTAAATGATAACTCTGTAAGGGTTAAATTTACATAGATTTTTTTATTTGATTATGTTTACATTTCTTACTGCTAGCCTCCATCAAGTGGTATAAGTGAAAACTACTGGAGTTTCAGATGGGAGAAAGGAACTTTGGAATTCCTAAACTAACTTGACTAATCTTTTCTAGAAGAGAACTAAAATGATAATTATGATAAGATTTTTTTAGGTTAAAGTGATTTATCAGTGGAGACAAAGGATAAGTGTTCTGGAAGCCAACTAATTCTTTTTGACCTGAACATCTGAGTGTGTAAAAAAGAGGCTGACATGGCAGTTTTCATGCATGGCATTTTTATCGCAGTTTCCATGCATTTTCCAAGGGTGGATATATTAGTACTCAGTATATGAATGAAATGTACCTAACACTCTCCATTTATGACCAAATACTTTCATTTCCGATTCTCTTTTCTACTGCAATAATCCTTCATTTAGTATTTTCATTTGCCTCTGTATTTTTTATTCTGTCCAGATGTTACCTCTTATTTTGTTTCCTTCTCCTGGAAACCTTTAACTAATTCACTACAGCTAATTAATGGTGTACTTACCTCTTAAACTGACTTTTAAGCCAGTTGGGTATTTTTAAAAAAGAATGAGATTCAACGAATGCAAAAAAGACATGGGACAGATCTAATAGTGCTAAAGAATGACACAAAGTAGTTTTGGCTACTTCCTTCTGACGGTTTGTCTCTAAGTCTCTAAATTAATAACTAAGCAGATGTTATCAACAGTTATACTTGTTAATATGTAGATTTTTGTGGCGTTCAGTTGATCTCTGCATGTCTTTGGGCTTCTCTGCTATGTTGGTTGTTTCTAGTTGACATTTTGAGGAAAAAAAAGAGACGCTATTACCCATGAGTAGTAAGGAGAGCCGTAGAAATATTCAAATCACCCAAAAATATTAACCGAGAGGGTGGCTACCATCTACACTATGCTTAGAAAGGAGTCCTAAAAACAATAAACCAATCAGAGAGTTTGGCCGATCATGGAGGAGCATTGACAGGAGCCAGCATATATATACATATATATATACGGGTCATGTAAGACTGACTGATATTTCAACATAGAAATATTAAAGCTGCGATAGAGATAACAGAAACTAAAATATGCTGTAAATTCCATTATTTCACATATTATTCACAATATATGTCAGATTTAATATGTTTACCATTGTAATTATTCTTATTCCTGATCACCCTCTTCACTGTATAGAATATAATAGATAGACATTGTATAGAACAAAGAAGACTGTTCATATTATCAAAACACTTCGTAGCAACTTTCAAAGATATCTGTTCCCATACAAGAACCAAAAACGCTGTTTCAGAATGAATAATTCTTCCCTTCAGCAGATATGTAGCTTTACCTGACCCATGGGCCTAGGACATTTTATTCCTGTTTTTCCTTGGAAATAAAACTTGAATACCTATGAAGATTAGTAAATTGATGAGAAATGTAATACAATCAAAGCAGAAGTAATATTTTATATGCAATCTATTCTCATCGTCAGGTCTAGACCTGATACAAGAGTCAAAACCTGTTGTAAGTCAAATTTATGGAGAAACTGCTAATTAATTCTATTTCTTGGTCTGTATTAGCTAAATTGGTTAGAGCAGCCCCTAGTTAGTTGTCTTAGTAGAAAAACCCATAGTTTGATGTCTTTGCTGATAATTTCATGTCCATTTTTCCTTGAGAGTTTTCTTAGGTGCATACCTTATCATTCAAATATATTTTTATCCCTTTCCTTGTGTTATTCAAGTTTTATATAAACACATAATTCTAGACAGCTGTTATTGTAATTACAATTAGTGCAAATATAAGTTCCCATTGGGTAGAATTTAGTATATATTTGCTGGTCCAAAGGTTTTTTATGTTTGAGAAGGCCACTTAATATGAGGTCAAATAATCATCGTTTTTCCGCAAAGAGTTCCCTGTGAATTACATTTTGTTCTGGAAATGTATCCTTTCATTGAAAATTCATTTCCAATGTATAACTATCTTGTAGAATTAGGAAGAATTTTCTTGCATGAAATTTTGGATGCTTAAGCAGCAATTGATGTTTGTTAATTTTATGTCAATACATTTCCTTTCTCAGGTAGCACAAAAAGTGAAGCATTTTTTTCGGTGCTATGCTATTAATCGGCATAAAATGACTGTTTTAACTCCTTCATATCATGCTGAAACCTACAGCCCTGATGATAATAGGTTTGATCTTAGGCCATTCCTGTATAATTTTGAGTGGACGTGGCAATTTCGAGCAATTGATCAACAGGTTAGTGCACTAAAGAATGATAAAGATTAAATAGTGATATTTAATTTTTGGGTACTTGTTGATTTTTGTATTTTGAAACTCATATGAATAACTTTTCATCTTATTATCTTTGAGTGCTTATATTCTTTGTGTACAGTAATAATCAACACTTTCATTTATATATGCATTTTGGAAAAAGATGGAAGTAAAATCAGTGTATATATTCAGCTTAGGTAGTTTTTTCCAATGGTATTGAATTTAAAATGTAAATACAAAGATTTGCAGAAAAATAATTGTGAATGCAAAAAACATGATTGAGTGTAAAAAATGTGAAAATAACATCTTTTACTATTTGTACAATTTATGCCATTAAAATTCTTGCATTTTCACATAAATGGATCATGACTAAAAAGTTGCATCAAAATATTTTTTGTAATTCCTATAATTTTAGTAAAGCATTTAATGCTAAACTTTTCATTGTTAATTGTATCTACTTGATAGTAAATGAAATCTAAATATGAATTTGGAAGCACAAAATTTTGGTCTACAAAACAAAAAAATTACCAAAAGGAAGTTCTCAGCCCACTAAAGACAACTGATGTATTGCACCCGTAAGATATTTTTTTGAAAGTAGACTTTATGCGATGTAACACCAGCATGCACCGATACCTCCTCTCATTTAAGCACACTGTTGGGAATGGGCTACCATTTCCCAAGACATCAATTACCACCTGATTTAAAAAAAGTATGACTACAAGAAAGAAGTTTGTCATAAATGCTAAGGGTTGAACAACACCATAATGCCTGCCGTTGTTTCTGATGAAGGGCAATCAAAGCTTAATTTTCATTTGGTAGTCAGATCCAACAGTTATAATTTGCATTCATAAAATATCAATATGTCAAACTTCATTAAAGTTATACCTTTCATAATTAAACCTTATTATTTTGAAAACCAACTCACAAAGCGGTCTTATGGGGATAACCCCCAAAGGAAATCACAAGGATTAAGGAAAAGTGTAATATTTTGCACAATGAAGTCGTTCGGCTGATCCCAAAGAATAACAAGTGTGAAAAATAGTGACATGACTGGACCCAGGTCTCAGACTCTGTCTCTTGAACCCAGGCTAAACAAGAACAACTTTGTTTCCCACACCTGCATCCCGTTTTTACTTGTAGTTTTAGGATTACCCACCAGGGTTTCCATGCAGCTGCTAGATGGTGTATAAGTCATGAAAACCCTGCTTCTATGCATTAGCACTGCAATTAGTGGTGTCGATCCACAAATCTGATGTAAATAATTACAATTACATAGTCATACTAATAGTGATTTGGCATTGTAACTTCCAAGTAAACAGCATTCTGTTGACAACATTTGCCAACAAATTTTTACTTTATTCATAAAAATTTGATAGAATAAAGTATGTACAAGTTTGCTTGTGAACATATTATGCCAAAATTTGTCTTACATAACAATTTGGCTAGCCTTTGTGATAGATGAAATTTCAAATGTTCCAATTTCATTGATAAATCAATGGGTCCCTTCCCACTTTGCTCTGCACTAGTCTGTCTTGTATAATACTGAGCTTTATTGTACTGAAATTATTTTTTTGCAGGCACTTAAAGGAGAAGAACGAGAAAAAGGAAAAGAGCCTGATGTGAAAACTGCAATAGTGTCTCCATTTAGACCTACCATTGCTGTGTGAAGTATATGAATCCATTGGGTGTGAATTCTTCATTAAATATTGATTGTGATGGTTGAATTAGAGAGGAATGTATGTAATTTTACATGTACTGCTGTTTCTATATCTCATTTATTTTGTGCTAATAAAAATAGTTTAATTCTCAGTTTAGTATTAACTGTGAAACCCAACATTTTGTTTCCTACCTTTAAAGGTAAGGATATTGTCTCTTAATCGCTGAAGCTGTAGAAAATATGATTTCTTTAAATGATTTATTCTAGCACATCATTCACGGTTAAGCTCTGAAAATTAGCTAATAGTTCCTTAGTTGATGTCATACATTTCTAAAATTTGTTTGGTAATACCAACAAGCAAATACAGGCCCTTCAGCCAATTATATTAATACAAGAAAGAAACTCTTTGAGAATGGGGAGATCAGAATGGAAATCATTCAGAGTATAGAGGTAAAGGTTAAGAGGAAAAAAAGCACATAGAAAGACTGCATCAAAATAAGAAACCTGGAAAGAAGGTGCTGCAAAAAGTTAATTAGAATGAAGTAGTTGATAATACATTGTTCAGTTTGAATATTGACTGCCTTGAGAGAAGAAACAGCAAAAAATGTGAGGTACTCTGTTTGAAGGGTGATCAGTTCTCAAGAATTTCTAAATAATGTTTGAATCCTGAATGAATCTACAGCATTGATTCAGTGCCTATCTTTTGAATACATATGCCCGTGAACTTATTCTGATAAGTGGTAATAAGTCAATTGAACGATAGATATGCAGTAAGTTTGAGGGCTAGTTTGATTTCTTGAATGGTAGTACCAATGAATGTAACGCAGACATATTTATAGATAATAAAATGGAACTGAGATAACATTAAGGCTTTTTCGAGCTCAAGAAAGCTTTGACTAACATTGTTTTGAGTAAACTTTCAGAAATTTAAGGAATTCTTAGAGAGAGATTTTTATAAACCGAACAATACAAACAAATCATAGACGAGCTGAACGATGAATGTGCGAGTGCAGAATTGTGTGACAAGGTATACTTCAGGAGCTATTTCATTCAAGAACATTCCATAAAGAGAATAAAAGAAGACTTTTATGGAGATGTAAAGTGAAATGCAAAATCATGATCTGCATGCAGATTAAGAAATAATAGAGGTTGAATAAATTTTGTTGACGTAGCGAAAGAACTTACAAGAATAGATATGCAGGTCCACCCAAGTTAGGAAAGCTCTCTAAAAAATAGAAAATGAACATTGGCAAACAGAGACTAAGATATTAGGAATACTTATCTGAAAAACATTGATCAGATTCGGGCTTTATATGGGATCAAAATCTGAATCATAAGTGGTACCAAGAAAACTAGCTACCACATCGCTGAGTGATACTTAAGGTAACATTCATCAAGATACAATAGTCAAGTAAACATGGTTTTATTGCTGCAACAAAAGCCTATTGTCCGATGACGTTGCGGTAACAATGCTAATAAAATAGTGTGATTGATGATAGTAATTTAGAGGATATACATAATTTTGAAGAAATTTATTCCATGAAAAGGTTTTGCGAATACTTGTGAATTACCAAACGAATCGATACAATTCAATAAATGTATCGGTATATTCCTCCAGATCCCATGTGCGACTTCGAATCCCCACTGTGTCACACCTTAACTACTAAGGTCACTCAACTCCAAATTGGTTTGTCAAACAAGAAGGATAATTAAAGAAATATTCACATTTTGAATGTATCAATTGTTCGCCTTTTTTATTCAACAAAGCAGCTGTGTTACATTGATAGTGTCAAAGCGGCACAATAGTTCAATATGAAATCTGATTCTGAGTTGAAGAGCGTCGTGGAAAAATCGTCACGTGATCACTATGCGACTGTTTGTTACGGCCGTTATCGCTAGGCCGCTGTGTGAGTCAGATATGTAAGTTGTGATGAATTAGTGTTACTTTACTGCATGAGCACCTGGATTTATACTAATAGTAAGTACTATCCTTCATCTTAATCATTTTTATTTATTTAACACTCCTGGTATCACTGTTACGTGCAGCAAGGAAGTTAATCGATAGATTGTCTGAACGGTAGACATATCAACTAGCATGGAGTACCAAACACGCCCATCCCATCCGCCTGCATGAATGCACATAAAATATTTGTTCGCATTTAAGAACTGTCTTGATCACGTAATTACTAATAAATATCTATAAATTTTACTAATGTTTCTCATTATATATATTGTAAATCCGGAATGTACTTACAAATTTAATTACTTAATGTTGACAAGGCTGTGATTGCGAGTGATATACTTGGCAAAGAATAAAATTAAAACTCCCATTCAAAATAGTTATTGTTTGTAAAAGCATGTCACAAAAAAGTAATGAATTATTTTGTTTCTTTTTCAGGGTAGTTTAAATTATGGAGTCGTTCGTAAGATTTGCCGTTCTCATTACGGCATTAGGTGTTTGCACTCATGCCCTAAGTAAGTTTAAATTTTCTTTTGGAAAATGGTGTTATGTGTATTATCAGTATTATTCTGTAGTCATTATATTTTTCTCTGAAAATCTATTGTATGTAATTTTATGTATTTGAAAACGTTAATCACGAATTCGACAACACGAAATACTGATTAAAAACCATACTCTCGCAGTTCAATCTCCGCCTCGGATAGTGAAACAGCCACCTACAGATGAAGTTTTATTTCAAGTCGCTGTTCAGCAAATTGAGAATGACAAACCATTCATCATAGAATGTGAAGCAGAAGGCGAGCCTGCACCCAAGTAAGTGAGACGCTAATGTGAGATCACCCTCCGGAAGTGCTAAGATGATGTCACCTGGCTTGCAGAACACCTTTTGTATAATTTTTCCACTAGATTATATGTAATTTTACTCATAATTCTTTTAACTCCAGTAATTACAAGAAATATTTTACCTGTGATTATTTACTTCGGCATAGTTAAGATTTCTTGGAGTGGAAGTCAGCTTTTCTCCTAATATTTAAATTATTCGTTTTATATTTAATATATTATTTCACCGATCGTGTGTCATCTTAGTAACGTCGGATGTTATTGTATTATTTTGTGGCAAGTTTGAAAAGAAACACTTATACGAATGTAAAAATGTAAGAATTGACTGGCTAATAATCAAGTGAGACTGGCTAATAATCATTCATTTGGAATTTTTCATGCGCTCAGGCGCAGGGATTTGATGTATGAATTGAGAATAAATTATTTGAATATAGAACACGGAAAGTATCAGCTGACAGGCGAATTGAGGAGATTCGGATGAACAGTATGTAGTATTGGTGTATTGCCAAGCTTACCCTACTATTACTATCGAAATCTCTGAGAATATCCTTTTTGAAGACGCATTAGAGAATAGGTATTATTTGGTGAAAGCAAGTTTTTTTAGCGAAGAGGAAGCCGATTTTAAGATTTTTTCTAAAGTCACGGATGCAGCTGTTCAAATTTGTAGTGTGATAAAAGATAAGGTATACTGTCGTTTTTCTTGCGGTTAAGTTTGCATCTGCCGTAATGCTTATTCTCGATACATATTTAAGTATTACAACGGTTTCTGATGTATACCGTCATTGTAGTAGTTACATAACGCTAGAAAGAACATGTAATATGTTTCATGCGACCTACCTTATTCTTCTGCCGATCTGACTATGAGATTTCCGAAGATGATTTGAAATTTATTGTTTTTGCGCGAATGATCGTTATTCAACAAAATAATTTATGATCGGTTGTAGTTTATCATCCTCTGCATTGCTTGTAGATGCAGCTAAAATGTGTCATTAAGTTCTCAGCTCCGTTCTCTCTGACAGCTATCCGCTTTTCATTTCTTCTCAGCATGTTAAGAGTTCATCTTTATTCACAATGGGATAATTATAATTACGAAATTATAGGTTGCGGAAAATAGATTCTAGTTTGTGTTATGCTCTCTCGTCGTTACTGTTTCGCGAAGCATTTGCCTTCTTTGCGTAGCTATTTCTATTCTACTTCTATTAAGAAAATCCAGGTATTTATTCGAGAAGGTTCTTATGTCACGATTTATTAGCGATTTTTAAATTATTCGTCTTTCTTGCATCCCCTGCAATACAAAATTCTTATTTTCCCTTCCTTATTTCGTTTATCCGTATTGCCGAAATTAATTTTTAGTGGGCCCCGAAGTATTGGATACCCTTTGTTAAGAAAATTTTGTCGATCATGTACAGTAGTACGTTATACTCTAATCAGAAATTCTGTGCAGAGGAAAATGTTAAGTATTTAACTGATAAATGTATAAAAAATAAACTTCTGGAGTCAAGATTTTAGCAAAGTTTTCGACAACAACTTATATTAGGAACGCAATTTTTTCTCTTTTTAGATATTATAGTTTGAACTTTGACCTAAGTATACTAGCTCCCACTACACTAGTTCAGCCACTCACCTATTGTCTCGGTTCGCATAATGGTAAAACCGTCCTTGATGGATGTAGTCCATCCACTTACTTTTTCAATGCCAAATATTGTTTTTAACAATTTCAGCTTTTAGAACCCCCTGAATTATTAAAATGTGTTCTGATATCCTTTGCCTAATAAATTCCTAAAAAGCTTCTTAACGAATAATATTTTTCTTGTTTGTCGTTGCAACTAAGTAGGAAGGAATTTTCATTTTATTTCAACGCCGAACACCATCAGAAACATTTTCTCGTTTACCCTAAGTTGCATGCTCGCCTGATTATAAACCATCGATCTAAGATATTGCTATCGTAAAACTTGCTTGATTTAATGAGAAAACGCTTTAACTGAAGACTAAAAAGCCCCAAAAGACTTCCATTAACCCTATAAATAACTTAATCTCGTCCGTTATCACAGATTCTAGCATAAAATACTGGTAAAAACCATCGTTTGATAAAAAAGGCGCATGTACACGGAAGAGTGAACACTTTCATAATACCAAATAAAGTAAGAAGCAAGGCTTGTTTTTTAGGAATTCGCGTTAGTCTAGTTTTCTTGTGCGGTAATAGAGCTGTGTTTAGCGGTGGCAGCTTTAAGGAATTAAAGTGGAGAATTGAGCGATGTGAAGAAGCAAGGAATTTCCGAAAAGGTGTTTCGGCAGAAGGGATTATTGTCGTTCCAACGCCCACAAAAATGTGTTCAGCAAGAAGGGAATCTCTTAGGATGAGCATATTCTCTAAAGTATTTTTAGAATATTGGTTTTGGCAAAATACCAAGACCTAGTATAGGTATAGTGAAACTCGAATTTAAAAGTATTTTTTCTGAATGTATATCAGTAGGTTATCGGAAATGGAGTCGCAATCAGCTAAAAATGGCCAGTGATTTCAATCAGTTCTTTGCCAGATTACTCGAAAAATTAATGTTACCTATTAAATTTTATAAGTTATTCACTGTAGCGCTAATGCTTGAAAAAGTTTTATTTGAGATTTAATCCAGACCACTACTTGACAACCGAAGTTTGTGACGATGGTTAACAGTCCAAGTATCAGCGATTGAATATGCTCTGAAATATTTTTTAAATAATACGCAATCCAATTTTCTTCGCGGTAATAAGGTAGCTTACAAGCTTTCTACTACGATGACATCATTATAGCTATTCGAACGGGGACGATGGATTTTACTATCAATTGTACGATTTTTTAATTCTGCCATAATAAAAACTTCTTTAGCAATTAAATATCCGTATTTCCTCCGTGAATTTGCTTCTGCTTACTCTTTACGGAAGTCAAATTTCGCTGCTATGCGAATTGAATATAGAGGTAGCATTCTGAATGCCATAGTTAAAATCGATGTATATGACTTGATTTAGTCTACGACTCCGTACAATGATTGCCGTTGTTTGGCAGTTGCATTTAGAGCTTCAGCTAAAAATTGTAGCATCTGGCGATGTATGTCCGCATGCTGAACGCAGTTATTAGGGATGATGGCTACGATGAGTCTTCTTTGAGTTAGGAAGTTTGGGAGACGTGCAGATGATGAGACGTGTTTTGGGGATAAAGGTGAATCCTGACCGGGTTTAGCGGAGGAAGCGTGGTAGAAGAGAGTGGTCGTAATATAAGATTTGAAGTGAGCCTGAACGTTAAGGAGAGCAGAATTAAATCGAAATTTAAATTTCATTCTCGTGAATGATTAATAAATGTACATTTTTGGATGCGATGATGATGCCGATTCATGTATCGAAGTTATGAAGTATCTAGTCGGACCCTTAATCACATTAACATTCATTTAAACATTTGTGATAACTATTATTGCCCTCTATAAATTCGAAACCCTCGAATCTTAGTTGAAAAATAAAAATTCTGAGTAAGTTATCCTTCCTGTGGTGTTGATTATTTTGTATTTTTTCCAAAATCGAATGTAGTTGTGTGTGTGATTGCGAGCCATTTCTTTTACATTCACAGTTCTGCATCACGGCGTAACTACAAATGTTGCTCTAATGTCAAATGATCGTTTCTATCTCAATCGATTTATTAACAATTTTTGATGATTCTAGGATTCATTTCGTTAATTCGTGCCAAGAAAAGATACACAAATGATAGATATATAATTCATTGCCATCGGGAACTACTTAGAAAAGTAAATTTCGCGATGAGTATCTGATTTTTATAGTATTTCTTGAAAGGTAGGCATTTTTCTCGGTTATTGGGATTTATAAAATTGGCGTTTTCACTGTAAATAGAGTTATGCGTATTCGTGAAATAAATCAATTCCGTGTTAGTAAAAGTCGTTGGAGCTGTTTCAATTCCCTCAAGATTTGCATTTGTTATACAAGTTACAGAGTTAGTTTAACATTTGTATTTTCTGAAGAAATCTGGTTGTAATTATTATTCGGTATTGTCAGTACTTAACGTGAATGAATCATGCTAACTTCTTTGTCAAAGTAATTCGAATGAAACGGTTTCATGACATAATTTGTCCGCATTGTAAGACAATAATACGCATATGAGAGAGGCGAAATTGTTTACTCGGTGAAATCTACATAAGTAGAAGTCCGTAGAATTCCGTGGTTCAATAGGTAGTTTGCGGAATAGTTGGATCACCCTATGTGAAAACTATAAATCTGCGAGAAAAATTAACAGGATCTGCGTTTACAGCTAATAGCGCATTTACACATACGTGCTTCCCTTCGTCACTCGCCACGTTCGCGAGTGGCATTAGAAGTTCGTCCACAGAGTGCGAGTGACCGTTCCCACATTCGCCGAGCCCTCAGGCGAGGCTCGTCCCCAAAAACCCCTTCCTGCGCTACGAGTGGCGATGCGAATGACGAGTGAACCGATCACACGTTCGTGCGGATTTGTAAATGCTCCTTAACAATTGATGGTACGATTTTTCTTATCTTACTGATCGTATGGCCAAATTGGAGTGTGTAGACAGAGGTTAGAGATAGGATTGTACGGTCGAAGCCCAGTGGATTCAATTTTCGAGAACTGAAAAGATAAATTGAAAGGTATAAACTATATTGTTTCAATTTATCGTCCGATTTTATAAGAGTATAGAGATAAGCTCGGTCGCTCCCCTGTGAACTCCGATAAAGCAGCTTCGGTTCCATAATCTCCTGTGTGAAGCGGGCCACAATCTTCACCGTCTCACGGATAGCTTGTGCTGCTGTGTTGCTAACTCCTTATTTATTTAATTAGTTTTTTCGCGGTGCATTATTTCACTTTGATTTTGTCGCAAATATCTTCAGATATATTGTCTTGTATAGAAGTTTTCTTTGCCTGTGGCTAGAGATATGACTAACAATGGGAATCGAAATATCGGAACATTTTTAGGAATCGAAATCGTAGTATTTGACTGGGTTGGCGAGTGGTTGACTGAATCGAATTGGAAGATGCATTGGATGACAAATTGGGTGTGTAGACACCAGTGAGATCCTATGATTTACTGGAAGGATTTCTCATAAAAAAATTGTACGATAAATGGTTTGATGTAACGCGCAGCTTAAAATGTGGCATCGAAAGCTACTGGAGATGGGTAGAGATTTGGACCAAACCCTTATAGTTTGTAATAACTACTCCCTAAATAGCCTGCAGTGTTGAAAATGTTATATGTATGGCAAGTTTGAAAACATCATGCTTGCTCCTTTGTTTAGCAATGCACATATAATAGGCGGTTTCATAAATTAAAGTTCTTAACAAAAGGCAATGTATAATGTTATGATGACTCTGAATTACATATTATTATTAACTCTATAAAGATTACCAGTTGAATTTATGAAGAGATTTTCTAAAGGTTTCATCTGGAGGATGGATCTATGTGGATGAAACACATGAAACTAGGAATTATCAAGAAAATTTTAAGATATAGGTTTTGGTGACGTGTTAATTTATTAAATAATGAAGAGTTACCCTAGATTTATGCTTCTCATGTATACTTTTTTTTAAAGTTTTAGCAATTAGGTTAAATTGATTCTAATATTTGTTTTTTCCTTTTAGCTTTGTGTTTAAATTTGTTATTGTGTAATCAGAGAGAAATACAAACAAGTTTTGCATAAAAAATGAAATACTTAAGAAATGACATAGTATATTAATCATAAGAATAGTATCAATTCCTTCTTGTTAGGAAAGTAGAATTGATCAAAATTTGTAAACTGCCTTAGTTTTCAAATAGTGTAGAATTTGAGGCATGTGGAGCTCCTGGAAACCCTGTAACTGAGCAGAAGTTTTTGTGATATCTTTGTGCCTCAGCAAAACAAGTCATACTGTGAGAATAATTATAGATATTGTATATATGATTATTATTAATTTAATTGTTATTAATTTATCTTATTATATCAACATTATTTATGTCATAATGTAATGAACCCAAGTGTGATTAAATGCTGTAGTTACCAGGCATGTTAACTTATTACCTTTTATGCTTTTTTAACTTAATTGGTTATGCAGAAAAACCAAAACCTTAAAGAACCCAATTATATCATTGAGATATATTATATTTTTCCATTACCCTGAATGGTTCATTTAGTTTCAATTCTATTTTTGATATATTTCTCTTTGTATAATGATACATTTTATGAGAAAACACATTTGAGAGCATCCTGTCTTTTGATCCTTAGATATTCATGGATCAAGAATGGAAAGAAGTTTGAATGGCAGGCATATGACGAGCGAATTTCACAACAGCCAGGAAGAGGAACTTTGGTCATCACTTCTCCAAGAGATGAGGATATTGGTATATAATTTTTTTATTAAAATATTGTGTCGTAAAGAAATGTAGGATTTTGTTCCTATTGGTGGATAATTTCTTGTGGAACTTCGCAAATCCCTTTGCAGGAAGGGCTTTTCTTGTCTTATATTAGCTAACTCTTGGGTTAACCAATAACAAATTTATGAAAAGAAATATTGTATGAGTATTGTAAAGCCTTTTTTTTAATATTTTATGATCTAGATATTCTGTTATATCGTAAGGTTTAATCAAGGTATACTTTGGTAGATGGTAATTTGACCGATTTTAAAGATGTTATTTTTGGCATTTAAAGGAATTACTGGACATTGGGTTGCATAAAAACATTTACATTTACAGTTAATACTCACAATTGATCTAGTCAATGAAAAATGTAGCGAATGTAGAAATTGCTCTCATGCATCTAATTTTTCTTTGCCTCTGCTTACCTCATGTATTTTCAAAAACTCTCAGAGGGTATTGAAAAGTAAAATGTACTGTCTTATCTCATTATCTTCACATAAGTAAGTTTTATGTTCAGCTGGTGGGTATAATAATAGAAACAATTTGAAATTAAATTTCCGTTGTTGATTCAAGCTGGAGTTTGCTAATCAAACATTACTATGATATTATCTTCACATAAATTACAAACATCTGAATTTTGGCTAGTTGATTATCTAATCTGCTGCACAGCTCAGATAAAGCTACCAATTATTTTAGATTAGGCAGGGCAGTATAAGACTAATTTTGTAAGAATGCCATGTTGAATAAATACATGCCAATGTGGTGCAAAATCATGAAGTGAGATCCTGATATTCTCTATTTTATTATGTTAACCATGGGATTAAGATGTTGTAGTGACATTAATAAACCTTTAGAGTAAGCTTAGAATATACAGATGTTAGGGGTTATGTCTAAATGACTGTGTTTATTAAGATTTCATAAATTAACCTATTTATAATAAATATTACATTTTTAAAAATTTTACTCTTACTGATTAATAGTGAAACCATTTTTTACATTTTGGAAATTGTTTTTACATCCATTTTTTGTTTCATTGCTTGACTCAACATCAGCATAATTTACACAAATTATAATAATTGTGCATAATAATAATAATTATATGCATGTGTTATATTATATTTGTTCTTAATAATAATTGTTACTTTTCGAATAGTCCTCACACTTTGTCCTTTAATGTAAAATACTTCACTGATTAGGTATATGAAAGCCCAGATAAAGTTTTAAGGGTTAATTACAGTATTTTCTGGTAAATAACACTCATTTTTAAAATCTCTTCACTGTGATAATGGATAGATAACACGCATTTCAAACATTTCTTCTGTGATAAATGCATTGATAACGCGCCTTTAAAAATTGTTAATATGTTGATGAGAATGTTTTTCACTACTGTAATATTTATGATTATTACTCTTGTATTTTGAATGGAATTATTTGATTACGTTAACATTTACAATATGTTGATTGAAATAAAATTGCCCTAGTACATGAGTATATACTCCCTGACTTCCGTGATATATGACGTGTTGTTTAGTCATTTGTTTCCGAGTTCAATATTCAAGATATTCAATGAAACGAGATTTTCCGTTGTATATCATGCACTTATTTTTATCATTTTTCTATATTTTTTTATAGATAACACGTGGGTTATCTACCAGAAAATACGGTATCAGTTATCAATATCCCTACTCATGACATGGCTTCTTTAATATCTGGTGGATCTGTAAGATAAAGGGTTACCCTAAAAGATCCTGTTGTGAGAGCTACATGGAGATCTTATAAAATACAATATTAGCACTGGTGCATGGCTTAAAGAAACATTTCAGTATGGAAAGACTGCTGGGCTATGTGAGGAATCATAGGGTGCTTCTTTCTCTTAGTGTGGCTAGAAAATTAATAGACTGATTTTTGGTATGCCTGCAATGTATGTTCCTCATGATTGGCATTGGTATGAAATTGATCATGAATGTTACCTCAACCTATATTCCTATTTTGATTCTGGCATAGCTGTATGTTTGCAAAAAGCACTCATTCGAAGAATATTGTGCATGTGCTCTGCATTAGAAAAATTCAGTGTTAGAGCAGAACCTTATCAGTGATCTGAAAGCTGAGATGACCATCTTTACTGACAACCTGTAATTGACTCTAACAATTAGACAGGATAATAATGTGTGAATAATTTTTTATTTACAATGCTGAAGCAAAGACTATCCATGCATTGGGATAGTTGTGAATTACCAAGGCAAAAAAACCAAGATGGGCAAGTCTAATTTCAAAGCCATCATGATTATAATTTGTGACATTCAAGAAAATCTTAACCCCTAAAAGGAATTATGCCTTTCATACTGTAATTTTACTGAAGGAATCATGCTTGTCGTACTAATTTTACTGAAGAGATTTTGACCACCATACATTAATCCTTGTAAAGAAAAAGACTTGGCATGTGGAAAAATGGCCCATGGATCCCTAACCAAGGAAGTGATATTCATTTCACTATTGACAAAGCATTAAACACCAGCTCACAACCCACAGCCACTCAAGACATTTTTGGCAAAGAATAGAAGTTCTTTGTCAGAGAATCCATCCTTTTCTTTTGACCATGCTCCATGATTCTCAAGGAACCAATTCAAGTTTAAAATAAGTTGAAAGGAACACCTTCTGTGACTTTAAATGCAGTGAAAAAAACTGTTACTGAGATGATGATGGCTTCATTAGAAGGCAACTTGTAGCACAAGGGCTGTATGATCAGTACCTGTGTTAGGCAAGAAAACGCATTTTTTTTTAACTTCTTTTAAATTTATTTCTCAATATAGTCTCTTTTCAACTCAATACATTTAGTCCAGCGATATTTTAACTTTTTAAGCCATCCAAAAAATACGTTTTGTAGAACTCTGCAAAATGGGCCTCTGTTGTGGTGATGACTTCCTTGTTTGATGTGAATTGCTTTCTCCCAAGCTATTTTTTCATGTTTGCAAACAAAAAGAAATTGCATGGGGCCAAATCTGGAGGATAGGGTGGATGAGGTAGCAATTCGTACTGTAATTCGACCAGTTTTGCTGTGGCGATTGCAGATGAGTGAGCTGGTGCGTTGTCATGATGGAAGAGCAGTTTTTCTCTGCCAAATGGAGCCATTTTTTCCTCAATTCATCGAATCGGTCCAATAAATCTGCATAGTACTGCCCCATGATTGACCTTCCCTTCTACAAATAGTCGGTGAAGATGATGCCTCGCGAATCCCAAAAAGTGGTGGCCATGACTTTGCCGGCCAATGGGACCGTTTTTTTGCCTCCTTTGGAGCAGGTTTGCCGGGTGAAATCCACTGTTTTGACTGTTCTTTCATTTCTGGTGTGTAGTAATGGATCCATGTTTTGTCAACAGTCATGAAATGCCGTAGAAACTCTTTCGGATTGTGCTTAAACATATCCAAACAATGCTCCAAAGTTGTCATGTGATTCCATTTTTGTTCCACTGTGTGCAAACATGGTACCCATCTTGCCTATAGCTTTCTCATGCCCAATTTTTTGTGTAGGATACTTTGTATGCATTCAATTGAGATGTTTACAATGTCAGCAATCTCTCTGATCTTCACACAGCAATCTGCTAGCACGATATCATGGATTTTGTTAACCATATCCTCCGTAGTCATCTCAATTGGACGGCCTGAGTGCTTTTCATCAAAAACAGATGTTCGGCCATGCTTGAATTCATTAAACCAATATCTGATGGTAGTCATCGAAGGTGCATGGTCCTTATAAACAGCATGCAACTTTACCTTGATTTCCTCACACGTCTTCCCATCCAAATAAAGAAATCGAATCACTGATCGATATTGCTCTTTCTCCATGGTGGCAATCAAACACGAACTTGACTACTTTCAACAGCTATCAAAACAAAACAACTCAATCTGTCTGAAATTTTGAAAGTCATATATCTAAAGATGGCATTAAATTATGGCATACACATTTTGTGTCAGAGGTACCATCAGTCGCTAAACACGGGTACTTATCATACAGCCATGCTTACAAAAATAGAAAATTTCTATAGAATGTTGTAGTGTTCTTAAATATTCTTTGAAAAGTAAGAAAAGGATCCTAATCCTACATCGCATCGGGTATTTTTCAGAGTTTGCTCTAGTGTGCCATTAGACTGCAGTTGGTTTGTCTTTAATCTCTTCTGATAAAGGATTACCCTTCATACTGATGGTAACTTCATATTCAGTTATATGGCATTAGGAAATATCTCTACTTCCTTTAGATTCTATCTTTATTTTTTAAATCTTTAAATTTTGCCTCTAGATAAGATTGGTTGTTGTATGTATAAAATTAAATTGTTGCAGAAATATTGTAAATGTTGTATTTGATTGAATCCATCAGTTTGATACTAATAGTTACTTTATTTTATGTGTTAGAAAAATTATTTTAAATTTTTATAATTTTTTATGAAGTTAACGTTAAGTTTAATAAAGTTAGTTTGTATTTTTTACTCTATTTTTTTATTTCAGGTCAGTATCAGTGTTTTGCAGAAAATGAATGGGGTATTGCCACTTCAAACTCTGTATTCGTTCGCAAGGCTGAACTTAATTCCTTTAAGGATGAGCCTCCACAGACTGTTGAAGTTGAAGAGGGAGCTCCGTACAAACTAACATGTAATCCTCCTGATGGCTGGCCAAAACCGAATGTTTATTGGCTGATTCAGGTAACATTAATATTGATGTTTATGTTAGCCTAATGTTGTTTTAGATAAGTTATTCATTAATCGCATTGTTCTGATAGGATTGAAAGTAAGCTTCAATTCTCAGAAAAGTTTCTCTGGTTGACTACTTGGTCAATTTTTGTTGTTTGCTTGACTTTGAATCAGTAGTCAGCAGCTTTCTTCAGCAAATTACTATTTTTCCTATAGAAGGCCTCAATTTCTTTTAATTTAATTCTTATATCATTTGTCTTTTATCAATAAGTATGTCAGTAATTATCTTGGGATTATTAGCATCCAGAGATAGTTTTAGTTCTAAAGATTTTCTTGTTCCAAAGAATATTATTGCTCAAGTTGTGTTAGGATGCTTAACTTTCTCAGCTGCAATCCTTTGAAATTGTTAGTTTTGCTGTTAATTACTATTATCATCAATTTAAAGCAATAATTAGTAACTAACAAGATGATAATAATTTTATTGCTAATATACTATTTCTTTGTTTTAATTTGTTCGTAAGAACCTCTAATATGTATTGCTCTTGAAGGTCAAATACACCATTTTTGTCCATAATTATTACTGTGTAAATTTTACATATTATACACAATTCCTTCTGTTAAAGGTAGTACAATTTCCAATTTCAGTAATTACAAACTTATGAAGCTGAGGCTATGTATTTGCTTCAGTTAGTTATCCACCTGGGGGATAAAAATTTCCTTTGTTTTTATGTATTTGTTGTTTCTGTTGCAGCAGGTGATCTATTTATTAACTTTAGGCGAACAGGATATCATTTTATCTGAATTTACAATTTTAAAATGTGATTGCATGTTTCATCTTTGATCTGAAGTTGCTTTGCATCATTTTACCAAGCTGTAGCTGTTGTATTCATCATCTCATCTGTAATAATATAAATTCCAGGAAATCAAATAAATTTGTGAATATATTTCTTTAAATCATAATCAAGTTGTGAAACTCTAAAATGTATTTAATGAACGAAATTGTAGTATATATCATAATATACTTAAAAGAACATTTCCATTTTTATAAATGTATTACAAACAGGATTTTTTCAACCAAATGAATGTAAAGAGAATGAATTCTATAAAAGAAATGATAGATGGAGGAATTCAGCAAGTGTGTTTGTTCTTTTATTTCAGAATGCAGATGGTGGGATCAAAAGCATAAATAATTCCCGAATGACACTTGACCCAGAGGGAAACCTTTGGTTTTCTAATGTTACTAAAGCAGATGCTAGTGATGACTTCACTTATGCATGTTCAGCTACCTCTTTATTTAGGTAAGTCAAAATCTTAACAGAAATCTTATGTTAATGGAAAGATTCATTTCTAAATCTCGAGTTGCTTTGCATCCATCAAGGAGGCAATTATATATTGATATAATTATTGCTTTAGGGAAATAATAGAAAAAATGTTGAGACTTATATTTTTAACATAAGGTGGGTTTTTAACTATACATAACATAATGTTTTATGAAATTGGATTAATTTTTTCAGCATTCATCTAGTATTTCTAGCTTCAAATTCTATTATGTTTGATATTTATAAAAATACATTTTATGAATAAATAATGTATTCATCACGTTATTACAAATTCATTTCAGTAAGTCTGTCATCTTTGATAAGGTAGTTAACCAAATGTAATTGCTGATGCCATAGTCATTATATTATCCTACAATAGTATATGATGGATTTATTCCCAAACAGAATGGTGTGAAGTTCATAGTCTTATTTCTCTTAATTTGATTATTAGAAATTGAAAATGCTAACATTTTAAGTGTTAGTGTCTTTGTTATAAAAAAATTTCATTTGTGCTTTACGAATTAGCATTTTGGCTATAAATTTGTGTTTTCAATCAAATCATCTAATAAAAATTCTGATAACTTATTAGTTATTTAAAATATTTAAGTTACTAAATGCAAATTTTCAAGCCACTTGTCTCAGAAGGACCAGATGTATACAATTATAGATTTTTTATGCTAAATTAAGTATAATCAAGCTTTACTATAGAGTTAACTAGTATTTTAATAACTTAGCATTAGTTTCAGTAATGCATTTTATGATGATATATGTATTAATGCATTTGAAAAAATCATACATATAATAATTTTGCAGAAATGAATACAAGGTGGGTAATCGAGTGATGCTCAATGTGAAGTCCTCTGGAGCCTCAGGATCTCAGAGTTATCATGAACCCATTGCTCAGTATGTGTCCAGAAATAATGAGGTTGCATTGAGAGGGAAAAAAGTGGAGATATACTGTATTTTTGGAGGAACTCCATTGCCTGAGATAAGATGGAGCAAACAAGGAGGTTCTTTGCCACCAGATCGAGTTGTTTTGGTAATTCATTTTTATTAATTTACATTTTTGACATTATTGCTTAAATTTCTTATAAGCTTTCTTACATTTTACCTAATCTACTTCATTTATGCAGTGGTTTTGATGAAAAATGTTAAAATTTATTTCTGATAGGGTAATTATGGAAAAAGCTTAGTAATTAAACATGTGAACTTTGAAGATGAAGCAACATACACTTGTGAGGCCAGTAATGGTCAAGGATCTGCCAAGTCTCATGCTGTTAGCCTGAAAGTCATGGGTAAGCTATTTTTCATTGTCTTTACATAAGTGTGTCATGCTGTATGTCCAGGTCTTATAAGTCCTTAGATTACTTCATGTTGCAAAAATAATTTTCAGGAATAAAAATTTTGTATCCTGGCTGAATTATTTCCTGAGCAATCATTGTATTTACCTGCATTTAAGACAATTTTATGTTCGTCAGATTAGGAAAAATTTTTAGATCAATTTTCAATTTTAATTTGGGATATTAAAAATGTGATCTTATTAAATATTTAAAATAAACTATTTAAATTTTCAGTTACATATATAACTGTGTATGTGATACGTAATAATGATTTGGATCTTAGTGTACAATTCATATAGTGTGTATATCAATTTCTAAAATATAAAGTAGGCACTTCTTGTCAGATAGATAATGGTATTTATTTGCTGTAGACTGAGATTAATAACTCTTTTCTACCCTAATTAGAATCATATACGCATAAGAGAATGTGATTTAAAATGTAACTTTAATAACCAATTTCATATTGTGGTTTTCAAGATTGTAAATGCTTGTCTACCACTGTATTATATTAATTTCCATAATGTCCACTCTCACTTGAAAATTGTTTTATTTTCATCACCATCAAGGAATCAACTGCTGCCTTTGCTTTAATGAAGTCCGCATTAATCAACTCTTTCTCTCCTAACCAAGGGATCATTAGTTCTTCTGTAATCCATTCATTACATTTGAACTTTACCCCTCTTGCCAACTTCTCTTTTGGAAGATTATCTCTTTTCTAATCTCAAACTAAGGTAGTTTTCCTCTATCAGTTCATGAAATTTGCATAGCTGTATTTTTCATTTTCTGTTGCTTTTATGAAAACTGAAAACCTTTCTCCTTGATGTTGGTATTGCCCGTCATATTGAAGTACAGAAGCATTAGGTCAGCATTTCCAATCATACCTACAGCATGATTTGGTTGTATATGTCTTCGATACTCTATCACCATCCCTTTTGAATCTGGATTTGTGTAATAATTGTCCTCAGGAGACCCTAACCATTTTGAGGTATAAATGGTCAGTCCATCCAAGACTAGCTTCTTTCAGGCATATATTTATTAGTTAATTAGTTATTTAATTAAGTTAACTAGTCATGATTTTTAAAGTTGTGTAATTGTGGCATGAGTTCATTAACAAAAATATGGCAAAATTTTAGTTACAGTTGTTGCAATTAGCTTGAATAATATGCTCATCAACATGTCATTAATTATAATTGAAACCAAGATCAGAGAACAAAATTTTCTGAGAAATTAAATACTAACATACTTAATATGTAGTCTTCTCATTTTTCAGTAAAAGCAATTAAACAAATAAAAACATGTAGACCATACATACAAAAATTACTATATATATATATACTATGTACTTTGTGCATTAATTATTAACATGTTATGTCTTATGTTTTGGTAATTACAATAATAATTTCCTATTAAATTACATAATGCATCCACTTTCTCATCAAGAAATAATCATCTTTATTTTAAATGTTTGTTTATAGTAATGATGTAACATTGAATAAAATTAATGAGTGGTATCTTCTTTAAATGAACAGCTGCTCCATACTTCACTGTTGAGCCAGAAATAATAAATGCAGCTGAGGAGGAATCTGTGACATTCAGATGTGAGGCAAGTGGTGTCCCTGAGCCCCAGATCTCTTGGATTCACAATGGAAAGCCAATAGAAGAAGCACCACATAATCCAAGACGAAAGGTTACTCCAAATAGTATCACCATTGACCGGCTTGTAAAGAAAGACACTGGCAATTATGGATGCAATGCAACCAATTCTCTTGGCTATGTTTACAAGGATGTATATGTAAATGTTCTTGGTAAGTTTTTGTTTCTTTTTTAGAATTTGTAATAATTAAGTATTTATAATATTTAATCAGTCATTTGCTTAATTGCTTTTAATGTATCCTTAGGATATTTTTGCCGGAAACCTTGTCTGTAGGTAACTTAGAAGAAAAAATTTCCAATAAATTGTAATTAACTAGATTGGTACATGATAATCACCCTCAATAAAAGTTTCCTGAGACATTGCAATTGTGAAGAAACATAGTCCAACTCCTTTCTGGAATCTGATTAATGAAATATATATGAAAAATATGAAATTAACTATGTTCAGTATTTATTTGTTACTATGTTTTAAAGTTTCTCTCAGATGCTATTATTGATTTCTCCAAGCATCTCCTTCCTTTGCATTACTCATTGTAAATTAGTCAAAATGTGACATCACTGCATTGATATACTCTAGTAATACTTGTGTACCACAAGGAAAAAGAACAAACATTTCAGAAAAGAGCATTGTGTTACATTTTACAACAAAGGCCCCCCAACTCTTGGGTTGTAAGCTGCCCTTACCTCTAAAAACATATATTTCTTTAACCTCTCATGCACGTTTCCATTTGTGACTTATTTTTGGAACAGACAAAGCATATTTTTATCAAATTTAGTCTAAAATCCATCCATTTACCTTGTCATATTTCATAGTGCGGTTCTTCCATGTGAATTTACATTTTCCTTGATCTCCAGTTATGTTGTTTAATGACACCCATGTTTCCAATGAAATGTTTAACTTGGCAGAATTTTTAATTTTATCTCCTTAGAGCAATAGAAATGGCTTCAGGTTCTTCTTAAACCCAGGAAATTTTTTTACATTATTAAATTTTAATTCTCATTTCAATGATTACCACTTTAAGGTGAATTGAAGGTATAAGAATCAACTGAGTCAGTCTTGCATTCTTTTAACCTATTTACAGAGTATGAAAGTATCAAAAGACATCATAGTATAATATTTTAATTTTACATGTTCAAAACATTCCAAAGCAAATAAAAGATCATTGTTAAGCATATTTCAATTCAGAAGTTTTTTGTGTAAACAGAGGTAGTCATCTCAAATTGTTTTAACTTTGATCTCCTTGACATTTGCGTAAATTGTTTTAAGATACTTTAAGTGCCTATAACTAATGATAATGTAAATATTTTTGCAGCCCTTGCTCCTGAAATAACAGAGCCTCCCAAGGATGAGGCTACTGTTGATGGCAAAACAATAACTTTGACTTGCCGAGTGTTTGGTGCTCCAAAGCCAGTAGTTAAATGGGTCAAGGAAGGATTAGAATTGACTGGAGGTCGTTTCACTGTTCTAGATAATGGTGACTTGGAAATCAGGTAAACATATTTTTAGGTGTGTCATTTATAACATTCTGTATTTTTAACATTTATCATGGAAGGGATTGGATTAACCTACCATTGCCAAGGTCTTGGGTTCAACTCCTGGCTATTTAGGTTCTTTCCTGAATAGGGCATGTTTGTTTGTGATCATTCTTAGTTATGTTCCTAAATTACATTGCCAAATGCATGAATGTTTATGAGAGCATTGTAAAGTAATTAAGAAATGTCTGAATTAGTCTGCTTTGCCTTTAAGGATGTTATTAATTGTATCATTTTGAAGTATTTTATTGACTCAATTTTTCTGTCATTCATTTACTAGAAATTAGAATCCAAATTAAGATATTTTAATTTTGATATTTTTCAGCCAAGTGAACTTTCATGATGCTGGAAATTATAATTGCCATGCTGCCAATAAATTTGGTACTGCTGAGGCTGCAGGAAGCCTGGTTGTGAAAGGTAAACTTATTTTTCTTTTATTTTTATTTCAAGGGTACGTCTTTACACTTAAATATTGTTTTATTTGCCATTCTCAGCAATATGTTGACAATATTGATAATAATTTACCAAGGCAGACCTTAAAAACAGCCATTCCTTTCTTTTGTGATTGCTGAGATATGTTTAGAATTTTTCCAAGTAAAATCCATTTTATATTTTAATATGCAATTCTGTGGCATTACCAAGAAAAAGCAGACAGGACCAAGACTTGAACCCAGTATCTTCCATTTTCAGGGCAGGTGCTTTAGCCAATTAAGTTATCTACCTGAAACATTCAGAGGTGCCAAACATTTGTGAGACTTTGTACTCTGAATCTGTGAATGTTTTGGCTTAATAGCTTTATTGACTGAAGCTTCTCCCAAGGAAGTGGAAAATTCTGGGTTTATGTCCCTGTTCAGTCAGACTTTTTTCATGTCTATATTTTATGGGAATTTTTCTTGGTGCATGCCTTTTCATGCGAATACATCTTTCACAAATTCCCTTCATTTTGTTACTTTTTTTGATACTTCTAATGAAGAGAGCATGTTCAAATAATGTTTACTCATTTATTAGCAAAAGCCATCATATTTTGTAGAATCTGTTTCCATCAGATTTAATTATTTTTGGTGCACATCCTATTTGTTAAGACATTGAAAATTAGAAAACTGGAATAATTTTATGTTGGTTGAATGATTTTATATATTAATATCAACTTTTTTTTCTTCCTTTGAAAGCTTATTACTTTCCTTGTCCTTATTTTTTATCTTTGTGTTGAAGGAACATAACAGTATATGTTTATAAGGATACATAGATCATAATGTTAATCAGTGACAGCTAAGAAAGAGCTTAATTTAATTTCTAGTGGAGTAAAAAACTTCTCAAAGAAACTCTTCAAAGAAATTCCATTTCATGTACTCACTCTTGTTGATGATATAATTATTAAAAGCTTTCAGGTCAGTGCTCAGCTTACATTTCTAAGTATTAACTTAAAGTATACAAATATTATGTTCCAAGTATTTTAAATGAATGTTTATTTATATTTTTTCATAATAAAAATTGTAACAATAAGGAGCCCACCTTGCTAATCTGTAGACCTGCCATCAATGACTTTTGTTATCAACAGAACATACGAGAATTAACCATGAGCCAGAGGATTATGAAGTTGCTGCAGGAACTACAGCCACATTTCGCTGTAATGCTGTTGCTGACACATCTCTGGAATTGACTATCAGTTGGCTTTCTGATGGACAACTGATCGACTTTGAAGCAGAACCTAGATTTGTTCGGGCATCTGATTCATCTCTTACTATCACGAAAACCACAGAGTTGGATTCTGGGATCTACACTTGTGTAGCATCAACAAAATTGGATGAAGCTACTGCTCAGGCAACTCTCATTGTACAAGGTTTGTTGAGAATAAGCAGTAATTATTCATTGTTTTTAGTTAGTATTCTACAAAATGCTTAGTGCTTTTTATTTCAGTGATGTAGTAATAGAGTTTATGAGTACCAGTAATTGATAAAAAAAAATGATTTTTCCATGCTGCAGATGTTCCCAACTCTCCACGTTTGCTTGGAGTTCATTGCAACAAACGAGATGCTTCTGTTCAATGGCAACCAATGGGAGACAATCGAGCTCCTATTCTTCGGTACACTATTCAGTACAATACCAGTTTTACCCCTGATACATGGGAGGTTGCCTTTGATTCAGTACCTGCCAACGATATGACATATACAGTCAGTATCTTTTACTTTTTAACATTAACTCCAGCATCTTTGCATGCTTATGCATTATCTTAGGACTTCTTTGTCTTATCTATCATGACTTTCTAACGATGTCATGTGTTAAATGCAGTTTACTCTTTGTTTCAGGTGGGCATGAGTCCATGGGCCAATTATACTTTCAGAGTAATTGCATGGAACAAAATTGGACCATCATTGCCTTCATCACACTCCAGTGTGATATGCACTACTCAACCTGATGTGCCTAGCAAAAATCCTGATAATGTGGAAGGCAAGGGTACTGAGCCTGATAACATAGTAATCAGCTGGACAGTATGTATCAGTTCAATTGAAGATGATTATTGTAACATTCATAATATATTTTTGTATAACATTTTAATGTTAATTTTGTGTAATTTTTAAGTTTTTCTTTAATTTGCTTGAAAGTGAATATCTATCATTTCAGTTATTCAAGTTTTTATATTTTTTTGTAGCCTATGCCAGAAATTGAACACAATGCCCCTCAGTTTCGCTACCGGGTTTCCTGGAAAAGGGACATTCCTGGAGAGCAGTGGAGTTCAGAAGATATTATAGACTGGGAACGTTCTTCTTTAACTGTACCCAATCAGCCTACTTTCCAGAGATACAGAATCAAAGTGGTTGCCATCAATCAGAAAGGAGTGGCCAATGTTTCCCCAATGGAAGTTATTGGATATTCAGGAGAAGATGGTAAGTCTAATCTAGTATGAAATTGCACTTAATGATTGGATCTACAAAGCAAAACATGGTAGTGGCTTAATATTAAAATACTATTTTTTTGAAAGATCTTATCAGTTCATATGTATGGATCTTAATTGCATTTCATACCACATCATGGTCATGTAGCATAAAGTCAATCCATTCATCCCTCTGTTTAACTTCAGTTGTGAGCAACTAATAAAAATTAAGTCTGTCATGTTCAGATAACGAAGATTATTGTCATATTTGTTTGAATAATTGGTTTTGGTCAAAATGTTAGAGATTTAACTAACTTAGGTATCTGGTAGTTTGGTAGTAGTTGATAGTTAGCATCTTGCTTTCCAAATTAATTCCCTTTAAAGAAAGGGTGTAAGAGAGTCAGCAAGAGTTAGTAATGCAGATGAGAGCATAATGAGAGTAAGTAATTGTAAATGGAGAGCAATGTGTTGTTGTCATGTTCCAATGGAAATTTTCTCCATATAATCTTTCAAAATTGCATAATTTTACAATGGTTAAACAATATTTGTAATTCAGTGACTGAAGGCCAAAAATGTAGAATATAAGATTCTGACAGACCTTTGTTTATTTGAAAGTTTATTGTGTTTAGCTTTTCTTCTGTTATTACTTGAACTGGAAGATTTGACTTATTTTCTGTTAATAAAATCTTTGCTTCTTTGATGATTTCTTTTCTCGCTGTGATACATTATGTTGTGATAAGTATGGTCTTTCATAAAATCTGAAGAAATCCTGGCTTTTAATTTGTAACTTGGCTTTCAAATGAGAAAAGATTTTATTCCTTCAAGTGTTATAATCTTCCAGAAGACCATTTAAACTCAAAGAGAGATCAGGAACAGCTGTTTTAGCCCTTTTCATTACCATTATATAGTTAAGTGTAATTTTGTTTAGTTTAGTATACCTATTTATCTTGTATTTAAATTAATGGTAGCAAAAAGGTAAAGAATTTTTCAAAGGTAAGAGGGCTACATTTAATGGCCAAAGATTAAGGAAGGAGAAAAAAATATTAAATTTATATTTTCCTATGGGGAAACAATCTACTAGGTAAGGTGTGTTTGATGAGGTTGCCCAACTCTGATTTTCAGATGCTAGACATGTTAGAGATTGGTGGAAGCATAGTTTTGCCCATATGGTCCATGATCTATCCTCAGAAAAAGACAGGTTATGCGTTGACTCCTCTCATCAAAAAGCGAGTTGAATTGAAACATTGACTCTTTTTGTCAGCAAATTATGCATTGAATTCTAATGTATGCATTTCTTTCAAATTTTGAAGTATAAATTGAGGTTACATATGATGACTGATGATTTCTTAAATACTCTTTTCTTATTAATTTACTTTTTCCTCTTACAACTCCAGGTTTGTTTTATATTAGAATTGGGTCTTTAGGATTTTTAATAAGGTTTGATATCTTGGTGTAGTGTTGAAAAATATTAGAGTGAAGTTGAATTTGAAAAATGTGGGTTTAAGTTTGGTGCAAAGGGTAGTTTACAAAACCAAAATCAAATTCACCACAATATTTGTCAATGGCAACAACCTATCAAATATGGCATCTACAAAATATCATGTCAAGGTTGTGACAAGGTCTATTATGGACAGACAACAAGGAAAATAGAAACCAGATTCAAGGAGCCCACTTTAGACAGATCAAGCATTGCCCAACATATAAAAGACTGCAACCACAAAATTAACAGAGAAAGCTTTTAAAACATCATTACAGGAGCTCTCCAGACTTGATGCATATCATAAAAACAAAAAAAAATATTGAGTAATGACCTTGGACTATCCTTTCTTCTGTTTCGTCTTCCCTTGTTTATGTAACTGCACAAAAAGAACCCCATCTCTGTCCCACCACCCTCAGCTCTCTCCACCCATTGAAGATAGTAACTTAGTTGGTAAAATATGGATCGGAAGTAATAACCCTGCATAGGTATAGCCATAGATAGCCTTAAATTCTGCTAGTTGAAATTTCACAACCGTTGGTTTGTTTGCAAACTATGGCTCTTAGGAGCTTTTCTTGAAACATAATTTATTATCACAGCTGTTTCCCTTATCCTTCATAGATTGCTCAGGTATGTGATAGTGAGTTTGCATAATTCAAAGAAAACAAATAGTGTGAGGTTTTTTATTTATTTATTTAAGAATCACCCGTCGCGATTAGGTCGTGGGACCCGGTGGCAACGGTTGAGGGGGTGCAAAAACAATGTACTAACTGTCCGGCATTCGCCCAAAGACGGGAGGAAAACCCCTCCAAAAACCTCCCGCAGACAGTACACATTCTATAAAACCAATTAATATATACATACAATACATCTGAATAAACATACATACATAAAGTTGAAAGTAATTTTCCCACATACCATATTTTGCAATGTCTATACACATGTACATATAAGTTATACATATTCGAGTTCAAGAGACTTAAGTTAAAATACATTACATAATGAACATGCAATATAAGAACTACATAGAATTTAGCAGCTTTTAATTTTTGCTTTGAAGATTTTAATGTTTTTAGGCATTGGGATGAGAAGTTCTCCAGGTAAAGCATTCCATTCCCTTATACCCTTGTTAATAAATGAGTATTTCACTACATCGGTTTTCTGTTCCCTTTCCTTTATTTTTAATGAATGATCGCCACGTCCTCTATAGTTAGGAGTATCAAACCTCGCTCGTAATTCCTCCCAACCATCTTTACAGTTCCACGCATTATATACACATGCTAATCTAAATGTCCTCCTTCTCGATGATAATGATTCCCATATATCCAATTTATCCACATATAGTCAATAGAAAGGTAAATATATTTAGTGAAAAATCCTCTAAGACAAGGACAAACAATATATTTGTGATTGAGTTTATCAGTTTCAGCTTATCGTTAGCTCGGATATCTTAATAACTGCTGGAAAATATTTTGGGGTATCTCTGCCTGGATTGCCATAACTCAGCCATTTTTTATATCTGGAAGAAAGTTGTTATGAAGTTAAATTTAAAAAGTTGCAAATGCCAGAATACTTGCTCTTACTGGGAAAAAATAATTATTTGCTCATTTAATTACTGTGAGGTAGCAAAAAAATGAGGTTCTTTGATTTTTAAATAATTTTTTATAGATTGTTTGGATTTTTAATTGTATTGTGATTTTGTATTTCAGTTCCTACTCAAGCACCCACTAACTTCACACTGATTCAAGTTACATCCAGCACCAGTGCTCTTTTGAGCTGGAATCCTGTGCCTCCAGATTCTATTCGAGGTCATTTTAAGGGTTATAAAGTTAGTATTTGACAGATTCTCAATTTTAAAATTTTGACTTATCAGGACACATGTAAACATTTATATAGTAAATCTATTGTTAAATAGTCTTTTGTATTTCATTTTGCTCATCTTGAAGTTATAAAACTATTTCATAGGTTGTAATTATTTTTCATCATTTTGAAGCAATTATATTTGACAGATTTCTGACTTATTATGTGTATTTAGCTGTAAATTTTTAAGGTATCAAGCAAGGTGATATTTAAATTGATGGTTTTTATTTGCATTTTAATAAAATTTATATTTACTTGATATATCTTAATTTATTATTATTTAGATTCAGACATGGACAGATAGGGAAGGTGAGTCAAGCATGAAAGAAATACATGTGAAGGCAGGGAGTACACGAGCTATGGTCAATAAGTTTGTACCACATTCTAAAAACCATGCAAGAGTGCTTGTCTTCAATGGAAGGTATAATGGACCACCTAGTGATACTCTCAGCTTCGATACTCCTGAAGGAGGTAAAGTTTCTTGATTTTTTATCTTTGAGCAATACTTAGTAGTAAGTAGTTTTGTGTGTGGACCTTATTCCAATGCTCAAGAATGTTACAAAGATCAAATGAATGAATGTTAGAAAGATGGAAGACCATTATATAAAATGAAACCTCTCATTCCGGAGATTAATATAAAAATTACCTAACTACAACACTGATGATTATGTGAAAGATTTCCTTATATTTGATGACCCACTCATAATAAATCATCTCAGGATATCTATTTTCAATTATCATTTTTAAAGTTTAGATTTGTACTTTCTACTTATTTTGCTCTTACAACTGGTCACAACATTTTCTTAGTTGAGCTTAATTGTCCTTTTTGTCTATCAATGTATTTTTTATAATGAAATGATATGTACTTTTGTTTTGTCACATGGTTTTACTCAATTTATTACATTCATGTTATTACAGTCCCTGGAACTGTCCAAACATTTGATGCTATACCAATGGGTTCATCTGCATTTTACCTGGTATGGAAGCGACCAGAACAGCCTAATGGTCAATTAACAGGGTATCGAATTCAATACCAAACAGTTAAAGGTACCAAGCTGGGTCCACTAATGGAAAGAGAACCCCATATAACTGATCCAAAGCAAACTAGAGCCAAGTTAGCTGGTTTGGAATCAGGCACAAAATACAGGATTTATATAAAGGCTACCACAAGAGCAGGAGTAGGAGAACAGTGAGTCTCTTCTTTTAGACATATCTATTTTTCTTAGGGTAATTAGTTCTATGATGAAGTCGTAGCCTTTATTCTTCCTTAATGCTTAAACTTCCATAGTTGAAACTTTTCTCATTTGATTGGAACACCTGCATTTCACATTTACTTAAAGGTTTTACATTGAGCCAATGACAAGAGGATCTCTTTCCACTCCACCTGATAAGCCTAAATTCAAGTGGTATAGGTTGCCATCATCTAATGGCCTGGCTGCCATCAAAGTTGTTTGGATGCCAAACATTGAAGGAAAGCCTGGTTCGCATTTCTTTGTAAAATATAGGTGAGTTTTCATTGTCAATGTGCATGTATTTCCTTTTCATTGCTTTGGTGTGATTGGAAATTAAACGGATATGTTGTTATCATAAGGGGTGCACTGATGAGCTAAAAGCCAATGCCAATAACTTATTCATTGGTGCCAATTGATCTATTGATGTAGATTAATCTTCCAATTATAAACTTTTGATTGTGGCTCATTGATTATATGGTTGATTTATTCATAATATGCAATTATTTGATGCATCTCTTTTGTAGTAAAATCCTCATAAATTGGCAACATTCTAAATCTTAAGAAAAATTTGCAGCTAGATATGTAAGCATGCCAGAATGTTTCTTTTTTTACAAGGAAGACAGGTAAGAGTAGTATAGCGCAATATGGTGTGCACCAAGGAAATATCCTGTTTCCTTTCCGCCACTTTGTGTGGCTGGTGCTTCCATGAAACCATGACAGCAAATGATACCACCATGTGGACAAACTCACAACATCCTTGCCCACAGTCTCCTGAATGGCTTGGAAAAATGTTCTGCCAGGATAGCTCAACAAACAGAGCACCCGACCGGCAATTGGGAGAGGGTCCGATTCCCAACTCCAATGGTTCAAGTCCATTCTTCCTTGGGATTTCTTTCTTTACTTTGGCTAGATTATTCTTTGTATATATTGATTAGAGCACCCGTATGGCTGGCATGTATATGATATACCAATAAGCTAACGAATTAAATTTAGATGGAGGAGGTCGTAAACTGACTCGAATACTTAAACATTAAATAACCCATGGATAAACAGGTGAAAAATGTTGAATATGACTGATACCCAAACTCTGGTCTTCCTTTTTTAGGTAAATGTTCTTATCATTCCAAGTCATAACGTGCAAATTTATAACCCGTCCCTAATGCTTGTGTAAATAATTTCAATTATTTTTTTTAAACCCTATAACACTCTTGATAAATTAAGTAATCTGGTGAAAATTCAAACAATAGCATATCTTCTGTTAGGAAATTTTTAAGTTTTGCTTCTATCTTTCAGGATCAAGGGCGAGACCAAGTACCAGAAAACAGATTCCCAAATGGATGAAGACTACATAATTGTGAGGGGATTGAGTCCTGGTGAGGTGTATGAGGTTGTGGTAGTAGCTGTTGATGGAGAATTCATGTCTGAGAGTGATCCTGAGGAAGTGGAGACATACAGCATAGGTACGCGGGGAGATAATTGGTCGACCCCATTTTGCACCGTTGCGAAGATACTCTGGATGAGTGTGTTTGTGTGTTAGGTTTTGAGCCATTTTGCATTAAACTTTCAATTTTTTATATTTTGGTAATTTTAGGTGCTTAAGGGTAGAAGTGTATTATCTAAATGATATTCGTCATCATTTGTTTAAGATTTCCTCCAAGTTCTCAGTAATAAAACTAGTAGTCAAATATTTGCATCAGATTTCAGTGGTTTTCCATTGAAAATGAAAATGCATATTATTTGTTGAAAATTGAATTGGCATTATCTTGAAAATTATGGCTCACAAAGAAGCAGTCACTCATAGGGAATCCCTTATAATTAATTTCTCTTCTCAGGCAAACCACCAGGTTCTGTTAAATTGAAATCATTTATATTTAAATGAAAAGAATAAGCTGCTAGAGAGCTTATTTCTTACCAGGTTCATAATACTCCATCTGATATGTTAATATATCTGGATTAATAGTATCCCCTATTTATCAAAATTTGGTGATATAAGCTATTACTTGTTGTGATTCATCATCACTTGATTAGAGTTCTTATAATAATGAAGCTGGAACATTGATAGTCTGAAATTTTTATTTGCTGTTATTCGTATTATTCTGTATGTATTTGCTCTTCAAGTCATCAATAAAAATCATAAGTATGCTGATCCCAAATTAACATCCAGACAAGTAACCAATCCAATACAATCTGACATTTCTAACTCGTTTGAATTTTTCTCTTCTGTGTCTTTTATAAATATTTTAACCATTAATTTTCAGTAACTGAGAATTAAATTGCGTAGAACGAGTGAATATGCTTCATTGTACTTTTATGTTTGAAGCAATTTGTGAGCTGAAGTTTATTTTAAAATCATTATTGTAACTGCATTCCTCTACCTTTCTCAGTGATTTAATTAAATCTTTCTTTTAATTTGAAGGATTCCTATTGCAAATTGTTTGAGTAGATTTTTCATATGTACCAATAGACTTCATCAATACCTTTTGTATTGGAGTTTGCTCCTGTTCTTTTGCATACGATTTTCTGGTTTAGTTGAATCTATTCAACTGCACCACTTTAATATTTAGATGAAATAAGTAATAGTTTATCCACATTTCTGTGATATATATTATATGAATAATTGTATTCAAGTATTTTAAGTTTGCTACTTAAGTAACATAAATAAAATGCCTGTACATGTTTTGTTTAATGAATCAATCTCCTTAAAATTATTTACATTGATTGAAAAAATGCTTTAACTCCCATAATTAGCCTCTGAATTATGATTAGAGATAATATTTTTCGTATATTCTTGTTAACAATCAAATTATTAATGCGCTACAATTTTACTCATGTATAATTAGCTGTGTAAAGCCACACATGAATACACCATTTCTATCGTTTATATGAGATAAATTGTGTAAATTGAACATGTTTTTCTTTAAGGGGTGTGATTCTTGTTTAGTGTTTTTTGCTCTTCCAGTTTCAGAAATAGGTAAATCAATATTCTTGATATGATAAACTTAGAATGAAATTGAGTACAAGTTTCTGGCACAAATAAAAAACTAAATTTATCAATTCAAATATAAATGCTAATGAATTGCAGATTATGGTAGAAATTAGATTTGTATGATACATTTCAAGAAGTATTTTAAGCATTAAGTGATATTTGGGAAAAATCCTATTGAGCTTGCACAATTTATCACTATGAGTAAACATGATCACAAGATCATTGAGTTCACTAGTTACATTTCTGGACTAATGTTGTTTAAATTAAATTCCAGTGTGAACACACAGTAATTGTATGATTTTTGTGTTATTTCAGTTTACAAAAACACAAGAAAAAGAAGCTCTTTAAGTAAAATATCAAGAATAATGTATGCATTCTGAAGTCTATTAAAAAATTCAATAATTGATAACAAAGAAGCGGAAATGGTATTATTTTCAGGAAACATCTATGGAAGGCTGAAGTATTGTTCAAGCAGCCTTGATCCTAGTACTAAAGATTAAGCATTACATGTTATTTAATGACAATCTCAATTCAATTAATACTTAAATAGACACCCAACCTTACTGTGGAACCTTTAAGTATCCATGATGTATGTACTTGATTGTGTAGCTCTTATGGTTATCACAATAATAAATGGTTTCTCATAGTGACTGTTTTCGTTTGTCATGGTTCCTAACCTAAACTGCACTAGTCTCTTTTTGTGGGAAGTTTTAGCCTCATTTTCTGTATACAGCACCATTCAGAAGGAAATTTCTGATCCCCTTTAGGTTATGTCTCCTAGTAACTTTTACTCTTCTAATTTGTTTCAATCATTATTTTTATGATTTTTTTATTAACAGCGCAAATTTCTTTATCGGCAAGGCAGGTTATTCATGTATTTGATTTCATTGGTTAAAGTATAGGCAATCGATGTAGGTTGCTAGGTTTGGTTCCTCATATAATTTCATGTCAGAGTCGTTTTAGGATTCTTTCAATCCAGAATCTCATTTTAAGCATTTATTTATATTGTTTTCTTATTTTGATTCCTTTATTTGGTTGGTAGTCATTATTTTTATTTTAAATTTTCTTTTGTATCCATGCAGAGGGTCCCATTATCCAGGCCAAAGAGACTGTTGCAACAGCTGGCTGGTTCATTGGCATGATGTTGGCCATAGCTTTCCTCTTGCTGGTGCTTGTGATAGTATGCATAATTAAGCGTAACCGAGGAGGGAAGTATGCTGTTCATGAAAGAGAAGCAGCTCGTGGCAGGAATGATTACCCTGAAGAGCCAGGCGGTTTCCATGAATATTCTCAGCCGTAAGTGTGCCAATCATCAGTTTATGATTCTTTCTTATGTTCAACATTAGCTGTACTAGAGTTTATTAAATGATACACTATCAGCACAAATGAAGTTTTAGTAACATTATATGAAATAAAGCCTGCACATGAATGAATTGAGATATGCTTTTGTTAAGTTAAATTTTGTGATTAAGTTTTGTATTTGTAATAAATCCAGAGATTCAAACCAGTTTTGATCTGTTACCCAATTGGTTTTATGTAAACTTTTAGTTTTCAGGGCATATAAGAAACTTTCTCCTTGTGTATTGTCAGTATTATTTATGTAATGACAAAAGCCTATAGTTAGTATGAAATATAGATACATTATGCCATTGTTTTCAATGTAACTGGCTTTTGAAAATTGATGTTAATGATCTACTGTCAGTTTAATAGATTGATTGGTAAAAATGTGAAGAATCTAAAACTGTTATGTTGACTTGCAGACTTGACAGCAAATCTCAGGGCCGCGGTTCAATGAGCAGTGACCCTAAGCAAGTGCCAGAAAGTGACACAGATTCAATGGCTGAATATGGAGAGGGAGACACTGGTAAGCAATTGACTAATTCTTCCTTATGTTAAGTGAGTTATAAACGAAGTATATAAAAATTTTTCTTCATGTATGCCTTTAAATCAGAGTCATATCTTGTACATTGATTGTATCTTGTGATTGTTTACTTGTCATGTATTTTTGTGAAAAGAAGATGCAATTTAATATGCTTAGTATAAAATGCCAGCAATATAGCTGGGATTCTATATTAGGGTATGGGAACTTAATTAACTCTCTCTCATTTAGTATACATTCGAGATTTCTAAGTTACATTTGAAATATCTAAATCCTAAATAACGGCTTTGACTAAAGATTGAAGATATTTGCATCTTAGAATCATTGTACTTCTTATTCATTTTTTGTATGTTAGTAGCATTAACTAGTCCTTATTTTTGATATTTTATTTTCTGGATAGAAATGCTTTTTTTTTCAGTTAATTTGTATACCTACTTTCATGGCAGTTAACCCTTGATTTTTGCACAAATTTATTTTTGCTGCTGTAAACCTGAAACTTTAAGTTGCTATAATGCTGATTTATTTTTAATTTTATTGATTTATTGCTTCTTTTTACCCTGAACATCTATAGAAGGTATGAACGAGGATGGCTCATTTATTGGGCAGTATGGGAGACACAAGAAACCAGAGGAAACCACCTCGGCAGCCTTTGCTACTCTTGTGTAATGCAGCTTGAGTGTCATTTCGTTCAGAAGTGTCTTGCATAGAAGGTACATAGCATTGGACTTAGTCTGAAAAATAACTTCTCATAGGAACTAATTTGTTATAGTTTAACTATAGTTAATTTCCTTCTTTCCTTTTTTGGCTCATTTTAATTTTTTGGCTGTAGTTATTTTTAAGGGTAAAATTTTCTTTTGAATCATAAGTCATGCCTTTTTTTACTTTTTGCTCGCCAACAAAGAAGAATTGTAACTATTCCATCCTTTATTCCTGTTTAGTTGAATCTATTCAACTGCACCACTTTAATATTTAGATGAAATAAGTAATAGTTTATCCACATTTCTGTGATATATATTATATGAATAATTGTATTCAAGTATTTTAAGTTTGCTACTTAAGTAACATNTTCTGTGACCCTTTCTAGTTATCCTTTATGGAATGATGGACATTTTTTTATGTTAGAAAATCCCCAAACAAACTACATTTAGCAATTAAATTTTGCTAAAAGCATACTTTTATAGTATATAATAAGTAGAGAATCTTCATCTGGCTTAACATCTAGATTCTATACCTGTATGCTTGGAAATACTTGAATTTCATTGCCTCATATTTTTGCTTTCATTAAGGCTCTAGGCATTTTAAATTTTCGTGGATTACAGTGACACATATCACTAATATTTTAAATTTTCTTTGTTTTTTATCACCATAACAGTATTCAAAATGTTACAAGATGTATGATAGATAAAATATAAAATTGCAAATTAATTAGAAAGTAATAGATACCTGGACAAAAATTGTAAGTGTTGATGGAAATAGTATAAGGAAACTTAACTTGAAATTTGAAATTGTGTGGGATCCTGGATTGCCAAAAGGGAAGTGCAGTCACCTTTTGTGAAAGCAGTCCCAGGTTTGATTCCTGGTGAGGGCCCATACTTGCAACCTTAACAGTCAAAGCTCTTTTAAAAATACTACTTCTACTAATTGTAAATGTATTTATTTGTTGAGTTAGAAATTAGTGAACTTGGAAAAAATGTTGTAATAATAGAGTTACTAGAAGACCAAATAAGAGAGGTTTCATTCATTAGCATATGAAATTGTAAGAAATATGTTTAGCAGAATGAATTCTTGTCATTAGAGAAAATTGGTGATGAAATCATTTTGGAAACAATATGTTACTCAAAATTCTACTCAAATTTATTTGTAGAATATAATTTAACTTTCTACTGTAGATGTATGTCCAATTTTACAGTGATAATAAGGCTAGCTGTAATTATAATGTAGTATTTTATGTATGTTGTTGAAAAGACGAAAGTGACAGTAAATGAAATTGTGCAAGAGAGTTTTATGGACATAATTCTCAATAATAATCAATGGTAGTGAATTATGAGGTTTTCAAATGCCAACAAGGATAGATGATTAGTTTTCAAACCTAGCTAACTTTACTATTATCTGCAGTGTGAACCTTATCAAAATACTTGCTTCATTTGGAGTTATTATATCCAGAAGGAACTAATGAAACTTAAGATTCCCATCCATTTGAATATTCTCAATAAAGTAAAATTAGTTCAGATGTAAAGTATATTCTTCATAATTGTGATGGGATATCAGGGAATTGATTTTGAAATGGAGTGTTATTATTTTTCTTTCATGGTAGAATTATTGAGTGTCTAATGACCATCTACTGTGTCTTTTAAAAGAAAGTGTCATACTGATAATAGCTATGTAGCCGAAACCGGTAGTTCCTGAATAAATTGCTGTGGAAAAAGCACATATCTGTGTAATGTCATGAATTTCCTTAATATCGCTGCCGCCTCCATAGATATTATTTTCATTATCTTAGTTTGTATTTGTTTGTATGCTAGAATGAAGACTAAACATTGAGCATGTCATTTTAATCCTAGTGTGCAAGCTTAAACTGACTTTTCTCCCAGTTTATTTTGATCATGTTCTCATAATATTTAGATGGATATATATTTTATGACAATTTATAAGGCCCTGTTTGATGTATTTTTGTTATATTTTCAGGTCGTTTCACAGAGGATGGGTCTTTCATTGGACAGTATGGAGCAGGGGGAAACAGGAGAAGACCTGATGAGCAGTCACCTTCAGCTATAGCCACTTATGTTTGAATATGGAAAAAACTTCATGGACAAGATAAATGTTGGAAAAGGGAACTTTTTTTAGCTTCTCCTCTTCCATGGCATTTGCTGGTTTCCCCAACACTGTTAAAATAGTCAACACTTTAAAAAGTCTACTGCCTGTCCATAGTTGGTGATGGAATGCCAGAATTTAGGTCATTGATCTAAAAGCTTGAGTGAGGGTGGGGGTTTAACAATAAGGAAGAGACACTTCTCATAAAATGTGCAAAAGTTGGAAAGCTGTCTCAACATATTTTTTTATTACATTACAGCATCTCTATAATAACAAAGATCTTCTCTGATTTAAATGTTGATAGAGATAGGTTGATGGAGATTTGTTGTTTTATAGTTTTATGAGTGCTCATTAAACATTAATAAGGACATTGCTATGATAGGGACTGTATCATTACCCTGATTATGGGTGACATTTGGAAAAGTTTAAGAGACTTGAAATTTTAACAATCTGAAATTTTTAATTTTCATGGCTCCTTTTAAGATCTGAATGTGCGTAGATTTATTTTTATCGTTTTATAAATATTAGGTGTTATTTCATATTTAACACTTTCAACTGCTTTTTTATTTAATATTTTTAAGTTTAACTCTCAGGAGAAAAAAGAAAAGATTTCATAGGCCTAAAATCTGTCTGTCCATTGCAAGTATTTGATAATCTCAGAGTAATACGTTAAGAGTCTCTTATAACACTTGCATCATCTTTGGATTTAAAGGCCATCATCACTAGTTATCCTCTTTTATTCTTTAGTTTAAGAAATGTTTGTAGTTTGCGTGTGATGTATGCTATGTTTTTGTACATTGATTTGTCCTATTTTTTGAAGGATTAGTTTTCTGTCTGCTTTTATGCATTTCTATGTTAAATGAACACTGCCTTCATTTAAGAATGTCAGGGATAAGGAAACAATGGGAAACTATTCAGGATAGTTTCTTTAATTCCAAGTGCAGCTAGAAGAACAATTTTTCCTCTGTGGGGATAACTATGCTGGATAGGCTTTAAGTTTAATTTTTCCTAGTGCTGGTAAAATAACTCTTTCAATTCTTTCTGGAGATAAATTTTGCAGTGAGATAGAACTGACTCCCTTATTTCATTTAACTGGCTGGTAATTTGATTTAATTCATACCTTTTCAGGCTGTATTATTGAAGTATATGCCCTTTTAAGTGAATAGACATTAGAAAAAGGTATATGTATAAGCATACCACAACCAAATAATTAAGATTGTAACCAGTAGATCTATTGATGTAGAAGTGATGCATTTGTGGTGGGTCATGGGCTCACAACTTCATACGTCCTAAGTGTTTCCCCACCCTCCTCATTTCTTAATGCATTCCTTCCATGCTTGCATAAATCTTATTGAATCTCATTGTTCATCTTTCACTTAATGCTCCAAACGTGTCTCTACTTATTTACAATACACATGTTGACGTTTTGTTTGTTGTTGTGCGGTGATGTTGATTGTGGTCATAGGATAAAGCTTTACAACACAAGTGATAGGATTACGATCAGTGGTTCTTGTGCATTTTTATTATACAGCAGAACTGTGGGAGATAAAGTACTTCGGTAGTTATGGTTCTCATCTCCTGCCTATTTCCAAGTAATCTCTCCTCATTAAAGCTCAAGCTCTTGACCTTCTCCTTTATCTGCACTCCTTTTGCTGTTCTCATTTCCTGTGAGTGAATGTGTTGGAATGAGTGTTTGCATGCTTGTGATACTTTTTTTCTTGCATACATTTCTTTTTGTAAGAAGTTACATCCAGTGAAAGAAGAAAAGTGTTTGACAAGGAAAAAAGAATTCTCAAGTATATGTTGCTTGTTGTCATCTTTTTATATATATATGCATATATAGATTATTTAATTAATGCAAGATTTGCTTATGGTGGTGATTGATCGTTCAGTGAAAGCTAAGCATACTGGTAAAAATGTCTTTTGGTATATATATAAGGGAAAATCTTGTAGTGCTGTTAGTTGTAGTGTGAGTGACTGACACTGAAAATTGTGCTCCATATGTTATTTTTATCCAATGGTAAAGTTGACAATTTCGGTTTTAAAAAATGTGGCTGAGCAGTTTTCAATTGGAAACTTGCAAGAATAGCATAATTGAGTGACAGCTCGAAATTAACCTTTTACAATAACAGATATTAACTCATATTTGTAAGAAAAAGAAAATTAGCAAAAAATTGCACATCGTAGCATAAATAATTAGTATACTCAACCTGTGACTGTGCTTATATATTTTGTATGATGTCATTTAGCTTCTCAATGAAAATTGACAAGGCATTGTAAGAAATTAGTAGGCTTTCATTTTGGTAGAAGCTTTTTTCTTTGTGTCACTGCCATTATTTTTTAAAAATCTTGAAAATCATAAAATGTTTAAATTATTATGCCTTTATTGTCAACGCTATTATCATTGCACAAGTGCCTTACATAAGGCACAGTTGTCTCACTTCGAATGAGGAAAGAAAATAGTGGGATGGGTGTGTGGTCACATTCTTCTGGAATTTGGCATATTTTCTTTCCATCAAAGTGCACAATGTTGTCTTATGTATAATTCAGCAAATGGTTTTGGGGGAGGTTTAAATGCCCGTCTGTATAAAGAATGGTGTTGCTATTTCAGGATTGAAATAAATCCATTGTCTTTATTTACATTGTTATCAGCTGGTCAAATGCTGATATTGAAATTCATATATTCAGCTAATCTGATGACTTATTTTTTGTTTTTCCTATTTATTTCATGAAATCTTTTTGAGAATTTTATATGCAATTTTGTGATTTTTATTGTTTCTTCTATTAGTTTTGACAGGTGTATTTCATTTTGGTTGTGTATAAATACTTGGCGTATTTTCTTTCTGATGTGGTTTTATTAAAAAAGTTTTTTTTATAGTTCATCTAACATTTTATTAAGCTGTGATTCGCAATGAAAGGTGTTGAACCAGGGTTTCCTATTCTACTTGAGTAGAAATAGGCACTATAAGCATTCCTCATTTGAAAATAATTGTGTATTAGTTGTTAACCTGAATGTGGTTAACGAAGTTTAATGTAGTGTTTATTCCTCCTGCTCTGGAACGAAATTTGAAATTGCTATTTATGTTCGTTAGAAGCTTTGCGAATATTCTATTATCTTCCTCTGGTACAAAATTCTGTGACTATATTTTTTTTATGTTTTCAGCATACATAAGTAATAAAACATTTGTATGTATTCGTTGCGTTTTTTTATTTTCTGTAATCCTGTTACTAAGCTGTTCTGTATGAGCTTGAAATTTCGTCTTTCATTTTCTTGAAGTGGCAGAAACCAAGGATGTGAAACGATAGGACTGAAAGGACGTCAATAAGAACGTTTCCTTGTCAATTTGCGACACCAGTCGTATTTTTTTATTCTTCGTGGATTTGGTTTTGTTATTTCGAGGCGGCTACTTCTCATTGGTTTCTTGCCAAGAAGGTTCACGATGCGTTTCGAGGTCAAACGAACCTGACCCTCCCGCCCACCAGCTTGTCTGTAGCTGCCACCTGTTCTCAGTTTTTCAGGTAACCTTGTTACCAGCCAGATTCGTCCGTCCCCGTTAAACAATCGTCTTTGTTTTTCTTCCAAATTGTACTGGCGATTAAAAAATGGTGCATGACAAACTGTCATAAATGAAAAACGGATTATAAACTACATCAATTATTCTTCACGATAGACATGCTGCGTTGCCAGGACAACGGCTACGTGAGAAAAGTACCACTAACAACATGGTTCCAAGGCGCAATACTAATTCGAAGTAATAGCATGTTCATTCGATAACAGTAACCTTATAATAAACCGTAATTCAATCCATCTTCAAAGTGCTAAATTATTTTAAGAAACAAATCCTTTTCGTTTATTTTACTTAATGCCATCGAATCTACGCATTTTTGTCAATGGCGAAAGTGGACACTCTTTGTAGACTTTTTTTTCTTTTTCACTATGCCAGCTTGATTTATGTCGCTGTTTAGACATACCGACCTCGATCAAGTCCTCTCAAAGCAGTCTCAGATTCTGCCCCGATCACCTGTAGTTGATAATATGTGGCGGTTATGGGTGTTGGCATTGCTTCTGCTTGTTGAGGTCACTCGGACCTCAAGCCGTGGAGATGTCAACAGTGGTGTCACCGGAGATGATTTGTCGTTGTGGATTGATACTCAGCAAGTGAAAATGTTTAGTGGTGAGTAAATTATCACACACTGATGTTAAATTTTTTAAGGTAAAAATTATCGGGGCTTTAATTGCCTTGTTCATTACACTGTTTAGGTATTTCGATGAAAATTTATGCCATTGTGGATGGACGTGTCTCGCCGTATATTCTTGATCCTAATTTTGAAAGACATTTACCCATCATTCCCTCGGAGGTAAATAGGTATCTTGTTTGAATAGCCTTCTTTTTGGAATTTTTTTCCGTCGTAATGTAAACTTCTTGAAACTTGTTTTTCCGTTATCATAGGTAAGTTACGTTAACTTTACGTGGAAATCCGGCGGTAAAAAGTATTATTATAATTTTGACCGCTTGCAATCATTTGACGAGAGTATTTTAGAAGCACCTGTGATATCCATTGACACCATGGGTCGAGTACCAAGACGTCCTAAAGGTAATTTCGAGTTTCGCTTTAAGAGCTATTGTTATTATTGATGAAATAAGTAAATAATTATTTGCCTTGAATTTAAGTTTTCAGTGTATTTCTTCCCTGCTCTGGAAACAGCTCAGGAATAGCACCCTTTGGAATAGGACTGCTGATCAAGAGCCGCAAAGGTAAACCTTTGCCTGGCACCCCGCTTCGTTTGAGATTGAGGAAAGAATGTGCTCAACGAGGTGAATAAGCTTTTGAGAAAAAATTTCTCATTTGAACGATGGTTTTTTTGAGATTTTTTTTCAGATTATTTATATCTGCTAATCTCATGGAATGTGTTCGACCATGATGCATTACTTTGTTGTTTGCCAAAAATTTGCTGCATGATAAAACAAATTTGATTTGCTAGGTTGATTTTGTCGAAATAGAAACTTTTCCAAAATAATTGTTAAAACAGGTCCTGACCCGGAGTGTGATCGCAAATGCGCTAATGGTGGTTGGTGCAACCAAGAGCGTATATGTCAATGCCCGGAAGGTTACATGGGTCAGCATTGCCGAACAGCATTATGTTACCCCCAATGTATGAACGGTGGATCTTGCACGTCGCCGGGAATTTGCAGCTGCTTACCTGGATTCCAGGGTCGTCATTGTGAAGGTGGTAAGTGATTTAAAGAAAATTCACGCAAGGTTTATCGTGCAGCACGCGATGTTAGTTGAATATACTCATGGATAATTTACTTTATCTTGTTCCAAGTCTGATAAAATTTATCATTATTATTCATAGATCTACTACTTTGTATCAAAAAACCCTAAAAAATACTCAGTATTATGATTTAGTATATTAGAGCAGGTACTTAATAGTAATATTCACTAGATATAAGATTAACTTAAGATTGAAATATATTTCCCTTTAATTCCATGATTATCTTGGCCAAGGCTTGATAATCTGGAACAGTTGAAATAGTTAGACATTGTTTTTGAAAACTGAATTGTACGTGGAGCAGTTGAGACAACCAATCACCAAAGTTTAATATTGTATCCCTATCATCCAGTTTCAATGTAAAATTAAATGAAATAATAACCAAAGATGTGCATTCTCAAACTGAAGTATGTAACCTGGATTGGCTGGTTTTCTAACAATTTCATCAGTAAGATTGGTTGGTCATTCTATGGTTAAAAATATGGAATGCTATGTTTAGCTGTATTCTTTATCTTCAAGTTAGATTATGTGTAAATTTCTCAGTTTTGTAATCAAAGTATATGCTTAAATATGTGAAAACATTATATGCCTTCAACCCTTTCTTTACTCACTGAGTGAAACTATAAGTGAACCATAAAATTTTTGATGCCAAAAAAAGTCATAGAATAATCACATCACCAAATATAGTTGTAGAGTTAATAGTAGAGTATATTGTAGATAATCAAATANTCCACACTTCAACAAACTTTCATATTTGGATAACTTGGATTCATTTCATTCATGATGTAAAATTAAAATATTCTTCTCTTATTTCAACTACGAACAATCTTGATGGCAGAAATGTATATGCAGCTTAAGTGCAGCCTAAAAGTATATTAACCGGCCGTATGTTTTTTACTGAGAAAATAGCTTTTTCTTCTCTGATAAGCTCTTCAGTGTTTGCAAGAGTTTCCAAAGGGATGTTTTACAAAATACTATGAATTTTGAGAAACTATGGAATACTTTCTTAAAATTCTCCAGATTTAAAGAAAAATACTAATCAAAAGAAAGGAAAAGAATCCTCATAAGGATATCTCAGTATTAACAGATCATCATTTATGATGAAATAATTTCACAAAATTATGCCTGAGACGGTATATTTCCTTTCTGATTTAGTTTCCCAAAATATCTAAAGCCAGCGAACATTGAAAGCAAATTTTTCATGCATTTCTTGGGAAAGTTGATGTGGTTGTTTTAGATTCAAACATAAGAAATTTTGTGCATAGAAAGTAGCCTATTAGCAGAACTCTAGCTTGAAAGCTGTGCAAAACTGGTTTTGGTGTGAACTGAGGATTGCAAATAAATGTCCCACAAAAAAATTTGATGTCAGAGATGTTTCATGAAAAATATCATTATGAGATAAATTCCAAGGAAATGAACAAAATTATAAAATAATGTTTTATTTACAAGTCTAAAAGTATTAAAATACTGAAACTCTTCGACGTTTTCCACAAGATTTTCTTCTCTTTGATCTCCCCATGATTTCACAGAATAGCCTTTCATGAGAGAAAGTGTATGGTAAAACTCAAAACAGACAAAGAAACTTGAGGAGTGGTATGGTATTTAATAGAAGACACGTTTGAGTAAGTTGCTCAGTTAGAACTTGCTGCTTACTCCTTTTGTATGGAAAATTACTGATTGTAATGTTCTACCCTTTCAAACCACTTTTGATATAGAAATAGCCACTTTACAACCTAATTTGATCACATCTGTGAGAACATCATAAAGTGGAGCTTGTTCAGCTCCTTCCTCCAGTCCTGTGTCATGATGCTCCTGCTCTTCATCCCTAAATTTACTTATCACTTCCATGAGAGCAGTGTCTGGATTAGGCTCAGCAGCTAATTTCCGGAGCTGATCATTGTAATGCTCAACAATGACTGTTTCAACTGCTACGGTGCAGGCCATTGCAGCTTTGGGACCAAGTAATGCAGTTCCTGGAAGTTCAAATTATTTAAGATTTCCCTCAAGTATTTGCAGAAACAATACTAGCAATTTATTAAGAATTTTTGAAGCCTTTCATAACGCACTTTTGCAGATAGAGTTCTATTTCTAATTGAAAGTATGACAAATTAAATCAAAAAAGGAAGACACGGAGCATAAAGGTAACACTCTACTTTCCTGATTACCTCACAAGGAATTAATCATATTTATTCATTTTAACCCCTTTCTCACAGGGGACATTAGTTTTCAATTTTAAAATATCTAGTTATAAAAGATTACAACCATAACCTGACTTTAACTATGGAAAAGGAAATCCTGGACCAGAATGGTTTCCATTTTGAGAAATTAAAATAATAGGATAAACAGTTTTATCGATAAATGGTACTGATGAGACTTCACATTCACAGAACCTATGCTGTAATTTAGACAAAGAGTACATCTAGATTTTTCCTGCACCTCCAGCTTTGAATAAAAAAATGGTATTTGGTGAAATTGCAAAATATTACTGTTTCCTAGGTTTTTCATTAGACACAGCATCAACAATTTTACAATCTGAATTCATGCATCACATTGTTCTCATCTATTTGCTGCAAGCCCAAAGCAAACGCCTCAATCTCAAGGTATTAATACAGTGCTAATAACAATTTGGGTAGATATGAAAGCAAATGTGTCCTAGAATATTTATCTAATACTTTGTAATGGAGCATTTGATGTACTTTTATAGCAAAATGAGATTTATTTATCAATTTATAGTAATTTAGAAATACTTGGTACATGTATCAATAATTGGAATTTATATTAAGAGGGTTACTGCATGGATATTAATGAGAAAATTAAATTCTGAAGCTGTCGGAAGTAAAAGGAAAACAAATTCCAAGAAATAATAAAGAACACTTCTATACCTTAGATAGATTTGCACTATATTATTTTAGATTTTAAAGATAAGGAATACCAAGTAATTATAACTGTTATATGGCAGAGCTTAGAATCATATTTGAATCATAAAATTACAGTAAAATGTGGACAAAACATATGAAAAGTTTACTGCATAGACTGACATTAATTGGATACATCAACTAAGTTTATATTGCATAACAAGAAAATATTCACAAAATAATGCTGAAAACTATACAAAGATTTTTTTATCATTAAAACATTGGATTCTGTATTAAAGAATTTTAAATGGAAAGAAAATGATATGCTCACCAGCTCCTAAAACAAATCCAGCAACATTCCATATGGGAACCATAACTGTTGGCCTCACTCTTCTCTCATGAATAATACGCTCAAATGTTGCTCTGTGTGCTTTTTCTTGATCCCACATGTGTTGGATAAGGGGTCCAGAGCTTGTCTTTCCTGTTATGTCAATGAAATGCAAATCGAATCAAGTCAGATGCTCCACAATATTGTGTCATTTGAAAAGTTTCAGACCATCATTAATATTATAATATATTAAATAAATAAATCTGTAAGCTGTTAGCAAGTAAAGAGATCAAGTGATCATTATCCATATCTTTAATTTTCACTAAACAGATTAATAGAATTTTTCATTATGATGAAGAAATGAACATTCTTCATAATTAAGTTCTAACAGGAGATTATTTTTAAACTGACCTAGTACAGCCATTTGGCCTGCATAGATACGATCTGCTCCTAGTTCTCCAGCATGATTTACTCTTATCATCTCCTCAATTTCTTTTGGTGCCCGTTTACTTGTGACATCTTGCTCTTCTTTGTTGGTACTTTTTAACCTTGTTGCCAAATTTGATGATGGCAGCACTGGTAATTTTCCACCATTTACAAGTAATGAGCAATTTAATGCCCTAGATCCTCTTATGACCAACATATTTCCCAACGCTGGCAAGCAGCAGCCCAATTTCTATCAAGAAATAGATGGAATTTTAGCAATTGTTGCAATTACAAAGATTCAGATGAGCAGAAATGACTTAGTAATTTTCTAAAATAAAATAATTCTGGAGAATATTTGAAGCACGTTCATTATAACATTGCTGGATGTATAGGTACATTGATAGAAAAGTACCACCAGAATCTAGTTTTGGATGGGTGATTCTCAGGTTAGGAACAAACAATTTTTTTATTAAGTGACTGTATGATTTACACAGGGAGGTTTGTTTCTAGCTGACCTATTGATAATCCCATTCCATTCGTCCATACATGGGACTTCTTAAAGTAAAATAGTAACATAAGGTTATCTTCAGGTCAAACCTATTGGCATCTAAAATGAATTAAAATTTATTTTGTTTTCGATAGATCAATAAATCTTAATGTGGGAACCAAACATCATTCAGATTACTTTGTCAAAGTGAGATTATTGAAAGTTGATACAATCGAATTCCTTTCTGAATTCTTATTAGTTGAGCCTACAAAAACATTAATAATCTAGTTTAACAATATTGAATTAATATTTAACATTACCTCTATAAGCAACGTTTACCTATGTGATGACACTACTTTTTTTGCAGGTATTTGCGCAGAAAAATGTCTAAATGGAGGAAAATGCATTCAGAAAGATACGTGTGACTGTCCCAAAGGTTATTATGGCCTAAGATGTGAATTTTGTAAGTTAACCTTCGGTGAAATACTTCTTACATCCACTTTGATATTTTATCATTTGTTATTTTACATCTTTCTATCTTCAAGCTAAATGCATCATACCATGCTTAAATGGAGGAAGATGCAGAGGTGCAAACAAATGCCGCTGTCCCTCAGCATTTGGAGGAGATCATTGTGAAATAATGCGTACAACACGTGTAAATGGGGGCAGTGGGATACCTTCACGACGCCAACATTCACATTCTCTTTCATCAGCCGCTGAAGCTTCTAATTCTGAAGTTGGAGGTGACGGCAGGGGAAAGGGGAGGTGTCCTCGGCATTGTGGTGCACATGGAACATGCCAACCAGAGCGAGGAATCTGCATCTGTGAACCTGGATGGTTTGGGAAGATGTGTCGTCGGAGGGGTGCGTTTCATAATTTTCCAAATTTTTTCCCTCCATGAAATACCTGCTTTAAATCTGCTTGTTTTGGTCATATTCTTAACAAAACAATCTGCTTCTGTTTTGGTCATATTCTTAACCTGATCATACAAAAGTAGAGCTTTTGCCTCAGCTGGATCTAAACTGCATCCAGTGACAGTGTAAAAATTATGAATGCATCATTAACCTGGAGGCAGTTATTTTTGTAGCTGAGATAATTGGAATTGGAGATGAAGAGGTGTAATTTTTCCAGAATTGCCAGTACATTAGGCCTCTCTCTGTTTAGGATGGGGATGTACATTATCTCAGAAATGCATAAAATAATTTCAGAGACAGATTCAGAATTTTTCATTGATTATATGTGCTGCCGTAAAAATCAAAACAGACTTATGAAGTCAATATCAAAAGATTATAAATGTGAAAAATGGTTGGAATGTTGGATGAGTTTGCTTGATGGTGTGATTTAACTCAGAATTAATTTTTCAAGGATGTTTAATTCTTGCATAGCAAATCATTCATCTCTTACTAGCAGTTGACTTCCTACTTTTTCTTACCATATACTGTGCACATTGATAAAATTGCCTCTGACATTCAGATGAGATTGCTTAAAACTAATAACAAAACATAAAGACAAAATTTAGCACAAGAAAGCATGTTATGCTTTTTATAACAACTGATCTTTAGCTTTTCATGTTAGAATAGCTTTTGCTATATGACCTAAACTACTTAAGCTCACTTTACAAATTTTGTTCACTCTTAATTAATTCCATGATGTGTAGCATATCGATTGGATTTTAGGATCTCACTTTTGGAAGTGAAATGTCTTCACACATGCTGTTTTCTTGGTCCTAGAAATGCAGGTTTATAAATTTACTTTTATTAGTTTCTAAAGTGAAAGTACATTGTGTGTAGCTCTGCTATTCTATAACTCTTACTGTCATTCTATCAAAATATTACTGATATACAAAATTCAAGGGTTACCTTCAAATGATCATATTCCTTTGAGTCCTTTCATGATTGAAATTATTGCACTTAAAATATGTTTAATACTCTAAAATATTCAGGTGTATAAAGCTGGATTAATTTATTGCTTTAAATGCTGGTAAAACATATTGTCTGGGAAAAGCCAAAATTACATCAACTATTGTTAGTGTATTCTATAGTTTTTATAAACTGTTACATTTATATATATTTTATAAATGTTGTACTAACTGCTGCTTTCATTATATATTTTTCATTAATTTATAAAGAGCTTAATGTATTGTTCTGGCTGGCGGAATATTATGGTGGCATTGTATCTAATTGTGCTATGCAACTTTTAATCAGTGTACCTAACATATTACATTATTAATGCTAAAGATTGTTTATATATATTGGACTTCCACTTTACAATGCAATAAAAATATGTGCTTCCATAATTAAAGCATGTTGGTTTTCATGGGCTGTGTTATATTGCTGTGACATAATATTAAGCAAAGTAAAGTGTTGTGTTCTTATCCAAAACCTTTGTGTATTAAAGAAATGTTATATATTGATTGTATTTACTTGTAATTAGTGAAAATATCCTGTACAAAATTTAGACTATATGTATTCATGTTGAACTGAAAGTTCACATTTATTTAAGTTAATAAAACTATAAGCAAATTATAGTTCAATGCTGCTTGTTAATACCAAAATTCTACACTTTCTGCTGAATGCATATTATTTTTAAAATGTATCATATATATGAATAGTTTTCAAACTGAAAATTAACCTGGTGTGCGGTGGCTTGTAGGCCTAATAGTTTACCTTCCAGCAAAGCTCATGCAATATTAACTTAATAATGGTATGTATGAATGTATATAATGTACTTTCAGGAGATTTAAGAAAACAGAAGTATGAAATTTCTTATAGTTATAGAGGAAATTTCATGTTATTTCTTTCATAATAGCAACCTAAAATTGCAATTTATGACTTTACCACAACTAATTTAATCATATTCCCAACTGTGCCAGATGATGTTCACATTGACAGTGCTTTTACATATCTACACAAAGCAAATCCTAATTTTTCATATTTTATCAACAGTAATCCAACCTGATCATACCTAACCTGCTTATGGACCACTAAATAAAGTTATGGATAAAACAAAACATATTTCACATGTCAGTTGACTTTGTTTGAAATAACTAAGCATGACAAATTTATAGGAATATCCAATTATAAAATTTCACAAAGATGAAATTATAAATTAGATATTGAACTTCAAAGTAACTTGTCACAAATCATTTATTCAAAATATGACTTCATTTTGAGGCTGCCAAAAAAAATGGAGACAGTTAACAATTCACACCACAGATACTTAAAGCAGAATCATCTATTGTTTTATCTCCTGAAGAAAGAATTACTTTTACAAGAGATATTAATATCACAGTATTGTTCTATTAAAAGATAGCATCTGTAATCTTTCAACTACTCTTTTCAGCTACCTCAGAATCATTTCTATCTAGCCTTTTAAAAGCTTGGACCATGAGAAATATCTAAGGTGTGCAGCAATTAAAATTTGCTTTGATGAAGAAATATTTTATTACACCTAAATAAACACCCTGCAAGCCACCTTTTGGCATGAGTTGTTAGATGACTAAATTTTGCAATTTAGAACCAAAAGACTGTCTTGGTCAATATCTATATTATAATATGATATTGAATTATATATGATAGGGTTATTCACACAAAGAACAGTAAATTAGAACTAGAGGGAGGAAATAAAAGGGAGATTTTTGGTGTTATGAGGTACAAATATCCTTGTATTTTATAGCAGAAAAAGTTTGATTTAACAAAACCTTGCAACCAGCAGCTGAAGTGGTGTGGTGGTTTTGAGTGAATGTAGGGAATCTGTAGACTTTTCTGGAATATATTGCTGCTTTTTCCACACTTCAACAAACTTTCATATTTGGATAACTTGGATTCATTTCATTCATGATGTAAAATTAAAATATTCTTCTCTTATTTCAACTACGAACAATCTTGATGGCAGAAATGTATATGCAGCTTAAGTGCAGCCTAAAAGTATATTAACCGGCCGTCTGATTCATGTACATATTCATGATCTTAGATAATTTCCTAAGCCCAAATATTATGAGCATTACTCCCATAGGCACGGAGAGATTTTAGAACAAAAACCTGGAGAAATTCCACGGCTTTTCCATCTTTGCTGTAACACTTAACCATTTATCTTTCTCAAAATAACACCCATCGACACAACCAATATATATCCAATTCAGAGATAGAAATGGTGGTGACCTCTGCTCTTAAGTTACATTGATCGTATAAACTCGATATATAATTATGTCAATAAAAGGAATCTTTCTTGTGAATTTATAGTCATGGCCAAGTTAAAATCATCACCTTAACTTTTCCAAAATTTAAAGCAAATTGGTATGAAAGGTCCATTATATCACAAGATCATCCTTTAAATGTAACTACTATTTTAAAATTTCAAGTATCATAAATAAATCGATCCATTAATTATATAAGATATTGGGTAACTAAAATGAAAGGATCCTTACGTAAGTAATCGAATGTTCAGAAAGACATGAAGAAATATCTCCACTATTAGGAATTCATAGTGATAATATTTTGCCAAGGCAATAATTTAATAGCTACCTTTAATGGAAGAAATAAAACTAATTTGGAAATAAAAGAGCCATATCTCTCCGATTTCAAATAACACCTTAAACACAAAGAAATTTAATTATCTACAAATGTTCATATGAAAGCTCGGCTGCCCTAAAGAAATAAAATTTTTTTAACAACACTGACACATTACTGCGAAATATTTTTAAGTTTCCCGATGTACCTTATGGAATAATTGGACATTCTAACCCTGCAATTACTTTATTTCGACGAGATGCCATTGAAATAATTTCACTGAGAATTCTATCTTCTAAGCGTTTCTCACATAATTCTTTTTAAAATCGTACATTCATGAAAAACAATTTACTTCCAGTAACGTAAACGAAAAAAAAAGATAACGTAAAAATTAGTAGTCACCTAAGAAAACAAGCCGAACTCCACACTTGTACTGACAATATACGGGGAAATTAGTTACACGAATATTCTTAAAGGTTTTAAGTATTTTGGTAGATAATTCTTACCCTTGCCCGAATGAACACAAATATCTTTTACTTTGCAAAAGTGATTCCTCTATGATATAGATGTAGACATGGCCAAAACATTCTATTCTTTCACCGTCGATCCTTTATCTTTATTTACAGAAGTTACGAGAATCCATAAACGTATGAAAGGATCAACTCATAGGAAACCGGTCAATGTAACTGCGTTATGATCATGGTGTTGCAAGATATAAGGCGTTGAAACGCTAAAATGTGATGAAAACTTACCAGTTCCTGTGTGACATCACAAGTTAAATTAGTGATGATGAAACAGAAAATTTGAGTTTTGTATTTGAGAGATGTTATATGTAATAGACCATAAACGAAATGTTGAAATAAAAAAAATTTTAATGCTACTTATTGGTAATAATTTTTTTATGCTCACGCACTTTATTTATTTGTGATTACTAAGTTTTTCTCAAAAAAATTAATTACTTGAACATGACTGATACTTACCAAAACTAAGCTAACATCAATACCTCAACTTGATCTGGTAAATGGTACACTGATACACGATATCGGCTACTAGATGTCAGGTCTGTCCAGCGTTTGGCGTGGGGAGTAAAATTTACAGTGAAGAAGTATTGATTACTTCCCACGATGAAGATGGAACTAGTTGAAACGGTAAGTGAAATTTAAACGAGAAGTATTTAAGCAGCATTTAACAAGAGGAAAGACTACTTGTTCTATGCGCTCCAGTATTACATTATCTGTCAAAGCAATAATTTTGTATCGTCTGCTAAAATCTTATGCGCAGCCGCGCAGGCTCAAGATGGCCACCGCGAAAATTTTGTTGTGCATTTCTTTGTAATGATTGGTTTCGATCGATATTCATGGTTGTGTGCAGGATTTTTTCTTTATCGGTGATATTACTGCCTAAGGTTGTCTTAGAATAGTTCTGTTGTTTTGAGTACGTGTTTGGTGACTCCCAGTGCTGCAATAATTGTGGAACTGTGATCAGAGACATGTTTTCGAGTTGAAATGGCCCTCCCTACACGCAGGTGCGTACGCAGCCGTAGTGTCCAAATTTTAACTGGGCCTGCTCAGTGCTGTTCCGCGCGTATCTTGCATTCATCCGTATCGTTTCGCTTACTAGTGACGTGAAAATATAACTCTGCATAGTAATGTTTGAAATGTAAGCTAACGTGTTACTTCACGTAGATGCTTAACTTTAAATTACTTATAGAACCGACGGAGGCCATATTAAATGTAAGGGTACCGAGTAAAAGCGTTCGGTACGGCCAGAAAACATTCGAATGAAGGCTGTAAAGTTTATTAGGATGTTGTGATTAATGTTTTATTGCTATTTGAAAATCCATTGATTCGTATTTTCAAGCGATGGTTAATGAAATAAATAGGCTGTAGCTATCTTAATCCCAGCGTTCCTTGCTACTAGTGGATTTCAGAGTTATTGATTTTCTTAAAGTGACAGGTCTAGCGAAACCGCCTGAGTGAGGGAAGCTGGGCTTCTCTCGGATGTTATATTTAAACATGATACTATAAATTGTTTTATGATTGCCTTTATATTTGGTATTTTCCCTAAATTTCGAATAATTTATTTCACATTTGGAATAATAAGGTTGTTAGTGAAAGCTTTTATCTTTGTAATGGATTAGATTAGATTTAGTTGAGGAAAATTTTCCTTGTTCATTCCTCGGAAAATAATTTCTCGAGCCTTGTAGAGTGCTCGTATCCAAGGGATCCCAACGCTCTTAAAATCTGAGCTATTTTTTGTATATATTTCCGTTCATATTTACTATGTTGATGGATCGCTTTTGAGTTTTTGACACTGATTCGGTGTACGAGGAGACTTACCTGTATGCCTTGACCCTTTCGTCTGCAATATTTTTCGTGACAAAAATATTGTATATAGTATTTCATTGAAATGGATTTTTATCACATGAATAGAACGTAAAGCATTTGTTAACCGTATACGATTATTCTCAATCAGAATGCTTGACGAAAATGCAACAGTTATTTATTTAAAACGTAATTAAATAATTTTAAAATATGTACAGGAACATTTTATCCTGTTAAGCATGAGTAATATGTTTGAGCAAGCTAAAATTTTATTACTTGAAGAAAACATATCATTGAGAAGTAAATAGATTTAGCCAATTTGACCTAATTCAGTTATTAGAATAAAAATACCAATGTATTTTTGGAGAGGACTCTCTTCCAAATAAATTTAGTATACTTGAAACTTTAAATTTTCAGTGGTTTCTAATCAAATACTTCTTGCTGTGATAACTATCGTTGATAGCCATACTGAAGTAGAATTATCACTCAATTTAATCTTTGTAATGCAGTTTTGCTCTAGAGCATAAAACTTCTTTTAATAATTCACCGTAAAATATTAAATATTTGAGGAGGTCAAGAGTTAGAAATTAATATTTTTTATTATTAAGCACCGTGATGATTACATAATATGCACATAAGATCTTTCATTGTCCCCTGAATTCATACGCCGTACTCGTGTAATGAAAAAGTAATTTGCTTAACCTGTATTGGAACCTTTTAGAATTACTCATCTTGGTCTTTCAATTTATGTTTGCATAATTATTATTTGTTTAACTTTTATTTAAGGTATTAATTCTATACTGCAAACTAAAGATTTGTTGAATATTGTTTCTGCACATAGGTTGGAACTGTGCACCATCCTGCATGAGGATAAAAATGGGTGTAAAAATCCTGAGTGCCAAACACTGATCTCGGGCATAAGGCCTTCGTGGGGGCATTCAGTTGCCCTGCTAAGTAATTTATTTGCAGCAGTGGTTACTCTTCCTCCACTAGCTGCTAAAACCAAAGGAGACCCATCTGGAGGAAGTGAAGGTATATTTTCTCCCCAAACGTTCCTGCTAACTACTGATAGGATTGGTTTTTTCTTTCGATTCTTATTTTCTAACAAGGATTGTATACAAATATTTTAGACTCAATATTGTGATTTGTTCATTTTGGTCCTTGAATTTGGATGTTTTTTTCAAGTAGATCTCAGATAGCCAAGTGGGCATTCACCTTGGGTGGAAGTAGTCCCAGGTTCGACTCTCAGAGGGGGCCCATGTGCAATATGACCTTGGCAATCAAAGCCCTTTTAACAATACTCCCACTCAAGTTGATTTATTAACAAAGCTTTTGGGTGTACTCAGGAAGTCTTCTCTCATCTTCAACTTGTGAGTGCATTTGATTGTACCAATGATTCAGCAACAATCTCTGTTGCCATTTTCGTGTATGTTGAGTAAAACATTGCACAGTGTATTTATAAAGCCTGTGGTTCCATTCTAGTCTCCGATTAGTCAATCAATCCCTCAATCTGAGTGGTCCCCCTTTTCTGCTGTACTATATTTTTCTGTCCATTGAAAAGATTCTCTTCCTTAATGGAAACTGAGAGAGTCTAAATTACCCAGACCACAAGGACAAACTATCTGACAATAATGGAGGAAAATCTTTATATTCATCAAAAAGACAAAGTGCATGTTAATAATCTTGTGTTATGACTGAAATATTCCTCTTTATCACATAATACTGCCAAGGAAACAGGATGTTTTAGAATCATCTACAAATGGGTTCATACTGAAGGAGGGGAAGAATTTTTCAGTGATGGCTATTCACTTTACGTTCATGGGATGTCTTTAATTTCAGGTTAGCCAGTCCAACTTCCTATCCTGGGAGCTGTACTGAGAGGTGCCTTGGTACCTTTTCTCTCCAATGGTGACGATGAATGCTTCTGGGGGCAACCCTGGAGGAGTTGGTGTAGAAGGAGGTGTTCCAGTAACGGAGCTTATGGTTGTAAAAACTGAAGAGAGCCAAGGAACAATCATGGCACCAGTAGTCGTCAAAGCTGAAGACAGCCAAGGTACCATCCTAACCCCTGTCTCCACAAACCATGTGGTGGTGACCACCTCCTCGGTGGTGCACTCACCTGTCACCTCTGTGGTGGGGTCATCAATGCAGCACCAGAGACGCCTTCATACAGAAGATGGGTGTGAAGACGATGATGAGGAGGATGATACTGGGAGAGGAGTGGTGAGGGTGGGAGTAGGACAAGATGTGGGTCGCGTGGTTGCCGACTGTGAGGATGATGACGATGAAGAAGAAGAGGAGGAGGAGGAAGAAGATGAGGAAGCATGCCCTTCGTCCGCTGAGTCCCCTGCATATGAAGAAGACGATGGGGATCTGATGGCAGCTGCGATGGGGGATGAGGTTACGGCGCAGCTGGCCGCAGCAGGTTTGCAAAGGGCACACGGTAGTTGACACTTTTTTTTGTTTATTTTGTTCATTTTTTCTCCTCACTCTCTTACTGCGGTGGAGGCCTGCGGGATATTGGGAGTGGTGGTGTATTTTTCTTTTTTTCATTCTTCTAACATTGGGATTGCAGAGCTGAGTAGTCTATAAAAGTCATTTTTGTGACTCTGGAAGAATATATACTTACATTTTCTCTTTAATTAACTTTAAAAAGAGTTCACTGTGGTTATTTGGGCCCTTCATAAGTTATCATGTGCTTATAAAACTGGATTAATATATTACAAAATTGAATACATCAGTCTATTCAATTGTCTGATGAGAAGGAAATGCAGAAGGTTGATTAAGACAACTAACTAATGTTGTGCTATTTTCTTAGTTTGCAATGTTTTTCTATTTATATGCACTAAATTATTCAAATACGGTACTGTATAAATAGCACTTTATGACTGTGGAAAGAAATTTTTTTCATCAATTTCATTAAAATGCAGCTATTCAGACATGTTGTTCTTCATAAGAAATATTTTGTTTTGTGGAAAGTTCTGATGTTTTCCCAGTGGATGGTTCTCAGGAAATTTTATCAAGTGATCAACTGGGTCAGCTCATTGGATGGTTCTGACATTTCTGCAACAGCCTCCTTTTTGCTTCATATTTGCCCATTCAGAAAGGTTGCATTTTGACTATTATTGACCATTTAGCTCTGTGTTCTTTGGGTTTCTTTTTATATTAAACTTTAGAATTTTTAGTTTTATTATCATTATTATTTAAATCCACAAAGAATTTTATCATTATTTTAAGATTTTATTATTTTTAACAAAAGGACAGACAGTTTTTTTACATTAGTAATGTAAGCTATTTCTCCTATATAAATTTTTTATCTATTAACCAAATGTTCCACTCTTAAGGTGTGTTTAATTAAGTTTCAGTAGTTTTACTGCCATTCCACCCACCACAAGTGTTGCTTGAATGTTGATGGTTCAGTACTTTTTTACTACTACTACTACTATCTTTTATTAAAATCCATACAACTCAATTTTGTTTTTGTTCTTTAACATGATGAGACAAAATTTGGTGGGTTAATGTTCACTATAGTAAGAACATTGTTTTTTCAACCCTTGGCATTTTCCAATTTNTTATTTCTAATAGAAGAATATTTCCAGTGACCTAGAGTCGAGTCCAGGGTCACTTTCTAATTTTTGCAATGCATATATGCAAATAAAACATCCTTTTTCATCGTACCAGGTCTTAATCACCTAACACTTAGGGAAGTTTTAAGAAATTGGTTAGTTCTTTGCTACATTATTCTTACGGAGAAATGGAAGCAGCTTTGGTTTAAATCAATGACCACATTGCTTGATATCATTGTCTATTACATTTTGTTGTCTTTGTTTTTAACTAATCCTAGAGTTTTAAATAGAATTAATTTCAGGAAGTGCATCAAAATAAAAAGAGTTAAGCCAGCATGCCATCTGCCTCCTTTGGGGAAAAATGACCATGTCAGAAAAATTTATTATCTTTCAACTGTCACAAATGTGTTGAAACCTGATCTTATAGAGATGCGTTTTATGAAGACTTCCATATCCTAACCGACATCTTTCTTCCAGATGTCTTAATGCCATGATGGATTTAAAGGGCTGTCTTTACAATGTATTTTATATAAGGAAGTCTTTTCTTCGGCTTAGCATCGAACCAAGGATCGTTTTAGGAGACATCCTTGCAGTACATGTTATAGACTCACTGCCTCTAATGATAGCTTGAATTTTAATTCTCTATCTTAATGGGAAAGTAAGTGGCTTATGTGTTACATTCCTTGTCACCTTTGTATTTATTGATAATCAATATAATAATAATGATTATTACTCTGATTTTTCTCAATATTCTCATTTTACAAATAACGTCTGTTTTTTATTGTCTTTAGTTTACCTATGCCTATATTTTGTAACCTAAAGTAAGTGGCTTATGTGTTACATTCCTTGTCACCTTTGTATTTATTGATAATCAATATAATAATAATTATGATTATTAATTGTTTGGTCATTCTTTGACTAAGCAAGAAGTTTAGTCATTCAGGCATAGTTACTTCTCTAGATTATGTATGTTTCTCATTTTTTTACTCATATGTAATATTGCATAATTACAGCAAACCATTGATGAGTTTGCAACAAGGGTTGGTCAGCAGGCTGTTGTTGTGGTAGCGACTCCTGGGAAACCTCAAAATAGTTTCAAAGTCTTTGGAGCTAAGCCCCTAGAGGATGTGGTATGATTTCTTCCGTATATTTTGTCTACAGATGCTTATGTATGTGCTACAAACTTTTGTATTATTAATGCATTTATGTTGCATCTCATGTGTTATTTAATTTTTTATAGGTCAAAAACTTGCGTTCTGTGGTGATGCAAGATTTGGAGACTGCACTGGCACAACAAGCCCCCCCTCCCCCTCAAGAAGATCCTTCACTTTATGAGCTGCCTCCCCTAATTATTGATGGAATCCCAACTCCTGTTGAAAAGATGACTCAAGCTCAGTTGCGGGCATTCATTCCTTTGATGCTAAAATACTCAACTGGTCAGTCTCTTATCATTTAAGTTTTTCATCTCATTATTGTATCTGAAATAATCCCTCAATATCTAGCTACTATCTTATTAAAGTTGATGCATGGGGGGTTTTTAATTCATGGTATCATTTTCATTCCATTTTGTATACTTACCTCATCCCTAATTTTCTTTGACTTGAGCTAAACCTAAATCTGATTCATTAACACATTAACTGTCACTACATTTTAGTGATATTACCCTCTGAGCCAAAATTTTAATCATAAAGATAACCCCTAGATCTTTGATACACATGTGAGTAATTGGTTATGAATAATCATAGTAGTAGTAATAGTAGTGTTAAAGAAGAGCTCATTCAATTAAATGCTTAATATTTACTAGTCATCATAATTTTTGGTTTAGTATTCAAACCATGTGTCATTTTTTTTCGAAATTTCTCCAAGAGTGTTCTTTATTCTATTACAGTGAAATCTCAACCTATCATACTCTTTTATAATATCTCCTGTTAAGTTGAAATTTTGCATTCATTTCTGTTATATATTTTTTCTGCTTTTAAAGTTTTCCCATTTGTAATGTTTTATCCTAATCTTAAGTATTGTTTTTTAAGTCCCAGTCTAGAATTACTTTTGCTTATAACATGCCAGCATATGAAAAGAAATGTTATGATTACCAAAAAGGAACATAAAAGTAACACTACCTCTATTAAATTTCTTTGTGTTATACATTTTATACAAGTAACTCACTACTAAATAGCAGTGAATACTCGCCAGTAAATTTGTTTGTTTTCTTCCAATATGCCCTACTAAGTTACAAATTATTCCCAGAAAAATGCTACTATGTAGAGTCCACTAGATTTCATTTTCATTAAATTACCATGAGACTCCTATCGCATACTTTGTAGCATATATACTTTCTCTTCATAATTGAAATGAGGGTTACCCTTTCGGTACTGATCATGGATATTCAGCTGTGTATATGTATGTGCTAATTGTCTTCCTGTTATGGGTACAATATTAACCCACAGATGAAGTTGCTGGTTCCTTTTTTATGGCTTACCAAGAGGATGTTGCTTGATTACAACTTACGTAAAATCTTCATATTCGGTAAAAGTAACAGTTCTACCTTTTATAGATTCTCCCAACTACCCTGATAAATAGTAATTCAATTTTTATAATTGTACATACTGAGAGCCGTTGCTTACATCAGAAAAGTTCAAAAATGCACAGGAAATTTCCCCATACCCTAGAGGAAAATAACCTCAAAGAATAGTTTTTCCTGGCAATTAATATTAAATTGTACTGTTGTACATCTAATAATTAAATTTGTATAGTGTTACAGTAAAAAGTTAATGTTAGACATAGATACAAATAAATGCAAACCCCTATTTTTGTGTAATAAGAAAACAGACTAATGCAGCTTATATTTAGTTATTTAAGGTGTGTCAAGCAAAATACATTTACACCAGTGAAATGTGTACTCAGTGCTTGCTTTTTGTAGCAATCATCGTTTTGCACAACTCTTGATACTCGCCAATAAACAGAAGAGAAAAAGGCTGTAATAACATTGAAAATATAAATTTAAATATCACTTTTATTGCTATAGTACCTATATCTGCAAAAAAGTTAACATTGGAAAACATAATAATATATGGAGGATTGAAGATATCCAGAAAATTTCATTGTACCTACTTTTTAATAATTAAAAATTACCAGACAAGGTACATTCTATTCTGTGCAAATGTGGTTATCTGTATATGTTTTTCACGTCTTATGTTTTTCTGCATCTAAAGTTGATATCCCTTGGTCAGATGAAAAATGTTACATAGGGATTTCACTGTATCTAAATGGCATAACCTGGGGGGTTCTCACATTACTGTGCAGTCTAATAGATAAACCTAAAATGGAAATTTTAGTATCCACTAGGGCCCTAAAATTTATAAAATTAGCTAAACATCTGTCAAGATCATTGTCCCGAAGTAAACATCAAGGTAGCCAGCAAAAGCATCTCGGTTCACTTATTTCCAGTTACCTATTATTTCTAATAGAAGAATATTTCCAGTGACCTAGAGTCGAGTCCAGGGTCACTTTCTAATTTTTGCAATGCATATATGCAAATAAAACATCCTTTTTCATCGTACCAGGTCTTAATCACCTAACACTTAGGGAAGTTTTAAGAAATTGGTTAGTTCTTTGCTACATTATTCTTACGGAGAAATGGAAGCAGCTTTGGTTTAAATCAATGACCACATTGCTTGATATCATTGTCTATTACATTTTGTTGTCTTTGTTTTTAACTAATCCTAGAGTTTTAAATAGAATTAATTTCAGGAAGTGCATCAAAATAAAAAGAGTTAAGCCAGCATGCCATCTGCCTCCTTTGGGGAAAAATGACCATGTCAGAAAAATTTATTATCTTTCAACTGTCACAAATGTGTTGAAACCTGATCTTATAGAGATGCGTTTTATGAAGACTTCCATATCCTAACCGACATCTTTCTTCCAGATGTCTTAATGCCATGATGGATTTAAAGGGCTGTCTTTACAATGTATTTTATATAAGGAAGTCTTTTCTTCGGCTTAGCATCGAACCAAGGATCGTTTTAGGAGACATCCTTGCAGTACATGTTATAGACTCACCGCCTCTAATGATAGCTTGAATTTTAATTGTCTATCTTAATGGGAAATGCTTCCAAAAAATCTAAAAATATGTGCAAAGCATTCTTATGGGAAAAATACCTTTTTTGAGCATTCTAGAGTCAAACCAATGGCATCTATGTTTGTTTTCCCTTTTTTCTCTGGTTGGATGGTCTGGGTCTATACAACAAAAAATTGCTGGGTCAGTGGTGCTTTTTGTAAGGGCAAAACTTTCTTATTCTATATATCTATGTATATATTCCCTAAAAGTGTTTCTAAATTATAGATCTATACATATAAATCTGGAGAAGCGTCTTTATATTATAGATATATGTATTAAAAACCACTTTTTGGTTATAGATCCATAAGAATATTTCATTCTCAGTAATAATAACATTGTATCTCTTTGGTAGGTCGAGGTAAGCCTGGTTGGGGTAAGGAATCCACACGTCCCCCTTGGTGGCCTAAGGAACTGCCGTGGGCAAATGTGAGAATGGATGCACGTTCTGAAGAGGAGAAGCAAAAGGTTGTTAACTTGCTAAAATTGCATTATCATGTTAACATATCAGATTTTTTATTTAGTTTTAGAAATAAACCTTATTACCTGCATAACTTAGTAACATCATCTTAGAGTTTTTAGCTTTATCTTTTAAAGGTTTATTTTTCATTCTGTTAAATATGTTCTTGTCGATTAGGAAAATGTGTTGCATTTACATTATTGTTTGAGTTTCAATTTCAAAAATCGTTGTGATAAGATTATCTTTTGATAGCCAAGCAAAAAACTAAGTCATTGCCTATTGGTAGCTAAGACAATCTGAATAATGCCAAATTTAATTTCATTTGAGAGTCTAGAATTGGTCAAAGAGGTTTGCTTTAATTCCTCTAAAGTTGATATTTTTTTGTTTGATACCAGTTTGTTTCTTCCTATCCACAATCTAAACTGAGGTTACTTTAGTCACGTGTATCCCTTCACGTCAAAGAAGATTGAATTTAATGATTGTTACAAAAATACTCATTTCATTGTTAATTCTTTAATTGCCAATAAATGTGGCCTTGGCTTTTTTTGGTCAATTTCATTGATATCATGGTCAGCTGTATTACAAATGCTATTTTTGCTTTAACCTCTGCAATTTTAAAGACGAAGATAAATTCAGAAACTCCCAATTCTTCATAGATGGGTTATCCATTCATACATTTTTACTCTTTGTTGATATTTTCCACTGTCTTCTTGGGAAAACAATAAAAAATCAAGTACTTTCATGTGCTATTTGAAGCAGGACTTACATTAGACCTTTTCTACAGAGCAGTGAGAATACAACTACATTATCACTGCTGAAAAGTTCTTATGTCAGGTGAACGATGTACATAACTTAATATTTACACAAATTATAAGAAATGTTTTATTAGCAAAAATTGAGAGCATTTTAAGAAACAAGTGAAAGTTGGGATTATCTGTTTTCTGATTATTCGTTCATCCTATCCCCATTATTAGCAGGGGTAATTGAGAGTTCACACACTGGTCAAATATTTTATTGATAGCTTATTTTTTACTTTATTCACAGCTTAATTTGTATTACCCAATTTAAATCAATATAATAGTAAAAAATGCTAATTTTTCTCTTAGATAACACTACATATGTCTCTAACCACCTTTTGATTTTTTTTCCTTCTTCTAGATGTCATGGACCCATGCATTACGTCAGATAGTAATCAACTGTTACAAGTATCATGGCAGAGAAGATCTTCTTCCAGTCTTCAGTGAGGAAGATGAAGCCAGCCTCACGGCTGCTGGGTCGGGTATAATGTCCAATCCCAAGAGTGTAGTGGTTACAGGATCTGCAGGTGGATCAATAGTAACGACGGAGGGTGCAATGTTGACTAAAGTATCCCACAAAGTGAACCCCAACCATATACATCAGGTTACACCTCAGTATACCTCAACAATGTTGCAAACTATTAGTAATCCTGATGGAACTGTGTCAATCATCCAGGTTGATCCCAACAATCCAATCATTACCCTTCCTGATGGCACTACAGCACAAGTCCAAGGGGTTGCTACGGTGAGTTCTACATTTAGTACTCTAAAATTGATATGTTGTATGTACCCATGTTTATAACACCTGCATATTATTATTATTATTTGCAAGGTTAGGCTAAAATGGCCTCTGTTCCACCTAACCTCTGGAGATATTACTTCATAATAATATTGCACCAATAACCAAAAGTAATTTACTAAAATTAACTTAAACCTTGAAAAATAAAGCAAAACGTCTAAAAAATGCCAAACACAGGTATAAGAAATATCGTACAAATAGTATGTACAAATCTTAAATACAAACTGACTGGCAAGTTTTTAAATAAAAATTAATATGTATAATTAGATATAGATACATAGAAAAATAAAGATTTGGGTTATGGGGATAAACACCTCAACTGAAGGTTATGGAGAAAAGTCTATGATCTAAAGATATCACTCATAAGATACAGCAAGGTTTTAGGGACTGTGTTCTTGATATACCATAATAAATACCATGGAAAATCTATATCTTCAATTAAGACATTCTGCTTTTTAATCTATATTTTTCTGAAAAAATGTTTCTTTTGTGTGGGTATACATGGTAAGCCATTGGAAAAATCATACAAGATCAGTCTAGAAAGAATCCATCCCTTTATTATTGTTAAAATGTTATTGCCTTGAAACCAAAGGTGATGAAATCCCCTTCAAAGTTCACCCTCAAGCCCTCTTACAAGTCATTTCTGCTGCTTTATAAAGTTTGAAAATTTATTTTGGATTAAGGAAAGGCTATAGAAAAACAAACAGGATAATCAGACATGAAAAAATCTTATAGGACAGGCTGAGTATCTTCATGTATACCTTAAATGGACTAAATGAACTAATGTTCACTTTAGGGTCCTGTGTAATGATTCTTTGTTAGAGATAAGTGGATCTTCCACTCACCAGATTCCTGGAAAACTGCATGAGACTACTCTTCAAGGTAGCTCAAATGTTCAAGCAGCCACCTGGCAAGTGGAAGATTCAGGTTTAAGTCCTGGTCTAGTCTAGGTCATTCTGGCTTGTCTGTTAATCCTTTTGGGTTTTTTGGAATAGCTCAAGCTGCATTTTTGCATTCCCTTGAATTTATCTGTAGTTTTCTAATGTGATGAAATCCCATTTCTGTCAACATTTTTGAATAATTTAGGTTGCTGGAATGCACTTGGCTTACTTATAAAGAATTAATTGCCATTGTTTAATAGTTTATATTGGAGCTTCATCTGGAATCCGTAGAAACAATTGGAACAATTCATTCTGAAGTCCCATTTAATCATTTGAGTTTTTGTGGACAATATAATAATTTCAGGCAGATCATTGTGCAGACGTGGTGTTTCTTCTAGTCATTGCCAGTCATTTTGAGTGCACCAATCTAATTATGCAAAATCTTTTTTCTGGTGTTTAGTTGCTAAATGTATTATTAAGACTGTGACTGCATGAAAATGTAAATGCACCCCTCTAATGGCTACTAACTCTCATCTTCAATTTTATGTTTTAAAAATTGCGGGATGTTTTCTGGGTGGATTGGCTATTGGCTTATTACTAGACTGAATTATAATTTTTCACAATTTTCATTACTTTATGGATGTGGAATTTATTATTTTTGCTCTTGTACATGTTGCTTATTTGTTTCCAAAAGCCAAACTGTCCTCATTAATGTCATAAAAGCTAGTGAGCATCAATATATAGGTCTTTTTAAAATATTGGCTTCCTGACTCAATATCTTCCAGACCCTTGAAATAATTCTATGCTACTTTCAACTACTATTTTGACATTCTTTTACCGGTATGCTTTCTTTAGCCAATGATATTCAGTTTATAGTTTATTAGATTATTATTTGAAATTCTAAATTTTATTTATTGTGTTGATTAAAAGTGAGTTTCATTTTAAGGGTAGATCATACTATTTGCCATAGGGTCTAAGAGGAGAAGTTATTGTGTGTGTAGTCAACCCAAATATTATTGTTCAATTTGGCTTGTAAACATTTTTTGTATAACCTTGTAATATGACTTCATTTTAGGTGTAGGACATTTAAAGTGTTTTAGACTTTGAGGAATTTTATTTTGCATTTGATTATCCTGGCCTAAGGGAACCATTCGATTTTGCAGATTCACACATCACAAAGTGATGGCACACCTACAGTTCATGCAGTTCAGACGTTGGCTGAGGTGGCTGCTGCTGCTGGTGGTAGTGGAGATGGAACTACTGGTGTAGCTGTTGACCTCAATAATGTCACAGAAGCAACATTGGGTCAGGATGGTCAGATCATTCTTACTGGAGAAGATGGCCATGGTGAGATATTGGCAGATTGTCTCATTTCTGGGTTGAAGTTTGTAGTTAATCCATGAAATGAATAAGAAAAATGTACATTTTCTATGTTTTATTCTTAGCCCAATTGTTTTAGCTAGTAATCGCCATCATCAGGAAATCAAAATTTTTCCATGAGTATATATAGGAAGGGAGAGGAAGGAGGGAAAAGGAAAGGGGTTGGGTAAAACCAAGAGGTGTTTGGGATGGTGAATAGCAGGTGATTCTTTAAGAAAATATATGTGGTACTATTTGGCTATTGAAGTTAGGCCACAATGATGATTATAACCTAAAAATCATGTATTTTGCTTGTAAAGGCATCTACCTTTACTTCATCAACCGTCATAAATCCTCAACTTATACCATTAACAGAAATTTGTTGTTGAAAATTAACGTCCTTTTCCTTCCGTCTCACTGATCCATTATCTTCTCCCTCTCAACGACCAGTACACATGCATTAGTAGTCCAGAACCCATGTAAATGAAATAGTCTGCTTGATGTTTTCTCCTTTCCCTTCTTTGGATCTCCTTTCCCTACATCCTCTTTGTATAAACATGCTTATGGAAAATTTTTGGTTACCTGATATCCATAATTAGTTGGTGAAACCAATTGTGTTAAGAATAAAATGAGAAGAAACCCTTTTCTCTGCTCATTTCTTGGGTGTGATGGATTTCCACAAGACTATGCCTTCCCATGATAATTATATTTACAATTAATGTTTGAAAGATTTTCACAATAGTTTTAAATTCTCTAAGTGAATCTCTAAAGGGAATACTATGATATGTCAATAAAATATAGGACAATATCTCTTGTGCTAGTAAATCAGCGAATGGGGTAAGGAGCTACTAGTATTTACCATTTATATTTCGTTCATTAGTGTCTTTACTTTTTCATTTTCCTGAATAATTTTAGAGATGCTCTCTGTAATGGTTGTAGCAGCCTGGTAACTTTTTTGTCTTGTAAATTATTGATTTCAGGTTGCTCTAAATGGTTGCTTCTTGAGTTCAAGTTTTGTATGAAAGTGTTATGCTTGATAAGTAGTGTTTAAGCTTGTTAACTGGCTCTCTAAGAAATAATCATACTGTTATAAAAGTCAATACATTTTGTGAAACAGACCATAACTACTATTGTCAGACCATTGATGAAGGCTTATTGGCATTATAAATGGTATTAAATGCAAAATTTTAATCTTATGATTACAATCACGGTTGAGTTAGTCCTATGTACAACCACTAACATTAGCAATGTTAACCTAGTTTAAAATTGACCTTATTAGCTTCAAAAGGCATAATTGTATTTAGACTTTTTTGTACATTTTATAGAAAATTCTCCATATTCTGCCCCTCTCTTCAGATAAATATATCACTTTTATTCTTTAGAAGCCTATGTATTAGTGAAAGAATTTTCCTAAATATAGGTCTTTCACCATCCTGCTTCCCTTCAGTCACTTCTTTGAAGATGCTCTCTTTTCTATAGATGGCCCCTCTATTTTGCTCTTCTGAGAAACAGTAATGAAAAAAGTCTGATGGGACAAGAATTCAAACCCGGGTCTCCCAATTGCTGGGTGGTTGCTCTATCCATTGAGCTATCCCACCGGAACATTTCTCCATGCCAAGTGGGAGACTTTGTAGGCAAAGTCTACCACTTTTTCCCCTTGATTGTTATACTAAGTTTAAGTTAAAATTGAAATTAAATTACTTGTAATTGAAAGTCTTATCTCAGCTTAAGCTCTTAAGTGCCTTGGCACAACTCGGATCTTCTCTGAAAAGGCAATTAAAAATTATTTGATATTGCTTCAATAGATTTTAGTGTTTAGGAAGATAGACTATGACACTAAATTTGGTTTCTTTCTCATTCTTTGAGCTGGAATGGCTAGAAGTATAGCTTCTTTGGGATTTCCTCATCGATCAATGGGTAGAGGCATTATCTACCATTAATACCATAATTACATTTTGTCTAAGTGAATTGATAAGTAATTTCTCATTTTCCAGTTATCCGTTGTTTCTGTCCTACGATCATTATCCTCCTAAATTAATATCGTTTTCAGTTTTCATACTCAGTTGAGTGAGCAACTTACTTCACTGAATTACGTGAAATCCTTCCATGGACTCTTTGCTTAATTTTTTCTTCGTATCTTGTATTGAGACATTCTTACTACTTGAATTTTTATTCAGAGCTCTCTTTAAAGGATACCATTAATTTCTGGCATTACAGGATACCCTGTGTCTGTTTCTGGTATGATTACTGTTCCTGTGACACCCTCCATGTACCAAACTGTTGTAGCCAACATTCAACAAATTCATTCACAAGGGGATGGTGCAACAATGCAGGTAAGCATGCTTTAAGTAATTTACGTTAGAAAGGTCTTATATATTTCTGACATGTTTTCTATGTATTCAATGTAGATAAGTTATTGTACTAATTATATCTTTCTGGCATTCTTATAACTCTTGAAATTGATTGAAATGGCCCTACTTCTTGATGTATCATTAAAAATGTTTTAAATGTATTATAATTGAGGTATAAATAGAAAATGAATAGCAATTAGTTTAAATTTTGCTTGCTGATGCAAGAATTATCAATGCATAATAATCTTGTGACAGATAAACCGAACGTTAGTAAAAAAAAGAATCAGCCTTAGTTTTTCTGGACTTGGAACCATTAACATTTGCACTCTTTTATGATCTCAAGGTTTGTCATTATCTGTCCCAAAATTTTATTTTTATAGATAAAGAAAATTTCCACCCTACATAGGTTTTACTCATGTATTTAAATTTTAAATCATTATCAACTGCTTCTCTTGCATAAAATCCATATTACCTTATCTTAATCAGAAACAATTGAGGATTTCCCAGTGAAGGAAAGTCGGAGGAGGATTAGAATGTTTTCCAACCAGGTGACTTTGTAGTTCATTACTGACATTTCAGCTGCTAACTCCAGCAGTGGAAATGTTGGTACTTGTCTTGAAACAGCATGACAGAATTAGCAGCCATTTCATCAATACTTAATTTCAAAATAACCTAGTTGAAAACCTGTGCAGTCTTATCGTGTATGAGGATAGTAAATTTCTTTGTGTGTGTAATTTCATAGGTATTTTTATTTATCCTCTCATTCATTACTTCATGGTATTCGGTCAATGAATTAGGTCCAAAACTAATTAAATATTAGTTTTTATGCCCCTGGAAGGTTGAGAAGTTTTTATGAACTCATGTTTTTGTAAACTTTTATTATTTTGTAACATTTTTCAGTTTTAATTCAAATCGATGTAGTTAGAGGTTTAAAGTGAAATAGGTCTTCCTAAGTGAGGCCTCTTTGAGATGAGGGTATGTTACCATATATGTGGTCAGAATGTTTTGAATGTATTTGATTTCTACTGTGTGCAAGGATATGTTTTACATGTATATTGGCTTTGCCAGTCACCCTTCTGGATCCTGGTAGATTAATCTTTTATTTCATTTTCTTCCAATATATTGTAAGGTGTCTGAAATTTTGATAAAGTTTATTTTTTAATGAATCTTTTTGTTTATTTCAATGGAGGCAACAAAAGTAGACTAATGCCTGGTCAAATTGAAAGGGCGACCTTGTTTACGTCCTTCCAGGTAATAGCAGTGGGTGGTCCAGGTGAGGGCTCAAGTGGAGGTGGTGCAGTGGTGGTAGGAGAAAACCAACAAGTTTTGCAGGTGCTTTCCATCAAGGATGCATCTTCCATCCTAGCTTCTGCAGCAGCAGCTGCAAGGGGGGCAACAGTCGAGGTCAAGGATGAGGTGTCTGAAGCTACCATTGTTGGTGATTGAGCATTTTGTAGGTAGTCTTGAATGATTTTTGTCATTCTTGTGTCAGAAATTATCTATAAAAATAAAATGAACTTCTTTGGTTTAAATTCGTTGAAACTGAATAAACTGCTAATTTAATTCATGTTATATGTAGATATCCTCCATTAAATCTTATTGAAAGAGTGACTGGTTTGGAACAATTATCCCTTCATTCCATTGATTTGCTGGGTTTTCTTATGTGCTAAATATAGTGATATCTGTGGAGCTATATGTGGTAATTATATTTTGAATTAAGTCTGATTCTTGTAATTTTGAGTTAATACTAGATGAAATTTATCAGTGTGTATGACACAAAATCAACTTCAAATAATCTCAATTGTTCATACTTAGTGAAGATAACAAAAGAAAACAANAAACTTAAGTAGTATGAATTGCTAAAGCTAAATGTTATTGATTATTCCTTTAGTCTTCAGAAATCATTAAGTCAAACAATGTTATGTTGATGTTAACTTATTTTTACCTATTACTTAGGAATGAACTTGCTCTTAAAAGTTTTTTTCATTAGAGATTTGATGTATTGTTGAATTATTTCTCTATGCTTACCCTAAAAATCTATCAGGACTTTAATATTTATGTTATTGTATTATTTTCACTAATTTTTTGTCTATAGTTAAGTATTGATTTTGGAGCATCCCAATCAATTAAATGAGTGTTTTCTAAGTAGGCTGAAAGAATGTTTAATCGTCTTATGACTAGACTACTACCAGATTTAGTATTCAGAAAATGTTAAGATTGTTTTTTTCCTCTGTCTTGATAATTAAAAAAAAATTCTTCTACATTTAAGGTAATACATTAGTTTGATAATCCTATCCCTGTATAACTTTAGGAGGTAACTTGATTTTTTCCATGCTACTAATTGTTTAACTCAGTGTTCGCTTTTACTTACAGATGTTTAAAATCCAAGAAGTATTCTACTGAAGAGTGACTGATTTGCTGACCTCAAATGATATTACTTTGGAATGAGTTAGATGTATACACTTACTCATTTCCTTTTGTTTTCGAAATGAAGTTGGTGTGCCACAAATCAAAATGTGGAGTGAATGTGCAATCAGAATAGAAAGGAAAGTCAACTGTCATATTGGTTGTCTGGAAACTGAAAACTCTTTAAAGTATATTGTACCCAATGTTCTCAGGTGTCCTGTGTCATGGGATTAGCAACCAAATAATAAATTTATTTAATGTTTGTAGGAGTACATGTGTGTGTATAAAAATGGAATTTGCACAACATTTTGGAAGACGTCTGTGGAATTTTGTGCCAAAGTGGAGAGTGTTGTTAGTAGTTAGTTACCATTTCAATGTCAAACTGTTGAGTCTTAATGTTTTTCGTGTTGTCTTGTGTCAGCACTTTAACTTCAATCTGAAAGAATTGGCTTTTTAAAGGAAACTTGTGATGAAACTGATTTTGTCCTTGTCGTAAATCAACAAGAAAGGTGGATGATAAGAATTAATTATCTAATTGTAAATTGTGTTGAATATTTCTGTAAGTATTAGACTAGTCAATTTTTGGAACTGCTGGTAGCAGGAACAAAAGTGAGTAATTGATCGTGGTATGACTGACTGGCTTACTGTTTGTTGTCAAGTTTGGTTAAAGTACAATTTTTTAATTTACGTTACACTGATTTGCAGTGTAGGCCAACATTACTAAGTTTGTATACTAAAATGAAGACAATTGAAGATTTAATATTTGCCTTGTTATTATCAGTTGTTTTTATCTCCATTGTTATGTCTCATTTTTATCCCATGGCATGAAATTTGGTTTACGGAAGTGCATCAACCTACAATGCATTTACTGTTAACTTTGCATTTTAGAGCATTTTCTTTTAAGAGAAATTTTGCTTGTGTTATTGTTTTTATCTCTGTAAATATAAATTTTCAGCATCAATGCAACAGATCAAGAAAATTTATTAGATTTTTGTTGCTGGTCCAGATATATTAATATCTATTTTAAAACCAGACTTTGATTAATTATGGTGTTTCCACTCTTTTGGTCTATATAATTGAGATCATAGAAATACTTTTGTCATTTGCAGTCCCTGTTGAAATTGAGAGCTTGTAATTACCATAGTCTTCATTCTTACTGTGGATGAATCCTTGAAATTTTGTGTACGAGTGTCATTGTAGAAAGGAGGAGAGGCACATACTGATCTGGTTGGTGGTTTTGGAAAATTATATTGGTTTATTACATTTTTAATTGGCATTTTGGAATTTGTATTTCATTTATAAACTCAGTTTTTTTTAATGTAGAAGTCTTTGGAAAAGTGGCTGATCGAATTTTTTCTGTGATAGTTCCAATTTTCTCTTATTTATATGAATTTAAATTAGTGGCATAGCAAATCAACTTTCAAGCATACACCACAAACTTAAGTAGTATGAATTGCTAAAGCTAAATGTTATTGATTATTCCTTTAGTCTTCAGAAATCATTAAGTCAAACAATGTTATGTTGATGTTAACTTATTTTTTCCTATTACTTAGGAATGAACTTGCTCTTAAAAGTTTTTTTCATTAGAGATTTGATGTATTGTTGAATTATTTCTCTATGCTTACCCTAAAAATCTATCAGGACTTTAATATTTATGTTATTGTATTATTTTCACTAATTTTTTGTCTATAGTTAAGTATTGATTTTGGAGCATCCCAATCAATTAAATGAGTGTTTTCTAAGTAGGCTGAAAGAATGTTTAATCGTCTTATGACTAGACTACTACTTGAAAAATTCAGTATTTATGTATTATTTATTAAACAATGTTTTGAGAATTTATTTAAGACTATCAAATACCTTTTAGTTCATGAACTCAATGCTGCTGATGCATTCCGTAACAGCTTACAAGTGAAAAAAATTGGCATTTTATCCTTGCACAATCAACTATTTAAGGAACATTGATTTTTATGACTATTTATTCAAAAGTAAAAGTTTATAGTATCAGATTAAGAGAGACTCAAGCTCAATGAGCTGTTTCTTAATATCTGTTGATTAGCTCAGAAAAAAATTTGCAATCCAAATCAATTTGGCTCAATAAAGATTGGTATATGCTGTTGTTTATGGAAAGATTTCTTCTGTCTAGCATATAATGGGTAATTACTTGAAAAATGCAGAGTAATGTTTAAGCTCAACTTGTGATAAAGTTTAACTTTTGTTGATTTTGTGGAATATCAATGAAAGAATTATTTATTAAATATATTTTTGTGATGGAACCATCATTAATTAAGTACAAATGAAGTCATAAAGTAGATACTGTTTTGTTACTGTGCCTCATCTCTAAATAAACATGACAGGACCAGAAAATTAGTTTTGAAATTTGACAATTACAATGATTGCTGTTGTTTTCTTTCGCCTACAAGAATGACCTTTTGTACTTCCAGTAAAGTTGTAGATAGTCCAGTTTCAGTTGTAGATAATGAAATTCTTGACTTTTTCTTCATTGAAGTATTTTATTGGTGCAACATTTACTTTAAGAAATATGAAATTATTTACAGGGAAGAGATACTGTTTAGTATCATTTCCCTGAATTGCTAAAGTTGAAATGTTGTGAACAATTAATTGATTTGATCAAAATGTTAGTGAAGGAACCCTTTATTAATAGATCTTTCTATAGCCCTAATCTCATATCTTCATAGTTTACTTGAAGCTAGTAAAAGATTAAAGGGTTCAATGTCGTCATAGATATTATGTCACGGCAACTAGTGATAGGAATCTTAAATATTTCATTGATCAGTTCATCCTTAAGCAGAACTTCATTGTGGATATTCTTTTGTTGAAATCTATAGTTATGAAATGGGATAGCTCAGCAGTTTTTATTGTAAAATTTTACTATTTTTACTGGGTACTTTCTTCAGGAGCTGCAAGTGATTAAAGATACTGCCTCAGGCATGACTTGGTGGAATTTCTTCATGATATGTATTATAAGGTATAATTTTATGGTAAATTCCACATTTACCATAGAAATTCTTTTCATACCTGGAAGAGGTTATCTTGCTATTAACTTGCAATAATGTTTTCTCTTAATGTTTCATAATTCAATTTCCTGTTTCTTTTTACATTAGTGGATGATATGGTCTGATGATCAGTGTGCAGAAATCGTTGGAAGTCCGAGTTTCATAGGAACTTAATTTTCTCTCTCTGAAGATAGTGTCTCTCATTTATAGCGATATCTCTTAAAAGAAATGTCTCCAAAATCGTTCAGCGAGAATTTATTTGTTCCTGAATCCATTTACAAAAATCACAACTGTGTTGGTTATTATATGGTGGATCCATCAAGTTTGCAGTCTTTGAATCAACAAGGTGAGATGGAGACTAACGGATAAATTTTTCCAATGGTATTTTCCATTCAATTGGTCTCCATCCACTGCTTTATCACAACATCTTAATGAAAAAGTTAATGACATGGACATTGTAGGGATTACTGACAACTTATCTTAATACTTTATCTGCATTGATACCCATTGAGGTGCCTGAAGGTGTGTGGCAAGGGGGGGATATTGTCTTGTTGAATGATTTGGATCTGATAATCACAAAGATAATCAGCCATTCTTCTGTGGTAGTAGACAAGCTATGGAGAATATCTTATTTAATTGATGGAATGGTAAGTGAGAACTGCTCAATATAATTTCTAATCAGATTTAAAAGCAAAGATTATCTTGTATTTAGGAATAATTTCAGTTAATTGTTAATCAGACATCTTACTTTAATTTGGTATTTCATTTGGCACATTGTAACTGTGATTCTTCAACAATCAATACTCATAAAAGATACAGGCATCTAGAGCTTGTTCTCTAATAGATATTTTCTGATTCATAGCAACTGTGACTACTATTCCTTCTCTTTCTGAGATATTGTGACTTCTTTGAATCCAAGTTCCTTCAACTGTATTCACAATGAATTCATTGGAAATGTTTTTGAAAAATTATCATGAAGTTATTCTTTTTTCCACCGAATGCCATAAAAACAAAGCATTCAAAATGGTGGTTTGATTAATGCTTGAGAAAAGGTCCCTCGCACTATTTTCTGTTGTAGTTACAACTTCTTTTTCTATTAAATTAAAGGATGTCTGAAAAATGCCATTTCATGATATTTCAGGTTCAAACAAATTACTGTGATCTAGGTAAATACAATGAAATGTAAGCTTTTCCTTTTTGTAGTTTCACGTTTGACTGCAAATGCTGTTTATTGCTTCAAAGAATTTTATCCTATTTAGAGGCAGTATGTAATGTATGTCTGCAGATATTAATGTGTCAAAGATTTTGTCTGTGGTTCATTGATTGGCATAACAGCTGGCAAGATGCATTTCTTGCCACAGGGGACCACTGAAGGAAATACTGGGAGCAAAGACATGGCACTGTGGGAGGGATGCATAGGAATAGGTATGCACTCAGCACTCTTAGAGATGAGAAAAGGGTCAGGGGAACTTATATTTGCTGCTGAAAACTGCTTTTTACCCTTAAGTAATGTAAAAGAAAAATTTGAAACATTCAAAGCTGTAGTATATGTCCCTATATTTTCTTCCTCAAAAATGAAGAGGGAACAAAAATAATTCTTTTCTGATCCTAAAGGAGGCTCTTTGTAGTAGGGCTCTATAAGGAATCAAATAAGCCTCTAGTATATAGAACTTTTAAAGCATATGGTTCTTGTAATAAATGTTGTAAAGGATAACATCTCATTGAAGAAATTGATTGTGGTAGCATGTAAAATAAATTATTATTTGAAATTAATTATTTTACAGATATGAAAGCACACTTCAGAAAGACAATACACTAAACACATCAAGTACTCTCTGAAAATATTTTCCTCCCCAAATCATGCATCCATGCTCTGTCAATAAGGGTGAAAGGAAGGAATCCATTGCAAGGCTACTTTGTGTAGAATTTTAAATTAAACAATGTAATTCTGTAACAGCAAAGTTAGGTATGTGATTCCTTATTGTCTCTGTACATCTGTTTAGACATTTGAAGATTTCTTTACAGAGATGAAAGGAAAAGGATTTTTATCAAATGATACATATGGATTGCATCTATCCAGAATTTTTAACTAAAGCAAAGATTGGTTGAACTCAATATAACTCCTTTTAACAAAGTTGGAATGAAGTTGATTGTAGTTAATCCTATCTTCAAATTTAACAACAAACTCATACATTTGGATTGTAATAAATTATAATTTGAGAATGCATAGCAGCCACCTTTGAGTTAATATTGTGAAGTTTTAGCTGTCCATATATTTGGGTTTTGTTAGAATGGAACAAAATGTAAGTTTTTTCTTTAAAATGAACAAGGGTTTTTACACTAAGACCACTTTGTTTCCAGGTATGAGTTTTTGAGGTATTTTCCCATATTTACTGTGTTGTAATCTTCATTAAAATCGAATATACAAGCTGAAAGAACAAATTCTAAGTTAGCTGACAGTTTCATAGCAATTTAATTTAGGCTTACAATTTTTTCTCCTCCCATAGTAAACATTGAGACTTACAGTAAGAAATACAATATATAACAGAAAAATCTAATATTATTAAATCCTGCATAAAGATCAGAAATAATATGTTATGCATCTCAGTTAAATTTGAATTCACTAATAATCCCACATGGAGCATTTATTTGTTACGTGAGCTGAAAGAAAAGGGCTGGCTTGGTTTAATTTTCCGTTGAGACGCTTGAATGTCTCAAGCATTCCGTGGTTTTTCTGGATGCAGAAGAATTATAACAAGGATGCAGCCACTCCAGTAGCTGCTTCCTAAAAGCTAACCCTTGCTGTATAAAATAATACGACAAAATATTTCAGCGTTGAATTTAGGTATAAGTTCTGTTGGTTCCCTTTTCTAAATCATCAAATTTGAGATATTTAAAATTCCGACGTACGAAAGATAGAGCGATGCAACTTCCTTCACAGTTATTTCTGGCTTCCAGAATAAATCTGATGTGATCAAGTTCGACCGTTTTTAAAGGTGCTATATCCAGGAAGAAAACAACTTTGGTAAATCTTTGATGTCGAACCACTATCAAATATTTACCACAACTTTTAATTTCACAGAATTAGTATTTATTACGAATAGTGTCGTCTACGTTCTAGATATTTTCGCTCTTTATGAAGATGTTTAGAATATAGACGAAACTAGCCAAATAAATATTAATTCTGTGGAAATTACATGGTTATTTTCTCTCTGAATTTATTTTTAGTTACGATGAAACTCACAGTAAAGTTGAAAAATCAGCATATAATGTTCGAATTGGAAGATATTTCTCCGATGTCCTATTTCATAATCCAAACATTTCCCGCTAAAAACTATAAAATGAGGCCTAATCGGCCCAATAGATGTCATTATGATCATTGTTCGAGGATTCGTCACTGGTGGAAAGCGCTACGATAAGGGAGTTACAGTGTGGTAGTTTAGAATAAGCTAGCTCACAACTAATTGTTTTCCTTATATCCGAGTTGTTTGTTAAATTATTTTTGTTGTGTTTTTGTTTAATCTTGGGTAGATCATGAGGTATGGATCATAGAGCTCGGAAAAGGATAAGGGAAATAAAAAGAAAAGCCCGACCAGGTAAGAGGAGTGATCATCGCAGAAGTTTGCTATTCACGCAAAAATTTGAATTCGATGACTGTAGTAAGATTTATTTTTTCTTCTCCATGCAGAATTGAACGATAAAGGGGCTTGGGTTGAGTTGGGATATGCAAACCAGTTCGATCTCTTTTCGGTAGTCCATGACAATGTGGAGAGGATTCACGTAGACAAATGCTCTCATGAAGAGTTTATCGAAAAGTACGAAAGGTTGTACAAACCAGTGGTAATATGTGGTGTGCAAAACAACTGGAGAGCAAAAAGCAAATGGACTCTAGAAGTGAGTTAAAATATAAACAATTTGTGGAATTAAATTTCGGTTTTTCAGGGTTGTATTTACCTTGAGCAAATTTGTGTTTTAGAGGCTAGCAAAAAAGTATCGCAACCAGAAATTCAAATGTGGAGAAGACAACGAAGGATACAGCGTCAAAATGAAGATGAAGTATTATATTCAGTATATGATGACTACATTGGACGACAGCCCTTTGTATATTTTCGACAGCAGTTTTGGCGAGGTGAAGTTTTAGTCATAATTCGTGATGCTAATTTGTACAAAAGAAGTTGCTAACGTGCTAGAGATTAGCATTTAAATTATATTGTATGGGTTGGAAAATATTTACAGGTAAATTCTGAAGCTTTGATTTGTCCAAGAAGTTTAACTTTTCTTGGAGAAGAATTTTCTGTTGAAAACTTCTTCAGGCAGCTTCACTGAAAGAGGGAAATACAGAAGTACGATACTTTTTAAGTTGTACATTCAGTTATCATTTATGTGAATAAGTTTTGGTTGGTCATTTGTAGAACTTATATTTGTAGTTTCAATGTATCACTGTTAATTATTTGGCATAAGTTATCACGTGTTCCACGATCACGATTTACTAAGTATATAGGGAAAAATTTAATGGGTTGCCCTTATGTATAAAATTTAGCGAAAGTAAATTGGTTATTCAAGGAAAATGCGAATTTAGCATCATTAGTGGTAGGAATCTTTACATTGCTTGTAAAAATGAAAACCATCGTGTGGATTAAATCTGAAAGCATGATATGGATTTAACCTTAAGAAAGTTTTCGAACTTTTCAGGTTTTGGAAGTGCTTTAATTGATGTTAAATTAATTTTTATCAAATTTATTCTTATTTGCATTTTAATTTTCAGCATCCAAGAAGAAGGAAACTTTTAGAAGATTATGACATACCTAAGTATTTCCAGGACGACTTATTCCAGCATGCTGGAGAGGGTCGGCGACCACCTTATCGCTGGTTTGTGATGGGTCCAGCACGTAGCGGTACAGGTATACATATTGATCCATTGGGAACTAGTGCCTGGAATGCATTGGTCTCTGGTCATAAAAGGTGATTTATTTCATGATTATTTGAAGTCATTGCCATTCAGCCTATTTTATTGCCATCACTGTTATCATTTTATATCATTTAAATTCAAAAAACTTCACTCTCTTTTTGCATGTTAACTTAAAATTGTATCCATCCTCTAAAACACTTGAAATAATGAGTATCTCTTGAAGTAGGAAACTTACTGAGAAGCCAAATCACATTCTCTTATTCTTTCTTATATTTGTACTATCTGTACTGGACTTTTTTGTAGAAATCTTTATGCCTGAATATTTCTGAACTTAACCCTTTTGAGACGGCAGTATTCTCATAGAATCGTATCCATATTCTGAGGCTTTGGAAGAAAAAAATATCTCTCAGACACGAAGCCCTCCTGAACCTCTGCTGATGCTAGTTACCCTGTTGGGCCCTTCACAGTGGGGCTCTGGGGAGGTTTATGGCCCCTAACACAGCATGGGACTTAGCAAAACTAAATGTTGTTGCAGTTATTTTGTTAAAGAATCATTTGTTGCACACGTGGCCAATATGTGATTTGTGATGAGAATCCCGTGCTTTGCTGATGACGTACAACTTTTAACCGAAACTCTGCTGTTGATATGATCATATTTTGCAATCTACCGTAATGATATTTAAATATCTACTATTTTCTCTTAATATGTTAATATTAACATTAAAATTTCGTTTAAAAGCTGTAAACTANGTGCTTTGCTGATGACGTACAACTTTTAACCGAAACTCTGCTGTTGATATGATCATATTTTGCAATCTACCATAATGATATTTAAATATCTACTATTTTCTCTTAATATGTTAATATTAACATTAAAATTTCGTTTAAAAGCTGTAAACTACAAGCAAAATATGAGATTCTCAACTCCAAGGATATATCGACTGAAAGAGGAACAAATCATTCTTTAGCAAAACAACTGCAGTAACAGTCATTTAACCACTGCCCCATGCTGTGAAAGGGGCTGCACATTAGCCCTAAGACCCATGTGGTTGCCTGGAGGAGGGTAAGGAAACCAGCAATTACAGCCAGATAGGGGCCAAAAAATATACCTGGAAGCTATACTTCTCCTTGAAGAATAAGCTTGTACCTGTGTCATCTATACATAACAGTAGGTCTTTAACGTAGGAAAACCTCCATCGTCTATAGACAACAGTAGGTCTTTTGTGTAGGAAAACATCTGTCGTGTGTACACAAAAACAGGAGCGAAAGGGTTAAGACAAAAATAGGTACAATATGCTGGGGAAATTACAAGGTTTTTTTTATTCCTTGATATAGCACCTTCTGACAAAGTTGAGCTTGACCAGATCAGATTCAAATTTATTCAGTAGAATTTTTCTTGCGATTGTTTGAAATGAACATTTGGTTCATCTATGGCATCATGTAAAATGAAGTATATTCTTGTCTAAATACTTAGATATCAAGTTTTATTGTATGAACAAAAATGCTCCATGTTTCACTGCTCATTGCTGTACAGAATTTGGAAGACATTGTCCCTCTCTCTAGTTTCTAAATTGAGTCAAGTTTTTAAGAATTTACAGAGGTACCTTGGTAAACCTTGGCTTTGATCCACTTTTCTATTTGTATTTTTTGATATATTTTATGAGTACAGCTACTCATCTCCTCTTGGTAAGGGCTGTTATTATTGAAAAATGAGACTTACAAATGCTGGTGAAAATAATTATAAACAGAAGAAATGTTTAATGACGTTTTCAGAATCCTTTATTGCCTTGCATCATAATTGTACAACCAAAATTTTCCAAAAAAATTCAATGCATACTTTTTTGATCTCATCCATTTTAGTTAATTAAATTGGATTTCAGAACTATACCTTTTTGGCATCTTTAAAATAAAATACTAATCACATTATGTTCCTGTGATTTAATTCAGATATTTTATGAATGTTATTATGTAGAAGCATGGTAAAACTTGTTGAATTTATTTTGGTAACCTGTATAATTTTTTATTTATTTAGGTGGTGCCTCTTCCCTACTCATACTCCAAAAGAGCTAATAAAAGTCACAGCTAGTGAAGGTGGCAAACAACAGGATGAAGCAATTACCTGGTTTAAAGTTATATATCCAAGAACACAGTTACCATCATGGCCCGAGTCATGTAAACCTGTAAGCAGTGTAATTGTTTCAGCAATCTGAAGTTAAACATAAAATTTATTTATAAGTCTATTAAAGTAGCATTTTGAGTGAATTAATTAATTTGTTTTATTAGGAAAAATTCATGTTATCAAAGCTTTTGGTGTGATATGAAATTGGTGCTGAAAATTCATCTCCCTTTCTGTTTGCAGCTTGAAATTTTGCAAAAACCTGGTGAAACAGTATTTGTGCCGGGAGGTTGGTGGCATGTTGTTCTAAACTTGGATGCCACTATTGCTGTGACTCAGAATTTTTGTAGCAGAACCAACTTTCCCGTAGTTTGGCATAAAACTGTTCGTGGGCGACCAAAACTTTCTCGCAAATGGCATAAAGTTCTTAAGGTGAGTTAAATATTAAAAATTCTTTATTAACTGACTAAAAGTATTTATATATCTAGGTATGATAAAAGTGGGATGAGGATATACATGGTAATTTCCCAGTTTTTGTTCTAGACAAGGGTATCTTTTCCATGAACTCATAGATAGGGGTGGGGTTAAGGGTTCTGCTTCCTTTTACGGCAAAGCATGCAGATTGAACAGTGGAAATTAAGCCTTACAGTTAGCACTTTAATAAATAGCTTGGGTGCTTTTCAGTTTCTGTCTATCTATATTTTTCCCAATTCCAATCAAACCATTCTCCTAAAACCCAACCTTTTTATTTCGGTTTAGCTTGGATTTCAATATTTTCTCATTCAAAGGAGTGATCAATCATCAAGTTAGTTGAAATAATTGCTTAGTTGTCATATCTTTGTTTAGCAATTTTAAGATTATTTTAATTTCTTATGAACTTGTGGATTCTAACGTGCTAAACTGTTATTTTCATTTGTTGTGTCTGGTTTTAGTTATGTAAGGGAAATGGTAAGGGGAATGGCTTTTGATGAAATATTTTTCCTAATATTTAGAAGTGAGTGTTTGTTGTATTTTCAAATTAATGCTTCAATGTCTCCCAACCTTAATTGTCTCAAGTCCCTCCCCAAGGCAGGCAAGTTTTAGCTGGTGCAAAGAATTTGTTTTTCTATTTGTCAAGTATTACCGTTTTATGAATATTTAGTTAGCTAATGAATGACTGCAGAAATCTTAGAATTTTTTGCAGCTAAGTAAAATATTAGAGAATGGATTCCTAAAGTCAATAAAATAAGAACTGATTAACCTGCTGATGTCCTACCATATATGCTTGTATGTCCCAATGGTGATATGCATCTCACTAGTCATGAAACACTGTTATGGGCTCCCTGGTAGTCAAGTGGACAACACATTCCACTTCAGTGAAAGCGGTCCTGGGTTCGATTCCTGGTGGGGTAGTGAAATGACAGCTGTTGAAGCATGTTTAATAATACTACTGCTAACACTTGACTTGACTAACTTTCGTTGGTAACCTCATCATCTACATATTTTGACTATAGTATATATTTATATATAGTATTAATTTTCCAAACTGTTTGTTGGAAAAACATTATACTTAGATTTCCTATGTTGTAATTTTCTTATTAATTATCTTATACCTTGTAGGTTTCTCTAATCCTCAACATGTTTAAAGTATCATGATGAAAGTCATGTTGATAGGGATATTAAATGAATATACTGAATTAAAAAAAAGTATTTTATTAAAGGAAAGTTATTTTTTTAATAATTGAACCACATCTTTTAATCAAGTTTTATTTCATCTTATAAATGATTGATATGGCCACTGTTGGCACCATGGGCACAATCAAGGGATGAAAGAATTCATCCCAAATGCATTGGTATGTCATGATCCATGGAATCAATCTCTGTTGTGATTCCATTTTTTTAGTTAATTAAGCATAGGGAGTTGAGGTGAAACATACACTTCATCTTAGCAACTCTCAAAGAAAATGTGTTTCATATCTGAAAATATTGGTGAAGAGCAAGGTCTTCAGGTCCCTGCCGACAAATCCAGATTTTATTTAAAATTTTTTGATTCATCTGGTGCTCAAACATCTAGACATTATCTTTCATATGGTAAGCAATTCATTCCTGTCAGATGCACTAATGCTAAGAAGTATGACTTGAAAATCTGTTTTCTTTTTGAGTAACCCTTATTTTAAATGATTATAAATTCTGTTTCAAAAAATTAAATGCTTTATGTATTCCTTATAGAAACTGTGACACCTGTTGATTACTTGTTCAGTAATTTTTTGTAAGTGGAATGGAATTTTCTGGAATCATATCCATTGGTCACCATGTGGTTTCATTTCATTATTCTAAGATGCCAAAATACTACTGTTTTCTTATACAAGTAAGCAAGAATGGGCAGCATCAATTTAACCATGGTCATCATTGAATATTTTAAGAATACTTTGCTTGAACTTTCACTAGAACATTGGTTGCTGTTAACATTTCAGTTGGTCAAGTCTGCAAAACCAAAAATAAATTGTCTCAGTAACTTAATGACTGATGATTCACTCTTAGCTATTTTAATGAAGAGGACACTCATAAGCTATAACTCATCTGAAGATCAGTGGAGACCAAAAATCCAAAAGCTAGTGGGTGAATCCAAAATTGTTTGAAATGAAAGAAAACTTCAAACTCAATGCTTGGCCTTAACTGCATTATCCAAACAATCTTCTGTGATATAGTGGTCTCCATGTGAAATAAAAGCCTCCACAGCAAAATATCATTTACACTTATGCGTCACAGTTTATATTTTCATTTAATTTCTATCATATCAGATGAAGGAGCCTACCTTAGCAGCTATTGCTGATCAGGTGGACATCAATAGTTCAACAGGCGTTGCGTCTGATTCATCCAATTCAACATCATCGTCGTCGTCATCTTCATCAGAAGGAGAGGGGTCATCATCTTCATCAGAAGAATCTGACCACAAGGAGGAAGAAGGAGAGACTTCAAGAAGATCGAGTCGCCGTCGAAAGCGAGCTCCATCTCCACATCACTCCTCATCATCATCCTCATCACCAGCATCATCATCAACCACCAGCACTTCCATATCATCATCATCTCATCAGGCTAATCACAGCATAGCAAACACTCCATCTCTGGGAAATGGTCAAGTCTTGGCTGGGAGGGACATTAGGTTGGAAGGGGAAGAGGTTGGGGAAGAAAGGGTTGCGTGTATTAGGCAGGTTGACCCTAGAGAGGAGGAAGATAGTGGACAGGAGTCTTTGACATCCGAGCACAAGAAAAAGAAGCGTCGGAAGTTAGATCATCACTGAGGAAAGTGGATGCTGAGGGTTGTAATGGCTCTCATGCATCGTTGTGGAATCACCGAAAGGATAGGATGGTGAAGCTTGAAAAGGTTATAGGAAATTTATATGTGATATAGGTGCAGCAGCAGCTGATAAAAATTTTTCTTTTATTTTTTGTATTTTGCCAAGGTACAGAATTGTGTTTGTATTTGTGAATTAGATTTTGAATTATTGGAGATCCAAAATTGGGGTTAAGAATTTATGCCTGCTGAAAATATTGTCCTACCACAATTTCTGGGAAAACGTTTCCTTTTTTATCTTTTTTCATTCAAGTTCAGAATTTCATGTACTTATTGTGAAATTCCCAGGGATATCATTTGTGGGCTATGGGGTGTCTAATAAAGGATACCATGTTATTTGTTATATTTTAAAAATTGTTTGGAAAATCCATTTTAATTTTGTAACTTGAGATCATTGGCAAATATTTAAAAATATGATAGCTTCAGTACTGTAGAGACAAAATTTTCTAGGTATGGAACTAGAGTAATATGGTAGCAAATGTGCCAAAATGATTGATTGCTGTTAATTAAAGAAGCTTCCCTTTCTTGCGGTAATGTAATTTTAAATGACCAGTGAAAGGTTTGTGAATCTTCTGAATTAACCATATTTTTTTTAGAGAACCTAAAACTACTAGGTTGAGGTTTTCCTTACCTCCCAAGAAAAATCTTTTGAGATGTGGATTGTAGTCCAATGTGGAATCTGTTGCTTTATGCTGAAATTCCTAGTCTGAATATGCATTCATTGATTATGTGACCCAACAGCATCAGCAGATAATGTCTTTTGCCAGAATTTATATTGGCCTCCTCATTACAGAATATTTACCATTTGTCATAATTTATTTTAAGAAATGTCAGAAAACTGGAGATAGCTATTCATAAGCTAACCATTGTAGCTACTTAGTTGGAACACTAAGCTTGGAAAGGAAAACATATCTTATATGGAGAAATCAATTTCAGTGTATCATGAACATTTTTATACTGTGACTATTTTTTTCCAGTAGCTTGTTATACATTTTATATCCTGGCATTCAAAATATATAGTTCATTAACTTCCAAGTTATGCATAATGCATCTGTATGACACCAATATTTGAAGCTTTTGCTTCTTAGGCAAGATTAAAGGTAATTGTTTTAATAAATTAGTGGAAATTCGACAAGTGCAGAAAATTGTTATGTCCTTCAATGCATTGTAAGTTCATTTAGGCCTTGTTGGTCCGTAACTTATAAAGTATTCCTGTTATAGTAATAATCATTAGCTTAAAATTCAATTCTGGTTTAATGTTATTTTGTAAATTAAATTGCAATACTGATATTATGATGGCAATATTAGATGAGGTTGACAGCAAATTGATGCCCCTAAAATTTATCCAGTGTATGCTTTCATATGGAGACCTTAGATTGAGGCTTTGTCATATACATCAGTAGGTTTTTCTGTATGGTATATGTGAACTGGGTGGCTAATATTAAGTGGTTGGTTATTGCCCATGTGTTCTTGAATATCCATGTTATGCTTCTACATAGCAAAACATTCATGTGTGTTTGAGAGCCAAATGAAATATGCTGATTTTATTAATTTAGTTTTACTGTTCAAATGACTGAGCTCTGATGACTTTCCTAACATGTCATCCATAAATATATTTTTTAAATGATGAAACATTTATACAATGGTGAATTTTAAATAGATTGAAGAGTTTTTATTGTGGAGAAATAAATCCTTCCATGTGAGGGATGTGAATTGAAAGATTTTAGGAATTGAGGTGCCTTTCTCCATTCACTCAATGTTAGTTTATGACATAGATAAACATTTTCCTTGCCTCTGAAGAATTAATCATTGGATATGTATGAGAATTTGGAGAGTAAAGCAAAAATGTACAGACTATTTTTACTTGCATGTCTTTTGAGAAATTGATATTTTCCCATGTGAAACCTGGTTTTTGATTGGACTTGTAAAGAAACTTGATCATTACAGTTGTAAATGTATTTAGGTACTGATGTCCGGTATCAATGCTTTGTTCTTAATTGAATATGACACAAGAATATGTATGTATATATATTCTAAAAGTGGATCTATTTTACCCACTTTTAAGTTACTGCCAACATTTGTATTCTTGATCATGAATTAGTTTAGTAATTACAAAAAGTCACTGTATCTGTGTAATTTTCCCTTTCTATAAATTTGTTTTACTTTTTACTTGGAACATGGAACATATACACAGGAACATTTTTAACATATACACATTTTCATATAACTCCTTTGTTTATAAGTAACTTAAATTATCTCTGAAGTTCTTATTTATCAGTTCAACTCCTTTCAGTACATTTTGCCTCATTAGAAAAATAAGTTGATGAAATTGCCTCTGTGTTATTTCCTAGAAATGCTGTTTTAGCTTGGTTCTGTAAAGTATATTAGCCATGTCTATTGTTTGCTCATGCCAATTAACTCTCATTATCTAATGGTGAAATCAAATTAATTTCTTGATGTGTTTAGCAAAATTGTATTTATTCATGGAAAAACTACAAAGGAAATGAGTCGTAATTACTAAAAAAAATCCTTGAATAAACTTTTTTCGAGTAAAATTTTGAAATATTCTTGCCTTGTCAGATACTTTATATAAACCTCATTCTCTATAGATACAAAGAAGTTACAAGGAATCTTGAAGTCACCAAAATCAGGGTATCTATGGGTTAATGATATAATCACTTTCATTTATCGTGGCCTAATTTATTTGCCATAGTTTACATAATTTAAGTCATACAAAGGTCCACAAACTTTGGCTGTGTAATTACTGGTTGCCTTTCTGCCATATTATTAAGAATAGTCAGCTTTATGGAGAAAGAGCACTAACCTTTTTTACTTCATTTTTCTCTTTACAACAATGGAAATTTTGCAGATAGACTATCAGGGAAGAATTAATATTTTTACCAGCAGTGGTGAGAGGCCATCACCAAGCACAATCTATCCAAGACTAGCTTAACAGCCCATCAGATACTGTACTGCCTCTAGTTTATTTAATATGGTTTACTACTTGAGATTTTGATTAACGAAAACAGTGTCAAGTGACTTTTAAATCAAACATCCTGCCCTGAGAAGAGACAGATTGATTAAACCTCATTATTATATGTTAAACCTCATCTCAGACACTGATGGATGCAAAATTTTCTACTTCGTGGTATCTGCGTTTACTTTTCAAGAATATGCTATCATAAACAAGAGTCTAATTGAACCCCTTTAGAGATGAGGCAAAGCAGCAGATGAGTAGGACAAGGGCTACCAGATAGCCAAGTGGGCAATGCATTTGACTTCGGTTGAAGCAGTCCTGGGTATGATCCCTGGTGGAGCCTGTGTGTGAAATGACCTAAGCTGTCAAAGCACTTCTACCAGTCCTACTACTACTATTACAGTACCCAGTAAGGCAATACAGATAATGTAAACAACTTTTGGTCTATCAAATTAGGTGTAGGGTTGATTTAAGCATTACAATAAATCAGGGAATGGGAAAAATCTGCCTTATATGTGGTTTGCAGAGCATTTTAATATAATCTTTTATGTGTCAGACTGGGGCCAAGGGAAAACTATGCATTATGTAGTAGCATTTTAATTGAAATTTTATTGGAATGATAAGGTTATTGCAATGAGGATGAGCAAATTTCATTACTGGCTAGAGTGAGTTTTCTGTTGCTGATTCTTATTTATATTATCCAGGCATCTGGTGGAGTGAAAACTGTTGAGTTTTTTTTGGTGGAGATTTCTCTCAATCATTTGCAAAATTAATATTATTCAGTAAAATTATAGTCTCCATTCTGAAATGTGGTTGAATTTCTACGTATGAATAAGATCCCTTTATATTCATATTCAAAACTTGCCTTTCTTTTCAGAAAAACCCAGAAAGTGTGCTAGTTGTCAAATGCATGAACACATGTAGAATGGTTCTCTGAGGAAAGTAGGGCATCAAACTGGAACTAAAGAAAATAATGTTTTGTTGGAGTGACGGCTGAACTTGAACAAAAAACATAATTCTCCAACTTGAACCAAAGCTCATTGAAAATAACATTTAACTTTGCCGGACAGAGCTGTACCAACTTTGGTTTTATCAGTGAACTGGAAGAATAATTGTGCAATTTCTAGGAAGAAAGGTAATTTATAACTTATAGGCAAAGAGATAATATGATATATCTTGCTATCTTGTAAATTTGAAACCCTTTTCAATGAGTATTTATTCAAGAAAAGTTCTTAAGCTTCCATCAGTTCCACAAAATCATAACAGCAACTGCTAAATTCTTGAGAGAAAAGAATTTAAATCTTTATTAAAAATGTATTTAAATTGGGGCTGAAATTGTACAGCAAATTACATAATTTCTAGAATTTAGTACTTATTTTATATTTTGCAACAACCAAATGATACAGACCTTTCCTAGTCCATGCGATTAGGTAGAGTATTTAATGCTAGTAAATATACTGACAAATTATGAAAAATATAGGATTAGGGAAAGATGTATAACAAAGCACAGAAGAGCCATACGGATGAAACCCAAGGAATAATAACTTTGAAAAATAGCAGTTTAATCTAACCACTGAACTACCATAAGGCATGGTTGTTCAGTGGTTAGAATACCTGCCTGGAAATTGGGAAACCTTGGTTTGAGTCCCAGTCATCTTGCTATTTTTCCCACCTGTTATTCCTTGAAATGTATAAAAAAATAAGACCACATCCAAAAGAAACAGTTTATTAACAATAAGTTAACATTTATGTATACAATTTTGTGTCAAATTGCAGCTTTATTACAGAGGTAGAAGATAACAAGTACTGTGGTACAACAGAAAAAATTAAGTGGAGACATTTTTTAGCATCACATATAGGTGCACAGTGTGCAAACAGCCAAGTGTTATTATTTTGAATACATGGATGTCTGCAAAAAGAGGGACTTTTTACTATAAAATTCTCTATATAGCCACAAATGGTATAAGTTCCATAAATATTTTCGCCCCTACCCTGAAATTTAAAATGCAGACTTCCATGTTAATACAGGCACCACAAGAATACAATATCTATAATGATTGGCCCACAGTATTAAGTACAAAAGCAGATATATAAATCTTCACTCTCAAACGCTACAATAAAGAGATCTATTATTTCAATAAAATCGTAACGTAATTGTGTCAACAAAGTCATGGCAGTATAGATGTTCCAAATCACTCTGTTAGGTAACATATTGTCGTCACCTTTTTCAACAGGTACATCAAGGCATGTTTAATCTAATACAATATTACCCAACAGGTATAAATCTCTCTGATTTGCTCAACAAGCATCCAGATTTGTGCAGTTGCTACAGATAACAGTGAAAAGTGATAATTATTCACCAACTTTCAGACCAAATTTTGGTGAGTGTGATACTTAGTGTTAGTGCATTATTTCGGATATTTAAAGCACCTAATCAAAATTGAGTGTTGAGAGAAGCTGATTTCCTGTGGCAATAATAAGAGATCTGATGTGATTGGCATGCTGTATCTGTTGACATGACCTAAGATAATGTGCCACATATGAAGCTACCTCACCCTTACCCCCTCCAGGGGGCAAAACTTTAACAAATTCCTCAAGACTGAGAGTATGTGCTAAATGAGACAGGGCATCTGAAAAGGAAGAGGCTTATTTTTAAGGGCAGTTATGGGCAAGAAAATTTTGACTTATCATAAACATAAACACTTCTCAAAGGAGGAATAATAGTATCTGCTGGAAGATATTAAAATAAATATTCATTGAACATTCTCTGAATAACAAGAATTACTCAAAATCCAGCATGATTTTTTTCTGCTTGATATGGTCTCAGTATGTGACCAACTATACTCAACATGTCAAATAGTAGTTTTTTAGTGAAAAGAACCCCAAATCAAATTAAAGAATTGCAATTCAAGCTATGAATTAAATTCACGTTAAAAGATATGAAATTCATGACATTGTTACTTTCATTTTAGCTGAATTTTTTACTTTATATAAAAATTCCATATATCAATATGGTTAACAATCCACTAGATATTCTACGCAACATGTAAAAATTACACATTTTGTTCTACAGCTACAAATAGAAAGTTTGCTGTTATAGGCAGATATAAAAAGTAATATAAAAACAATGCAAGGGTGTTTCCAAGAGTTGAAGAAATTAATTACTTTACAACCTGTATGCTAAGGGTCATTGCAATGTGAAGCATAAGGATATGTTTATTCACACACAACAACTTCGTTGAAAACTTTGGATATTCAGACATTATTAAATTTTATCACGTACCTCTTAAAATTCTTGTATAGAAAACTCTCATGGGACTCTGCTCCTGAGATGTCAACAGCCTTCTTTGTAACAGCAAAAGCAGGTATTTCCAATCATTGTCTGCAGAATACTTATCCTTTCATAGAATTAAAGTTTTAAGAGTAAGTCAATCAGTTAATATAATTTTTTATGGTAATTTCTCTAATGTCAAGCTTGTTTACTGTTTATAGAATCATATTAATAACAATACATAATTTCATATTATCAGTCTACCATTTGAGTTAGTATCCCATATACATACATTTTTAGTGATCAAATTGACAAGGAGACTCAGAAGTAACACACTTGCATTTTCAAGTTTTCCCCTTGTGTAGGTTTTATATAAAACATAGAATAGGAAATTGATATTTTTTTAGAGAATTTTTTTTTCACCATAGAAATTTAATTTTTGTCTCCTTGAGTATATGGCTAATAAAAGATAAATTGAAAATTGTGAAAAGGTAAAATGTATACAATCAAATTCTGATCTCTTTTAATTTACCTTAAAGATCTTAAGATATTAAAGGACTATTCTTTCTCAGTCCCTGCTACAAAAATGGAGTAACTATAAACAAGGGTTAGCCAAAAAGCTAATTTTTATTTTTTCTCAAAAACAATATATTCTACAAAAATGAAATTTACACATATAAAAGAATGTTGTTTTATCTACCCAATCTTTTTTTCCACATAATATCCTTCAAGTTCTATTGCCTTCCTCCAGCAATTCACTAGGGCATGTATGCCCAGTCAGTACCAGTCCTTGCTCTGGTTATGGACCACGGTTTTTACTTTCAACTGCTTTCTGATTCACTCACCCTCCATACCCAGTAACCAACTGTACTCCGATTCTCTGCAGATGTTCCATAGACTTTGCAAAAACATTTGTGAATATTCGCTACAGATCCTTTCTCCACACAGAAATTCACGCATGCACAGCTCATTGTCCGTAATGTGTATTATGGTCAGACTACATTTTGAAAGCTTTGCACAGCTATGCTATCAGCAGGAGAAAACTGAAACTATGCACATACATGCACTAAACGTCAAACAGTTTGAACCTACAATTTCGAATTACTAGGATTGGTTTTAGCAAGAAAAAAAAACGCGGGGAATTACTTTCTGAGTAACCCTCGTATCAGCAATTAGAAAACCTACTTAATTTCTGAGATGAAAGTGGATTATATAAATGATAATAATAAAATGAATTTCCATTTGAGCGATTAATAGCTTTTTACCTTAGCATACTGAAGAAGAGCCTGAGGACAAACTTCCAGTAAAAATAATGTAGCTTCCCTCGGAGGAATGCAAAGAGCTAGAAGGCTGTGTCGTCCTAGTGTTGTTGGACATCCTTGCAGAAACTGGCGCACTTCTGCAACACACTCTGGATGTAGACGAGTCGAGCAGAGCATTGACTAGAGGCAAAATTACATCATCCATCAAGATACGACAATATACACAGCAAAATGAACTTCAGACGATTGAATATGCTCACAAATACTCTACTACAAAAAGTACATTTCTTATCACGAATCACAAAATAATTTAGCTGATGAAATTTCACACAAAATCCAATATAGGTATAAATCCAAGAAGGAAAAATGATCAAAATATTATCTTACATAATGTATGCTGCTAAAAAATATATTTTCCTTACTGATGTCTAGTATACTAAATTATATATTAAAATAAAAATACAACAATTTTTGGCAAACTTTTCACTTCAAGTAACAAAGGTGAAAATCTGATTTATACAATAAATGTGACAATGATGTTGCAATCAATCTGATGAAACCACAAGAAGCTTTTGTTTTGAAATTCCATTACCTGAAGCTTGATCAAACACATCTTCTGTCCATCTGAAGGTTGATTGGACCCTGACCCTGATGACTTCTTTCGTGATTCACTACTGAATGGAGACATACGTTCAAGGAAAGCTAATCTGGGACCAAATATCTCCCATTCAGAGACAGATTCTGAATTGGAATTAGCTGATTCACCCTTTTGACCATTTAAATGCGAATCAGCAATCAATCCAGCTAGGTATGAGCGTACTAACATCTTTGATTCCTCTAACAAAGTATTGCTTGACTCTGAAAAAGTTCATTCCATATCTATTACTCAATTTTAATTATTTAATGACAGCAATTATACTAACATGTTATGTTATCATAGAAATAATTAATAATATAACTCGTTATCGTAGTTTTATTTACATAGAACAAAAAATTTTAAATCACTGTGTACTGCAATCTTATCAATACAAAAAGGCAAAACTTTAAGGAAGATTTAACAATAAAGCAAAACGAAACAAATTCCATTTAAATCCTAGATTTTCATACTTTACTTTGTCATATTTATGAATATATGAAATTGAATAACAGAAATATAATTACATAGCCATCACTCACCTTCTACTTTCCCTGACAGTACAGGAGCAAAATGTTTCTCCAAAAGCAACCTAAGGGCCTTTCCAGTGCTGGCCCCTTCAGCTGCAGATCCTGCTGCAGCCACTTTCTCTCTCAAAGCCCTTACTGCTCCAGCAAGAACTTTAGACCCACCTTTCTCAGCCTTTTTCCCTAATACCTCTGCCAAAGCCTCAGGGCAGGCTTCTGCAACAACCCCAGCAAGTTCTGAGAGACTCTTTTCTTCACCTGGTTCAAAGAGGAGTGAAGAATGTTCCTCCAAAACGGAGGTGAGATGACCAGCTGCTCCCAGTGACGTAAGTACAGCACAAGCTCTGTCAGGACAACCCCGGTGCAAACAAACAACTGCCAAGGCAAGAGCATCCTACAAAAAAAAAAAGAAAATGAATCTTAAGAGGGGTTCTTAAATCATAGCATATTAATTAATACCTTATAACTCTAGCTGAAGAGATAAAACTGGTGTTTTTGATTACTATGGTTAATATTGAGAGAAATTACATCAAAACAAAAATTTTATAGTTTTAGCTATCTCATTTTCTACCAGATGTGGAGGATTTCAGAAAATAGCCTTGGTCAGACTGATCCAGAGATAATTAGAAATTAATGTTTATGTGGAGCATATAAAAGTGTCAGCAAATTTAAGAATATGGTTTCAGAATTACAAAACAAAGAAGCAGAAAAATTACAGCAACAGCAAATGAGTGCAGAGATGTTAAAACTTAGGAGCATTTCCAGCATAATATTAAAAACATTTAAAGATAATTTTGCAAAATATTCCTCAGATTTAATCAATAAGAATCCCAAAAAAATATTTTGAGAGATCTGCAATATCTTAGGAATTAGTTTCATTGTTATTTTGTACTTCATTATCTACTTAAGACATTTAGGAGAGATGATCCTATCACTATAATTTGGGTCTTTCTACATTTTCCCAAAAACCAAACATTAGTTTACCTAGTTACTTTCAGTATAAAGTAATCATTGATTATATAAAAAAGATGCTTATAACAAGAATTTTCTTCGTCTTACCAAGTAACACTGTTTCAAGCAAATGATAGAAAAACACCACAAATTGGCTTTCAGGTCTCCACATTTTCTCAATAACAAATTAGAAGGGCATTTTTGTGAATCATACCTGAGGAGGAGGTGGGGTTGTAAAAGTTTCTTCCCCATTCTCTCCAAGGCTACTCTGGAGTAACTGCTGCCTCTGTTTTAATACCTTCAGCACTCTTTCAACCCCCTGTCTGCAGGCAAGCAGAGCTGATGACCGCAAGACTAGCATTGACACATCCTCTGGGGAATTTTCCTCCAAAAGTGATAGTAACTTGAGAGCAAAACTTTCTCCATCGGGTGCTGCTAATGGATCATTGCCATTATTGACTAAGGAGTGAAAGAAAATTCATCCAAATAATAAATCCTTCAAGGATTAACACCTGGAGTGTGGACCTCAGGTCCCTGATGACCCAAAAAGTATTTTCAACAATAAAATCTTAAAATTATTTTGCAAAATTGTTACTTAATGAATTCCTAGGAAATCATAACTGGAGTTCAAAGTCAACAACAAAATTATACGTTAACTTAATTTTTAGATGACATGGGGATGTATAATAGTGAGGAATTATAAGAAAGAGCTCCAAAATCTATGACCAACTACATGTACATTGTATATTATCAGCATTTTATATTCAAACGAATCAAAGCAACTATTTCTTTTTCAAATACTAATATTTTGTACTATTCAAATACTTTTCTTGCAAAAAGTGAAACATTTCACTTTATTTTATTGCAAAATTATGTGAATCACTTTTGAATATAAACCACTTTACATTATGCTTAGTTTATAATATTATCCAAATAATACATAAACCTTGTCATGGTGGAAGGGCTTGTGTGTTCCTATGATCTAGAGAGCTTAACTGATGGGAACTATGTTCCTGGTAGGGTCACCCATCCCAGAATGGTCAATAGGTAAGGGCCAGATGAAAGGTAGTCCACACAGCGTCTGTACCACAGTGGGATGGCCGTTAAGAGTGATGGTGGTATCACGTTAAAAAATGTTGAGGAAGGCAAGGGGAGACCACCTCAACCACCACAAAATTATCCCTAGCTAATATGATGTGCCAATATAAGAATATTGTAGGTGGCGTAAACGGGACTTGGCCCTCTATGGGGAGTGTCCTGTCTGGCAGTGATGGGAGTAGGGCTATCTCAGTCGTCATTCCACGAAACCCTTACCCAGGAAACGACAAGAAAAGAAGAGAGAAGATGATCAAGGAAACAAGGGTGGGAACCTGGAATGTTAGGACAATGCTTAGAAAAAGGAAATTGGAAAATGTAAAGGTAGTACTAGGGCTACGTGAAGTGCGATGGAAGGATGGGGGTGATTTCTGGAGCGATGAAGTTAGAATAATTTTCAGTTGGGGAAATACTAGCCAGAGGGGCAATGCAGTAGTGTTAGACAAGAAAGCAGGAAAAGCTGTGATAGCCACAGAGCTAATAAGTGACTGGGTTATGTCAGTAGAATTAAAGGCTGAGCCAGTAAACATGGTAATAGTTCAGGTGTACTTGCCCACTAGTGAATATAGTGATGATGAAGTAGAACTATTTTATGAACAAATAGAAGAAGCAATGGGAAGGGTAGTAGTAGTAGTATTGTTAAAAGTGCTTCGACAGCTAAGGTCATTTTGCACGTAGGCCCCCACCGGGAATCGAACCCGGGACCGCTTTCATACGAGTCGAACGCGTTGCCCACTTCGCTATCCGGGAGCCCTAGCAATGTGAAGGGTTAGAGGCAATAAAAACCTAATTGTAATGGGGGACTGGAATGCGGTAGTTGGGCAAGCCAAAGATGGAGAAGAAGTGGGAGGGTTCGGACTAGGAAATAGAAATGAGAGGGGACAGAAATTAGTAGACTTTTGAAGGAGGAATGACCTCTGTATTACTAACACTTTTTCAGCGCCATAACGGGAGGTACACATGGAAAAAGCCAGGAGATATGGATAGGTACAAAATTGATTACATTTTGGTAAGAAAAAGGATAAAAAGTAATAAAGGTAAAAAAGAAATAGTGTTAAAAATTCAAGAAACTACCCTGGTGCTGATGTTGACTCAAATCATAACCTGGCCATGATGAAAACTGAGCTAAAGTTTAAAAAGATCTTATGGGCAAAAATTACACCCAAATAGAACCTAGAAGCCCTTGTGAATGGGAAAGCTAGAGAGTTTCAAGAGTCGGTCAGTAAGGCCTTATAGGATAGGGGAAAGGAACTTACTACAGATGGAGAATGGGAAAAGATTAAAAACAGTATCAGGAATAGTGCCCAAGTAACTATTGGGAGGGTCAACCAAAACAAAATTAGGAAACCATGGGTGACAACAGAAATGATAAATAAAATGGAGGAAAGAAGAAAATGGAAAAGGGTTAACATAGAAAGTGGGCGTAGAATGTATAAGGCACTAAATAACGAATTGAGAAGGGAAACAAATAGGGCAATAGAACAGTGGTGGAAGGGTCAATGTAATGAAACAGAAAAGCTGGATGAAAGTCTGAGGGTTGACCTAATGCATAGAAAGGTGAAACAGTTAACGGGAAATAAAAGACAAAACAGAATAACCACAACAAATGATAACAATGGTAACGTCCTATGGGATCCAGCCAGCATAAGGGAAAGGAGGAAAGAATATGTTGAAGAACTATATGGGAAGGACATGAAGCCAACAAACATAATGTTAGAAAGTGAACAAGAAGTGGAGGATGATGATGTTGGACCTGGGATATTAGATAGTGAAATTGATAGGACCTTCCATGATATGAAAGGAAATAAAGCAACAGGTATTGACGAGATACCAGTTGAGTTACTTAAAAATTTGAGGGAAAGGGGTAAGAGAGAATTCTATAATTTATGTAGGAAAATTTATGATGATGGGAAGTGGCCAGAGGATTTTACTAAGACAATCCTGATTCCTTTACAGAAGAAGAATAATTCTGTGGAGTGTCGGGATTATCATACTATCAGTTTAATATCTCATGTGACAACAGTTAATCTAAGGGTTTTGAATAGAAGAATTGAAGGAAAAATTAAGGGAAAAATCAGAGAAGACCAGTTCGGTTTTCAGAAAGGGAAAGGAACGAAGGATGCAATTGGGGTAATGAGGGTACTAGTAGAACAAAGCCTGGAATTTAAAAAGGCATGTGTATGTTTTTCGATTTTGAAAAGGCCTTTGATAAAGTACAATGGCCAAAACTAATGGGAATTTTAAAGAAAATTGGGTTGGACTGGAAAGATAGGCATTTGGTGCACAACTTGTACTTAAATCAAACAGCACGAGTTAGAATAACTGAGGGGAAGTCAGAATGGGCAGAGTTAGGGAGAGGGGTAAGACAAGGATGCCCATTAACACCATCGCTTTTTAATATATATGCAGAAGAAATGATGAATGAAGCTTGGGAAGAAATAAGCAAGGTAGTGATAGTTGGAGGGAAAGTGGTAAAGTCAGTAAGATATGCAGATGATGAAGCTATTGTGTGCGATTCTGAAAGGGGTTAACAAATATGTACTAGTAAATGCACTAAACAATAAAGCAAGGGAATATGGAATGAAAATAAACGTGAGTAAAACTAAAGTAATCAGATTTACTAAGGGAAAGAAGGCTAAGTTAACGATCAGGGAGGATGGGAAAAAACTAGAATAGGTGGACAAATTCTCATACTTGGGTAGTTTTCTATCTTGAGATGGGAGTTGTGGAGATGAGGTTCGAAAAAGAGTAGCATTTGCCAAAGAAGCATTTACGAAGTGAAAGGAATTGATGAAAAAGGGTCTTGATAAAGGAATCAGGAAAAGATTGGTAAAATCCTTGATATGGAGTGTTTTGCTGTATGGGTGTGAAACATGGACCTTATGAAAAGAGGACATCAAAAGATTGGAGGCATTTGAGATGTGGGTATGGTGTAGAATGGAAAAGGTGAGCTGGATGGATAGCAAAACAAACATAGAGGTGCTCGGGNATTTCCCCCCAGGAAATCACAAAAAACAAACATAGAGGTGCTCGGGATGGTTGGAGAGGAAAGGGTTTTAATTGAAAAGGAATAACAAGTGTGAAAAATAGCGACACGACTGGGACTCGAACCCAGGTCTCCCACTTTCCAGGCAGGTATTCTAACCACTGAACTACCGTGCCGCATCTCTCTCACACTGTTAAGGGAATGCTTTGTGAGCAAGACTGGCAGTCTCCACATAGTGGCACAACCTGCCTTTTGCCTGCCGAAGGCAGAGGCAAAAGATGTTTGATGACATAAAGGGTGGGGTAAGTTATGAGATAGCAAAGGAAAAGGCTTTGAATAGTGAATGTTAGGGCACATGGACGTACCAAAAGGTAGATCACTTAAGTAAAAAAAATATAAATTCTTCACTTGGGGACTAAACATTGTAAGCTAAATATCCATTTAAAAGGTAAGAGAGGCCTGTTGTCCAAGTGAAATTATTTATGTTTGACCTAGGAGTGTTAATGGTACAATAACCAGAAGTAATATTCCTACAAGAACATTGAAACTATTGACTACCAACCTTCTTCAGTTGAAAGAAGTTCTTTCTTGATGTATCTAATTAATCCTTTCATTGCAGAGCTGCCATTTTGAGTTCCATTCCGCTCAAGTACCCTGTCAATCACTTGGGAAGGATTAAGACCAGCCATGTGGTAATATGCAGAGGCAAGAGTACCATCAGGATCTGTGTCATCCCTTCAAATGATACAAACATTGATAATTGTATGGAAAATACACACCATTCTGGACATCTTCGTACATCAAACAGGTAACACTGCTTAATTAATTATTTTGAAATTACTGGTTATTTATTGAAAATATCCTTGAAATGAAAGAATCTATTAGGAATGGCAAAATGATTCACCAGTACAGTACTAGATGAATGACAAACCAATTAATTAACACAGTGATTCACTCTTGAAATTTGGAACAGAATGGTGTAACAATGAAGTTACTTCTTTTGAGGTCAAATACTACTAAACATTACTATACCAAGACCCTACTAAATAATTTGCATAAAAATCTTCTATCAATTAAACCTACATAATATTTGCAAGAAAAGAAAAAACTTAAATAATAAAATACATATTTTACAATAATATTTTTGCATAATTGGAGGAATAATTTATAAGTGATACAGGAATTGTGATTAATGAGTGTCAAATCATGGCAGAAAGTTGACTTTAAATTTTGCACTTAAGCAAAAGAAATTGCAGAAAAGCTCTGGAGTATTAAGACTTGAAAGAGATATCAATGAATGAGAAGCATGTAATCTATTTTATGATAAAAGTGGTACATGTATTAAAACTCTTAAACCAGTAATTCTGATAATTTGATCTGTATTTTCTATAATATACTCTATTAAACCTGACATAGAAGGTTCTGATCATTAATTCAAAACAATGTATTGAAAACTTTTGTTAAAACTATTGAACAACAAAGTTACACAAGAGAAAAAGCTCAGAGAAGATAAAATTAAAATTCTCAACACAAAGCATCACTATCTTTTAATTACCTAATATAATGGTCTGCCAACAATGCACAAGATTCTTCAAATAGACCTTTCAGATCTTTGTATGAGGCTTCTTTGATCTTCTTTAAGTTATCACTGAGTGCATTTTGTGGTAAAGGTTGCGAGCGCAAAGCGAGACGAAGGACCAAGTGGCCCTCTGAAAGAAGATGTAGATATGTTGCTGGGTTTGACATCACATGAGCACTGCCCACCTGCATCATATCATGAAACAATTCAGTTGGAGTTGGAAGTTGCAGAGAATACTGAGTCCAGCGACCTGTATTTCCTCCTGAAGGCGACATACTAATTGGTGAGCTGAAATATAAAAGGCGACATACAAAAGTTTGAAATTTAATAATCAAGCTTACATAGCAATTCATTTCTGTGATGTAAAAATTAAAGTTGTCAAATTCACAATGATTAACTTCTATAAGGTTGGATTGTATAATAATATTGATCTTCCATTAATCAGAATGAAAGAAAAAGGCCTGTATAGCTAATACCATAAAATAATACAACCCAGATCTTCCAATTACCTGCCAGATGCTTCAATGTAGAGGTATAATAGAATTTTTTCCCTTCTGTTTCTCTCAGATGTAACTCTCATAATATCAGATGTTTACTTTCTATTTCAGGTAATACCTAACATTAAGACCAAAGAAAATTATATTCTTGCTTACTTTTCTAGTTCCAAATCAGAGCTACAATGTTGATTGCCTCCATGAGAAACTTCAAAAGTTATAGATATTTTGTAGCAATCAATAATAGCCTACATGAAAGCAAGAAAAAAAGGAAAGGATTCCATTCCTGTACACTAACTCAATGAAAACCTGACTGGCATGTGGAATAACTGTGCTGGATTTCCATTAATAAACCTTTATGTTCCCTTTTTCATGAGAAATGAGATTCCAAGCTTTGTAAACAAAACTGCTCTTACCCTTACACAGATTAAAATGACATAGGTCTCACCAGGAACTTATTCAGGAACCACTTTTGCAAAACATGTATATATTAAGACTCTTATGGGCTCCCGATAGCCAAGTGGGCAACACGTTCGACTTCAGTGAAAGCGGTCCCTGGTTTGATTCCCAGTGGGGGCCTATGTGTGAAATGAACTAAGCTGTTGAAGCACTTTTAACAATACTACTACTACTATTAAGACTCTTAGGCAATGCAGCATGCATTTAATCTATATCTACAGCATAATTTGAAGTCACTAAGCTACGTCTGAGCACAGTTGATTAAAAGCGTTTCTGAAAAAACTTATTTTTGATAAACATTATATATAAATTAAAAGGCTAGGCAATTAAAATTCAAAAAAATTGACTGAAATAATGACTAAATTCTGATACATTCCATCCAAGCTGAATTCCTTTCTATTATGTATTAATAAATAATTGCACACATCAGTCATTAATAATGAAAATCTGCATAGACTGAACTGCTAATCGACACTGTACATAAACATTAATGGAAGATACTTTTTTCTTGAAGCTAACAACATTTACTAAGCAAAATTCAATATGATTTAATCTTATACTTTATTATTTTTATATTTTCTTTAATGAAAAAAGGAAGATGATTCCAATTACACCCATTTCAAAAAGTACTATTATTGATGACCAAACCCATTCCCTAATCAGAAACATCCTATTAGCTGGGGCTTAAACCCAGGATGCTAGTGATGAAATGCTATCAAGCTAACCACCCTGCCACTGTGGCCAAATGGTTTGATGAGTTTTAGAGAATTTATATATATGTATATATATACATACACACATACATATATATAATGTGATAGAAAACTTACTTCATACTGTGATTGAGCTTTTTTGAATGCAGAGTATAAGAATGATAAAAACCAACTGATATTTGTAACAGCATCTGGCAGCATAGCTTTGCTCGATAAGTACCTTTGCACCACAGTCATTCCTAATAGATAAAACATATTTCATTAACTGCAACACCACAGACTTACTCTTGACTAGAAGTAGAAGGTGAACCTTCAGATGAAGAGGAGCAAGAAGCTAAGAGTACAAGATGCCTGTGCGTTAAAAAAAGATGCTCCACTCCAAAAAAGGGCCGAAGGCCTATGAGGCACACTGGATCTTCAGATGAGGGGTAAGCCTGAAAATATAAATTTTTAAATTATAAAAATTATGAAAAGTTCTTATGGCTAGTTATAAAAATTTTTATATAATTATAATTTTAAAAATAAAATATTACAGAGGCATGTTAGATTTTAAAAGTCATTAAATCAATGAAAAATTAACATTACCATGTATTATTAACTGAACGGAAATAATTTACATATTTATTTGGCTCTTGGATTTAGCTATGTGAGTAAAAATAGAATGCCCATAATTGATAACAAACCAAATATTCTGAAAATAACTTTACTGTATGTTTTGAGGATGTTTTTGAGTCGGAATGCAGTTCTAACTGCTGAAGTAAATTCTTCCCAGCTCGCATAGTATATGTTTCAAGGCCAGTCTCAGTAAGGGCATGGACAGCATACTGTTCCATTACAACAGATGAAACTGGGGCAGTCAGTGGGTAGACAGCATCTGGCAGCATTGCTTTGGCTGGATAAGTACCTTTGCACCACAATCAATGATAACTTTTGTTTAAATAGCATAAGTTAAAACAAGATATCATAATATCATTTTTTCTGGTATATTAGGTATATTTATCCATTATATTCATTTTTAAATATAACAAAAATATATAAAACTGACAGAGTATGATGTAAATTTGCATTTGGTGGCACAATGGCAATGGAAAACAACTGAAAAACTTTGAAACTGAGTCTAAATAGGTTTGTATCCTTGTTTATTAATCCAGAGAAAGGAATTTTTGGGTTGGACTTCCACTAAACGGCCTACATACATACTGCAAGTTTCTTTTTGAAAGAATATATTTGTGTTATTATCATGATCTCAAGAAATATATGAAATGTGAGTGATCTACTTAGGATATATTAAATATGTAATCATAACAGAGACAAAATTTACCCTAGTTTTCTATTTAATAGGAATGTATTACATACCTAAAGATGCAGTAATTTATTCAGTCTTGTGCAAAAATATATCAGACAAATTACTACACATGTACCATAAATCATTTGGTAATTCATTATCACTAGCACAGAAATACAAAATATACTGCAAGAAAAGCTGGGAGTCGTAATACACAAGTATAGTACTAATTCTCAAATTTTGGCTAACCTGATTACCGATTTTTGAGGTTAATAAACTAGTATATATAATTTTAATCCATTAACATTGGATACTTTCTTTTACAATGTAAGTGTAACATGAAAATATTTTGAAGGAAAATATAGTATTTAGCTACAACAATTCCTACATACTCTCTTCAGTAAATATATTTAAATATCAATCATTTTAGTCACAAAACAAGTTATAATTTTTTAATGTTGACACATCTAAAACAATTGTCATATGATTGCACTATGTAATAGTAAGATAAATGATTGGTTGGCTTAGCAGGTAATTTATGTCAGCAAAAAATGGCAAGGCAATGCTATTAATTTCTGTTCTGTACATACAATGAAAAGTATTTCAACAAAGTTCAATACAGCTTATACTGACAAAATGATTTTAATTATAGATTATCACTACAATAAACAGCAACAGGCAACTATCGTACCTCTCTTGACAGGCTTGGAGCCTGGAAAGTGATAGAGATAGCCTTCTTGTTGTGTAGCAACAAAAAACATAATAGAGGCTAGATCCTCATAATTCTCAGACCTCATTGGGTTTTGATTTTCTGTCCTTGACCCATCATCTTCCTCATTACTGGAATCAGCTTCTGCAGCTAAGGAAGATAAAAAACAAAACAGTTCAATAGAATAAATTAAAAAGAGAATTGAAATGGAAAATTAATGTCATTAGACTTAAAGCAGATGATGATCAATGAAGATTTTTTTGAATAATTAGAAAAAATACCTCACTTGCTTTAAATGTGATTCTTTCAATTCCATAAATGGATTACTTAACAGCATGTTTCAGAGTGTTTTACATAAAATACCATAAAAATCACTTTATACTCATTATGGTAGATAATAATAATAATAATAATAAAACGTCTTTATTAGGGCGAGATTGAGACTAGACAGTCTCTTCTTACATCTAACCCTTAAGTAGATGAGGAAACAATAAAAATGAATTGCATAATTTACTACAAAAGGAAAAGAGTCACTCACCATCTTTATTACTCAATTCTGCAGAGTACACAGTCCGCAGAGTGAAACAACGGAATTCTTCACGCCCCAACTTTGCACAAGCCAGAATTTGCAGCCTGAGAATATGCTGAATAGTTGGCAAAGCTTCTGGCAGTTGATTTTCTTTGGTAGCAGATGGTGACACAGATGGCGAGAGTGGATTTGGAATAGGCTTTGGTCCGACAAGCACTACCATTTGTTGAGATTCTCTGAAGGGACCAGGATGTCCAGCTGCATTTACAGTCATGCGAAGTGAGCGATCATGCTCTACAATGCTTGGTAAGTAAACCACTTCCATTTTTGTACCACAGTCTTTTGAAGACTCCTCTTCTTTCTCATCATCGACAATTTCTGTCTCTTTGTCCAAACCCACCCGGAAAACATGCAGAGCATCCTTTGACATACAGGCTACGAGGTCCTCTGCCATTAACAGATGTAATGGTCGAAAAGATAGCTCAAATGTGAAAGATTCTTCAAAGTCAACATACCTGTGATGTAGAGAAGAAATAAAAATACAGAATAAAACGTCCATCTAAAAATACAGACACTTAGGTCAATCTTTTAGAATTTGAGCTAGAAAGGGAGGGGGATGTAACTGGGGACAAACACAGATCCTCTAATGAAGTCATGGTATACTGGCATACATTAATATATTGCCATGGTGACATTCTAGACAGACTAAATGACAGAAGGCAAATTTGTTTTTACAAAGATCACAGAATAGTATATAACACCAGCCATAATTCATCACGTGTGAAATTACCTAAGCTGTCGAAGCACTTTTAACAATACTACTACCTCATTTTTCATTGCGTAAGCATCACTATAGTATGGAAGTAAAACAGTTATCAACTATTACAAAATCATTATTACTTTTCACTAATCACCTGATAAATTGATACCTTCACTATTTTCTAAACTATTTAAAACCAGAAGAATGCTTTACCACCAAGCAAGTGAGATTGAACTATAACACTCCATTCTATTAAGGTTTTTAGGCAAAGAAAATGGCAGCACCAAAGATAAACATAGGAACGAACTTCATGGAGCCAACCAAGCTACTAAAAGTGTTAAGGTAAGTCCCTTAGGTTGTTTCACAAAAAGGGCAAGATAAAATTCGCATGAGGGATATGCTTCTGTATTTGAACTTAATTGTGACAACAGAAGGGCATGTCTCAATGTTACTTGCAGGTTGGTAGCCTCAAAGACACTGTTATTTATATTCATGGAAAGTAGCTGAAGTTCATTCATAGAATAGTCATTTATAGAATAAATGTAAGCTACTTTTCATGAACATATATAGCAGCAATAACTTTCTAATTCTATTCTAAAGGATAATTCAATCAAAATATTCTAAGGTTGTCAGCCACAAACTAACTTTGAGAGCAATTATTTATGGATAAATAAAAATATTTTATGAGCAGTTGATATATGTATAAAATCCTTAAATTGTCCTGTCAACTAACCTCAGTTTGGAGAGACGGTGGACTGGGTTACGAAATGCAAAGAGAATGAGATTATAGCCAACACCTATGATAAGATTCCCTGTGACATTACAAACAGCCATTGGAGAATCTGGAGAGGCAGCTCTTTTTAGAGGCAGCTCCAGCATTTCCAATGCTGAAGGCCCAGGCCACCATTGCGAACCACTTGGAGTGACACGGCCAGCTATTCTTGCTCTCATTGGTTGCTGCTGCTGACTTGCTGATGGTAAACTGTCTTTCAGCAAACCAGTAGGTTCTGGAAAATATTATTTCTTTAATATCTATTAATTACAAAAATAAAATGTAAATTTAAGACAGTATTAAAGCAGACTTGTAATACATCATTTAGGATTAGTTCAGGCGGAAGTTATGGTTGATCAAGAGACTGATCATTTTCAAGAAAGTAGGTTATAACAACCTAGAGAATTAAAAGTAAAGATTCAGGGATTAAAACAAACAAGCATATCAGATCACAAAATGTCAATTTCCAATTTTATTTTCATAATTGTTGGTGGTTTATGACTCAGTCATCAGATAATGATGGCTAAGTAGCAATGCACCCAACTTGTATTGCTTATTACTAGCTGTAGCTAATTTAAACATTCTAATAGCTATCTGAAATGTCTGACATGCAGCGATAACAAGTAAGAACCGTTTCACTAATATCTCAGCTAATAAGCTTGTAATACATACAAAGAAATAAAGGAAAAAGTAAATATTTCCCCTGATATCCAAAAACAGAAACTGCTATGTGACTGCAACTCTTGATGAAGAAAGAACTATTATGTTTGTTCTTAATCAATGTTAAATAAGTCCTAGTAGAGCAGTTTATGACGGTGACCTCAGTTTGAAAAAAATTAGAAATAATTTATAATGTTAATACCTCCATCTTCTCCTTTTACTTTTGATGATTCAGGAGATTCATTTACAGAGATAGAATGAGTATATGATGCTGTATCCCAGTTTACATAAGCTCTTGCATATGTTGTTTCTCTGCCTTGTCTGTTCCTTTTTGTTTCTAGTGTTGCAACGTAATTACCTGCAATTATTGACATAAGGATAATATAAAAGTAAAACATACATACTCTACATCAATATATTTTGGCTGACTATTACTGCTATTGGTTTTTTTCGAGGAACTACCATTTACTATAATTCTTTGGTCCATTAAAATATTATCATAAAAATCATGAGTACGATATTGATTAGGCAATTTTGCATATTCTATCAAAGTGAGTAATAAAACGACATGTCTCCTTATTCAATACATCATTTAATTCAACTTATTTTTTGAGATGAAAGAATGATTATCACTTGGTTAATTATTCATTTTCAAAACAAACCCCAAATGGTTTCATTTAAAAAAACTCTCCTAAAATGATTTCACAAACAATTCAATTTTTAACAAACAAAACTTACTAATATAAATAACGAAGATATGCTTAATTACCTTTTGCACAATGTAGCATACGGACAACACGATCAACAGTAGGAAACAGAAACGGAGGAGCAGAAGAAGGAGCTAGGGATCTCACTTGAACTGCATGAGTTGGAAGAGCAAGTAAGAGGCGATCGTTAGCTTCATCAACAGCGGCTCCTACCACTTCTTCACCACATCCCTCTACACCTTGACCACCAAAATGGTGCACAGATATTACCCGCACCATCCTCGTAGGTCCTTCCTATGATAAATAAAATAGCTTCAGCAATGATATGGGGAGAGTTTTTATCGATTTAAAGGCTAACGAAAGAAGACTTAGAATATATTATTTTAAGTTATATCAATTGCAAAATAATCAATTCCAACATCGATTAAAATGAATTAAAATAACAAGACATAAATTTAACAAATGAGATGATCTCGGAAAACTTAGAAAGGACTCGTATAAGCTTGCTTTTACTTTCAGTGTGAGTGAGTAGTTTTATTTTTTTAACTTACTCAGGGACTGCAGTTTATTTCCATGTTAAAATGATTGGGGACTTCTTCGACCACCGAATAACAACAATTTATTTGTACATACTACCGATACTACCCTTAAGGTTGTGTTTCGTTCCTTTTTTGTTTTTGTTCAGAACATTATTTTCAAAACGTACAGGGAGTTGCCCTTTTGAACTCAAGGGATTGTAAATGCCTCGAGAGAAAACATTTACCTTTTCTACAGTTTTTAATGTAAAAAAATATATGAAAATAAGATGTACAATGTTTTGGTAGGTCTTGCATAATCGACCCTAATTACCTTAACTGTCTTTGAAGAGGGAATGTTATGTCAGCAAAATGGTTTACTTAGTATTAGCGTTAATTGTATCTCTTCCCAGCTTACTTTCTGGCCACGTTAGTAAGTATAAGTATATGAAAACTTTTCTGTGCAGTACTTATAGTTGATTTAATTGTATTTGTTGAATGCCGAAGGAAATTCTTCTCGTCGGAGAAGAAATATCGGTTTTGTCTTGTTTTAATTCTTTGAATACTACGTTAATTCTTGAGCATTATCGCCTGTTAATACTCTTTAATTTTAATATTCTTTTTTGTTTTATGTTTTTGATTCACCGTTTGTTTGTTCTTTTGCCTTTTACATTCGGATCAGTTTATTTAATTTTGATTATCAAGGCAATTTTTGCCCTGTGATCGATAATAATGTATTATGAACATAAGCTATTTAAGATTTAGGGTCGAATCTTAAATGGTATATATCACTAAATCATAATAATCTAATTCCTAGTAATTCTTATTATTTTGCTCTTTCGTAGCTGCTAGGAAACTCTTTTTTCCTTCCAGATCGGAACATTTGGATGCAAAATGGATTACTTGAATTGGAAGAGTCGGTGAAACTTCAAAAATCTCGTAATGAAGGGGTGGCTCGGAATGTAATTTTATTTGTTGGTGATGGTATGGGACCAAATACTTTGACTGCTTCAAGGGTATATAAGAGGCAATATAGGGAAAATACTAAGCATAATTCTAGATGGGAAGATCTATACAAGCATAAGAAGGAAAGAAATCTCATATTTGAGGATTTCCCTAGCATGGGGATGCTGAAGGTCCTTAGATAATTATTAATAATTTCCAAATTTACAGTTCTCAATTATGTAAGCTTCATAAGCCAGCTTTAGCTAAATAATTTAAAAATTCTCTTTTAATTTTGATATTACAGACATACGCTGTGGACAAACAAGTTCCTGATTCAGCATGCACAGCCACAGCTCTGTTTTGTGGTGCAAAGACAAACTATGAAACAGTGGGAGTTGATGAATCAGTAAGCTTGATTGATATTATCAGTTTATATCAACTTCAACCTATGAATATTTTAAAGGTTTTCATTTAAAAGTGTAGATGTCATATATTAAAAGAATCTTGTTTACTAGGTTCTTTTGGGAGACTGTGATACTTCTTTAAATCAAACCACACATCTGTCATCAATAATGAAGTGGGCATTGGATGCAGGAAAGGATACAGGTTAGTATCATCTGTTGGGGTTGCGATATTAAACTGTCTGAAACACTGCCGCCCTCCTCCCATCATCACCTGGTTGAGGATCAAAATGCTTTGAGGGATTTTTTGCTATGGACATTGATTTAAGTCAGTAAAGACAAAGCTATTAATTATTTGCATTATTTGAATCAATTAATTCAAGTAAGACAAGAAGTGAAATTTATAATTTTAATTGATACAATTTTAATCAAGATCATATCTTTGCCCATAAAACTTCATCAGCTGATGTATCATGAACATACCTCAGTTCATTTCATTGTGAGGAGGTTTTATTTTTTAATATAATTATTCGTATTTATTGATATAATAATAAATAATTTTGAAGTTTTTTGATTAATTGACTTGTGTTAGAAGTTCATGAGCAACTTCGTGATATTTCATTAGCTTTTTATTAACTTGTTCGTTTCTTTAAATTTATCATCATGATATCATTTACCACTGTGACCTATCGTGACAAATCACATTTTAATTGATTATTCACCACACTTCTTACATTTATTGGTTCTAGGCTTTGTGACAAACATGAGAGTTACTCATGCAACACCTAGTCCTTTATATGCTCATTGCCCAGATCGTCGTTGGGAATGTGATGGAAAAATGCCTTCAGCTGCTAGGGACAAGTGTAAGGATATTGCTCGGCAGCTTATTGAAGATGAACCAGGAAGGAACATCAAAGTAAGTAGAATTGCCTTTCTACTTTAACCTGTATGTGTAAATATTTGAAGAAAAATTTTTGCATGGATCTTGATTGTTTTGCAGTTATTTAAATGGAGGGAGAAATTATTTTAAATGGTTTTAACTTTCATTTTGTAAATTCTTGTGGCTTAACCCAAATATTTTATTATATTTTGAGATTCTCATATAATTAAGGCATGCTTTGGTAAAATAATCAGTCTTATTCTACTAATTTTGAATATTTCATTCCTTGTTAACAAGTTTAATAGTTTATCAGAGTTATTTTAATGTAAGAATTAAGTTAACTTCTGAAGCTCTCTGCATCAGTTAAAATTATAAATTTCACTTCTTGTCTTACTTGAATTGATCATCAATCAGGTGATAATGGGAGGAGGACGGCAGTGTTTACAGACGAACCTTAATGCATCTGAATATGATCCTCTGGATGGATGGGCATGCCGTAGAAAAGATGGATTAGATTTGATATCAATGTGGAAAAGGGACAAAGAATCAAGGAATCTTCCCTATCACCTACTTTCAAATGCAGATGAATTACGAGCATTTAACAGAGAACTCAACACTTCAAAATACTTGTTAGGTGAGTTCAGGAGATCCAAATGTTTTGAGATGTAAATGAGTGGTATTTGGAAATATTTTACAATTTATTATGGTGGCATAATATTTTTGGTTGGTAATATGGTTTTCTGTTACACAACAAAGTGAGGGAAATTATCTCCACATCATTAAATTTGGGGATAGGTAGGTGTGTTTGGTTTTTAACACCTCCTTTAAGAGACTCCAAAAATCCTTAAATATGATAAAATTATTTCCTTTTTCTCTACTTTTCTCAAGAGCTCCAATGATAATCACTAATCTCTCCTGATAATTGTCAAAAACATTATATATAGAGGGATGATCCTATTATTGCATATTTGTATCAGGAGGATTTCTTTACTTGCCATTCAATGAAGTCTTTGATTTTTATTTCCTTTACTAAAAATAATTGTAGTATGATTTAAAACTAATTGTTATTCATACTTTATAAACATACATAAAAATTACCATACTAAAACTAATTATGATTCATTTTGTAGGCATATTTGCCAACAGCCATTTACCCTATGAATATTTGAGAGACGATTCTGAAACTCCTTCATTAGCAGAGATGGTCATTACCGCAATTAATGCAATGAGTCAAAATCCAAGAGGCTTTTTGCTGGTGGTGAGACATAATCAAATAGAAGCAATTATTGATAGACTTCAGATTGTTATTTATTTATTGTGAATAATCAATCTTATAAAGTTTTGATAACCTGTCCTTTCTACTTATAGAGGGTCTAATCCACAATGACCAAACTTAGGTAAGAAGATATGATTTATCATCTGCAGAATTACTGGAACCGATTTAGTTCCTCACCTGTGTGTATACGTACTTCAGCACTTGTCAAGTAACTAACCTTAATTGATTACAGAGGAACACAAGGTTTTGGTTTCCTTTGCTCTCAATTGTGTCAGTTTCTTGTGAGCAGTTTTATATTTTTGATCTCAAAATTTGAGCATCATTTTGCTCTTGAGTAAATGTGAAGAGAGGATGTGACATTTGATAAACTCAATCAAGATTCTGTGTTATCTTTAAATGAGTACTATGGGATGATTCAGAGGATATTAAGTAACACATAACCCTAATGTTGCAACCTTTTGATTTTTAGCAAAGTGTATAAGGCTTGCCTATACAGTTTCTTATGTCCTTTCAGGTAGAAGGTGGTTTGATAGACATTGCTCACCACCGTGGAACAGCTCGAAAGGCTTTAGATGAAACTCTTGCTATGGAGGAAGCTGTCATATCTGTGGTGGAGAAGCTGTCTCTTTCATCTTCATCTACATCCACTCCTCACTCTCACACAGCCTCTGGATTTATGCCAAATATGTCATCAGAAACTTTACTCATTGTAACAAGTGACCATACTCACACTATGAGTATTAATGGGTATCCAAAACGAGATGATGATATATTAGGTTTGTGGACGTGTATTTTTTGCATTCTCTAGTAATTTTCATCTTTGTGTGGAAATTATGAAAGTTTAACAGAAAATGATACTTATTTAACTGTGCACTAATGATGGTTTCTAAAACATCAATTTGAAATAAAAAAATACTGGTAAGGAATTCCATTGCCAAAGTAGCATTTCAGATAGGTACTTTGAGACTCAATTTTTTTATTTCTTTGAGAAAATTACTGGTTGTAAAAATAAGAAACTTTTTTGGCAAGAAAATATTATATAAATAGCACCAAAAATATTTGATTTACAGGTATTGTAGTAATTTCATAAAAATTATGAACTATTATCATTAGAAATAGTCAGTTTGATGACCGTCAGTTGACTGTATTACCCATTTTGTATTTTGTAACTATTCTTTTGATAATCTGTGATATTTTCAGGAATTGCATCTGCTAGCAAGATTAATGGCAGGGAATACACAACACTCTCATATGCCAATGGTGTTGGCTTTAAGTACAATTGTTCGGAAGGAAAAGCACTTTGGGAGGACCCAAAAGAGGCAAAGACTACTTCATTTGAATACAAGCAACAGGCTACAGTTTTGCAGGATGAAGAAACACATGGCGGGGGAGATGTTACCATCTATGCTACAGGTACTAAATTAAGCATTCTGATAATTTATTTTGGTTATATTTGTTCAGTTAGTTAGGCACGATTCAAATTCTGAAATAAGGCTCAGTGGGATATGCTCCTGTAATTGGCGAGAAAATGGAAGCCATAAATTATAGTGCAGCTTTTAAACCATTAGTGGAGAGATTTCCAACCAAAGCTTCTTCATGCAGCATTTGTTATTATTAATTGTTGAAACAACAGCAAAGGATTTCTTTTACCATCATGCCTTACATCCTCTGTATTTTTTGCATATCCCACAAAATATTTCAATGGGGAATCTCTGAAAAGAGCATTTGGTTGAGCAATTGGTTTAAGGAAACTCTTAATGCATCTATGAGACAATAAATAATAAGGGCTATGTTTGCAAATAATATTATATTGTTTTTTATGTTAGTTATGAGCATTATAAGAAATACAAGCAAAAGTTTGGGTTATTGTGTATTCTAATTATTCATGTATACTTTCCTCAATATTAGCCAGCATAATTAAGAGTATGACCATAAAGAACATGAAATAAACTTAATGCAGATCATTTCCTGTGTATTGAGATAAAAAGGAATCTCTCTGGTTAAGGTAGTACTTCTTCAATTACAACCACTGCCAGTTTGTTTAAGTTGTTGAGTTCATCATCTACTTCATCTTTTATCATTATGCATTCTTTGCAGAATGAAAGATTGAATTGTTCCTAAACCATTTTTTAGAGTTTAATGTAGATTGTTGGATCAGTTAGTGTAGTTTGGGGAATCAAAATCCTTCCCATCTTGAAATCTCTTAATATTTTTGGAGCAAGATTTAGTTTCCTAAGGCTTTAATAGTTCTTGCTCCATAAGTGAAGCTCTTGATAAAATTTTCTGCTTTGGCACAGTAACTTTTAAAAGAACTATCTCATTGGATTTTTCAAAATTTCTAATGTAGCAGATTAAAGAGATTTACTTCCTATCTGCTGAAAAAGTGTGCTAAACTCAAGGAGATTAGAGAAATAAGTTTTCTCTCTAAAAGTTATGACATTGAGCTGTTTTCTTCAGTATTTGGTTGCGTAATTTTGTAGATGACCTTTGTTTCTACCTAATGAAATGTGAGTGAGCCTTTACTCTTGAGAAATTATTGGATAGCACATATTGGTGCCATTGACTATTCAGTGAGTCTGTCTTTACTGTTCAAAAAGTTGTTTCTTTATGGATTTTGATGGTAGACGTTGAAAAGGTAAGCTGGTTTGTCAAGAATGAAAATTTGCCAAAGATACAGATTTTATGCTGTTATCAAAATGAAGAAAGAAATATTTCAATAATCAAGATTATATTATTTGCCCAGCGATTACTTTAGAAGAAGCAAGAAAAGTGTTTTATGAAGTATCTACAAAAAAGTGATGTATGATTGTTGATAAAAGAAAAATGAAAATTGAAGTCAATGAATTTGTTAGAGTCAAGTCTTCATGATATGTATGTAAGTAGTAGCTCTTTTTAAGATTCTGTTTCCTTGCTTAATACCGATCAGTTTCTTAGAGTTTTAGTATTGGAAAATCCATTTTCATTATCCTTTTCAATCTATTGGTCTATTGAAATACTATACTGGTTGCTAGTCATGTAATGGCTGGAAAACATTCCCAATCTTCTCTGCCAGTCTTTTCTTAAAAATAAATTTAAGGTTTGGGTTTATTTTAATTCTTGGTGCTGTACTATATGGTTTCTGTAATAAAATGTCTAGAATGTTTACACTTCATTAATACTGTTCTGTCAATTGTTGAGATGAGAGATATGGAGAAAATAATCATAAGAGTGAATTATCTTCTATTCCAAAGGAGTGTTAAAATACTCCCAAAAATATGTGAAATTCTTAGAAACTTGCAAAAAATGGTACATATCTTCATCACTGTGATTTATTCTGTTTTTTCTTTATGCAGGTCCTATGGCACATTTGTTTCATAGAGTTCATGAGCAGAGTTATGTTGCTCATGTGATTGCTTATGCATCTCACATTGGTCCATATTCAGATGGCATATCTGCAAGAATACCGCTGTCTGATGCTACATCTTCTTCGTCAGGATGCTGTCTTACAAAATTTTCAGCTTATAGTATGCCAATCACATTGGTTTTAACCTGGATTACTATCAATTTGTGATACTGGCTGGAAGTCTATGTTGAAATTCATAAAAATCTTTGATCCAGATGGCAATATGAGCCGAGAGTCTGAAACAAGCAATGGCAATAAGAAAAAACCACCCTTCCATCCAAACATCATTGTACTATCTGGATTTCAGAGTACTAGGATTATTAACAGAAGTATATAGTGATGTAAATAATTTCTATTGCATCAGAATGAAAAGAGTTGAATTTAAAGTAACTTTAATTGAAGCAAATCAAAACATATTCTTGATTTATGTAGCACCTTACTCTTCCTTGGTAGGTAATTAGTCATAGTTTTGGTTGATATTCTGAAAGCTAGCTAACACAATTTCAGAGACAATATTTAAGATAAGTAGTATTGTTTTATAAATAATTTTAAATTTAGTACAATGCTGTGGATGCCAAAACTTGTGAGTTCTGGAAGCTTGGAGGTTCCTAAAGTTACTATGCTTATTTTACTGAAATTAAAATGTTCAGTATTGGAAGGCATGACTTCTTGGAAAGACATTATAGAATGAAAACACTTTGTATTTTTCCACAGGAAATAGTTCCTGGTCCACAGTTGTTGTGGAAAAATAAAAAGGTGTTTCATTCTGAAATTAAAATGCAATACTTATTAGAAAATCACATTTGTCAACTGCATGCATTCTGTTTTCAAAAACTGTAAACATTAATTTTGTTTGGTTGAAAGAGCAGTTCTTTTTCATTGTTTATTTGTAAATATTATGACCAATTCCATCATCTGGATAGAAGATTAAGCAAACTCAAGATGACAGATCCAATATTTATTCCAAAGAGAAATTATATTATCCATATTTAAGGCATTTTAAATCAGGTTAATTTGATTGCATACAAATCTGGGAACAAAGGGAATTAGACTACATGCTGCTAGAACTTATGTTGTAGATATTTGTTTACCTTAGGCATTTTCATGTTCACATATTGTGTCTTAACATTTGTATGACATAAATCATGTGATATTGTATACAGGGAAGGTAGATATAGTGAAGTAAATTTTAAATAAACGATTTGGTCTTTTCTTCTTCGTATTATTTCAACGAGAAAGTGGGATGGAGTTTAACTTGAAACTTGCGTTCCCAAAGTATTTAGATGACCTTTCCGTGGAAGGTTAACGCCAGTAAAACAAAACGAAATCGTTATTCTCTTGTATGTATTTATAGTATATATGTATGTAACTAACGCGAAGTTCTTCAAAGTTACTATATTTACGATAGCAATGCTAAAATGATTAATTTGCGACAGCAAAAGGCGCACGGCAATCCGCTATCAATGTTTCCCCGTTTTCTGCTCGCGAGGTCTGTGCATTAAGTTCTTTCACGGCAGCCAATAGGACAACGTAAACACGGGTGACGTAAGGAAAGAGGCGGAGTTCCAGGCTAAGTCATTCGCGCTCTTCGGTATTCTCCGTCGAGGTTTGTAGTAGCGTTTGCGTTTCGTTTGTTGCGGGAGTCGGAGCCGCCGATCATTAATAAGTGGGTTAAACTACGTTGCTATGGTGGAAGGTGACACTTCACAAGTGATTTCTTTGTTTCGCCATTCCGCTTCTGATATTTTTCCAAATTCAAACATGATTTAAAAAGTAATCAACGAGAACGAACCCGACTTCTCGAGAATTTTTTTTGTGAGCGCGAGTAGACTTAGGTGTAAAAAATGCCGGAAGTCCGCGTCCAGGTGTTGTATGATTTCGAGTACACAACCAAGGAAGGGAGAGAGATATGGATGAAAGAAGGGGAGAGATTGTACCTCATCCAGAAGACCAACGATGACTGGTGGCAAGTGCTGAGGAACTCCGAAAGGAGACCCTTTTACGTGCCAGCAGCGTACGTTGAAGAGGTGCAACCGAAGAAGACGAAAACCAGCTTCCGCAGCACCCGACTGAATGAAGTGCGCCTGGAACCGAAGGCGCTCACGAAAAACTATCGCGCGAGGGATGACAGATACGACGAACTGGGTGCCGCCCCCTACGGCAAACGGTTATCCGAGGAGGAGGACCCGATATATGATAACGAATGTTTTCTCGTCTCTTTATCTCAAGGAGATATTACCTGCCGAGGAATGAAAGAGAAGAAAACGCCTCAGTTCCGCAGAGAACATCTCGCCGAGAACTGGGAGCACCGTTCCGAGAAGTCTCGCCGTGCAGAAGGACATTCTATCGAGACCTTGGACCATCGCCCGCCGAGGCAGGTCTCGTCGGCTACCGGCAAGAAGGAAAGAGCTGTCCGAAGGGTTGGAGAGGCATACGGGCGAAGATCTGATGGCCTAATGGGAAATTCTACCGCACGGTTGGATGATGGAACGAAGGATGGTGCAGAACAGCGACAGAATAAACCGCTGCCTCTGATTTTCCACAATCTCGCATACGAGGGTGATTTCGAAGACGCCGAAGAGATGAAGGAAAATGATTCGGAGCATCAAGAAGATATTTCCGAGGATCTAGACGAGGTCAGTGCCAAGTTTATGGATATATTTTGCATTGCGTGGTTTGCGTGTACTTTAATGACATCCGTTGGTAAATATATTTATCTACCTACGTTAATTAAGTTTCGTCGACGTTTCTTCTGTGGCGACGGTGCTGCCGCCTCAAAGCGCGCGAATGGGTCTCTGTTTTTTTTTCTTTGCTAGCCCTATTTACCGCTACTCTAAAGCCTCACTATGAACGACCTACACGTCGTTTCCAAAACGTTAGTCTCTTGCCAAAATCCTTAATTCAGATTAGCCAAATTTACTGATTCACGTTCACGATGTATATTGACCAAGGGCCCAAGGTTTATTCGAGTCATTTTATTATATCAAAAACGAAGGGGAACATTCACTATGCGACTACTCCCTTGGGAAGGGATTGGCGTAGGTTAATATGGGCGCAAATTATGTTGTTTGTAATTTATTATTGATATATACTATATATGTCTTATTGTCCATAATTGGTCCCCTTTGTTAAACTTGTTGATAATTATTTTAGAGACTTCTGAGTGCTAAATTTTCATGAAAAATTGATGCGATTATAAATTTAATTAAAGGTGAGATCATAGGTTCTAACGTGTTTAAATAAAAGGGCCTCTAGGAAAAGGCCGGTACGGTACGGTAGTATCACCGTAGATGTTATTTTTAATGTAACTTACAGTATCGTTTTTTGTCAAATCCTCAAACGACGATGCATGGATTGCGTGAGCGAAGTAATAATGAAATCAGCGAGATGTCGCACTTGATTACATCTTATCGATATGAAAAAAATATCGCTTTGATTACTCGTAGAATGAGAGAGCAACAGCCATTAATTTTACTTAAACTGTCAGTAATTTTCAATTTTATGTGAATTTTGGAAATTATAGAGATGTGTTTGGAATTTTTCTTGTTTTTTTAAAGAAAATGAAAAGGCTACCTTTTCACTTACTGCATCATTGCTCAAAGTTAACTTTGAATGTGCTCTTTATAAGGATAAATCCATCGTGAGACGTGATTCTGCAGATTCTTATTTCTGTCGGCAATTCAAAGCAGTCGCACCTGTTGTGAAACACGTATTTTATTATCTCTGAGTATAGGATTTCTTATCTCAAATTATCTTTATTTTTTTGAGATCTGTCATTTTACTTCTCAATCGCTAATACTTCCCTCTACGCTTCTTCTCGTCATTTATGGCCGGGCGACCACAAAGTGTCACTGGATTTCATGACTTGGAAATTAGTCTGTTATCTTTTTTGGCATGACAAATTCACTAGTAAACATACTTCATTCTCTGTTCCTTTTAAGGGAATGAAATTCGAGGAATAGTTTTAGAATGCTGGTAGCCCATTTGTTTTAATATCAATTGTATAATGTTTTCTTATTTTGTAGTATTTTATGTAATTTGTTTGTGGATTTTTCTTTGCTTATTCTATATTTTGTCTTTGTAGTAAAATTTAGCACCTCCTGATGGGTCTACCCAGACTCAGGAGGACTAGAAGGTTACCATTATTGTAATAGGTTATCTTTAATATGTTAAATAAACTTGAAATTAACAAATTAAATACAAGAAACCTATACCTAAATTCGAGTCATTCCTCCATTTAATCGAGGCACGGTGACTTCCTCTAGTTTCCAAAAAGATCGACTTTCAATAAGTCATATTGTAAAGTTTTCCCTTAAGAAATAGTTAAGTAAATTCATATCCAAATAAACCCCTGATTAATAATCATTAAAATTCACATAATTCATTCATCTCAATTTTGGGATTTCATTAGGATTTGATCAATTTCATTTCACCACATTTCCTCATTAAACAAAACGATGTGATTTGGTGAGTTAGTTCAGAAGTAGTACATTTAACATCCAAAGTATTTCCATATCGGTGAAAATTTACTCAACAGGCAAAGTCATACAGAAAAAATACTTTTTTTTTACTCTAATTAGCTGCACCTTTGGCTGAAGGGGATGTTACTTTTTGGGATTGAAAGTGTATCGAAATTAACATCTTGAATATGTATCACAACCTTTTTTCGCCAAAATGATACATTAAGGTCATAGAATTTAAAGAAGCAACGTTGTTCTTTGGAATGAGTATCTAATTTATGTTCTAAATATTTTGGGAAAATGATTCCTCGGCGAAGTCTACTTTCGTAGGCTATCCCATAGAATTCCCAAGTTTATATAGATCCGTACCTCATTATTTATGAAATGTTTTTTCAATTGGGATGAAGAACATTTCATACAAGAAAATAACGCACTGAATGAGATATTTTGCTGAGGAACATCTTGTTACTTGAATGGTAAAGGTGTGTGTTGGTATGATTAGCAAATAACGATACAAGTTTCAGCTGAAAGAGCCTTCATTAGTCAGTAATCTATTTCTTCCTATGTACGTACGATATAACCAGCTTTCTTACGGTGAGCACATTTGGAAAAACGTATTCAGTTACCATGCGTTCTGCAGACGAAATACCTGTTGATCACCCGTTCGAAGTAAAAAAGTAGAATATATCTCCTGTCGTTGGAGATATCATTGGCAAATTCCTATCCCGTCCTATTCGTTTATCGCTCCAAAGAAAGAATTGACGGATTTGGGCGTGCCGACAGAATGACAGATAGTAAAAGCAGTCGGTTTCATTCATGAAAGAGAATGGCTTTCCGCAAATTCCCATTCTAAAAGTAGAAAGCGAAGTTCGCTAGATTTGATTTCGGCAGAATTGCTCATCCATGAAATATTTGTTCTTATTTTATTAGTCAGAAAGTTTGTGCGTTGCTTTACAAAGCTGTGTAAAGAGCGAAATTAAGATGTCTACGTGGATTAATATCGGAGCAGTTTAGAGAAGGGTGTCGAATCAGTCTTGTAATTAGTCTACAGCTTGGTATATTTTGGTATATAATTTTCCTTCCCTCAACCTATAATCATCATTTTAATTATTTTAAATAGGGAAACAATATTTTTTATTGGTCATATTTGATAACTAATGAGAATTATCTGCCTTACGGATTTACACCATATGCTGGAATGTTTATAAAGTTATCCTTTGAAGATTTTGTAAGAAAAGTATCTCCTCATCAGCTGTTTGGTATCTTCCAAGCTCCACGAGTTCCATAAATCGATGCTTACTGAATTTGAAGAAAATTATACCCATCGTTTGGTTCTTTGAAAAATATTGCTGGAAAAGGGGATGTTAAAATATTTCAGTTTCCGAGAAATTCTAGTGATAAGTAAGATTTTTATTATCTTTATGGTAACAGATTTTCCCTCATACACGGGTAGATCGAGAAGTTACCCTTTTAAAAAAATATTTCGCATGTAAAAAGAGACTGGGCAGTCGAGGCTTATGGTTAAATGACGAATTATTTTGCGTCCTATCTTACAGGAAAGTTATTTAATTTTGTGGCAAAATGGAATGTTGCTTTTTTATGTATCATCATATACATTTCGACATATTTATAAGTAACCAATTTTATCTATCGGCGAACGTTTTTTCTTCTAAGTAAATATGAGGTAGTTGTAGGATTGTTAAAATTTATTAATGGTGAATCGAAATCGAATGCATATTTATGATTTTTATGTCTCTAATTTGTGTACCAAAGGTATTTTTTATGTATACGATTGCATTTTAGACCTATATGAATTCTCGATCATCTTGTCACCAGGTAAATACTTCACCTTAAGTTTTTTCGTAATTTCGGTATGTGCAAAGAAGCTGAATCATTCAGAGATTGCGGTTACTATCAGCCGCTAATATGATTCAATGAGGGGAACGAGCTATTGAAGAAATCAATTTAACGTTCGGAAACCGAGAATCTGTTTCCATGATTTTATTTCGAGCGACCGATTTTGACCGATCGTCATCATCGGTTACCTTCCATTGATTTGGTTTTAAACTGTTAGGTAAATCCAAATATCATGTTTTATCTCGCGGAGTGCAAACACTGTTCTTTGGGTCGAACTTGGAACTGCCGTTAAAAATAACACTCAGCTGCACATCTTCAGAATCCCTTTAGTAGGCATGCCAAGTTTTATACGTCTAGTTTTCACTGTGTTAGCTCAATGGCAGTCGTAAGGTGGTGACTCACTCTCACTAGTCTTCTTCATCTGAAGTGAAACTTTTGTACAATTTCTGTATCAGTAAATAAAAATCTCGGGGAGTTAGCAATGTCTTTCATATGTGGGAGTCTTATGAAAAGCCTTTTTATCAGAGAAGTAACAACAGAGTGGTATATCGAAACAGCTGATTTCTAATCGGACGCAGTGCTCTATTTTAGGAAAAAATATTCATCAACAAAAGATAGTACATAAGTATCAAATATACAAAAGTAAGTACATACATGTACCAAATAAGAGCAAATTATCAAAATCATTTAAAAATTCATCGATGAGCATATTTTCCGACTAGAAAATCCTTTTGGGTGTACGATTGCGAACGAGAAAAATTAATTTGGAAACGATTATTAAAAATTTTCGAATAATTATTTTATACCCTTAAATTTGGGAATTCACAAGTAGTCAACATGATTGTCATTTATTTAAGGAAAATTTCATGTTTCGTGTCGCAATAAGGCGGAAGGTTTCCTCGACATCGTGATTTTCTGGAGCCAGACTCTAGCATCGAACGAGAAACATTTATGAAACTATTAATGAGCTTATGAGCTTTCTTATTGCTCAAGAAAGTAACACATAATATCAAATTATGAAATTTTTCTTCAGCCATTCGAAACGAAGAGAAGTCATTCCTTTCCATTTCGGTCTCTCTCTTCGTCTTTCCGATCTACAGGAGTCATTTTCCGTTCATTGATAATGAAAATAATATTTGTCGTTGTATCTAGCCCAGAATTCATATCTCTGCTCGCAGACGGCGTTGTCTCACTGGGTTACTAATTAACCTTCGATGACACCGACTATAGATTTCCCCGAGGCGTATTTCCTTACTCCTTTTCCGTCATTCAAAGAGAAAAGCGAAAGAAAAAGAAAATCATTCGTTTCATTCAATTGGCTCTTTTTGTTCACCATGCCAATTACGGTCTATGCTATAGTCTCTCATACCTTAGGAAATGGTCGTTGTTGTCACTCAACTATGTTCTTTCATTCCTTCATTTGCCTTTTAGATGACTTATTCTTCGTCATCTACCGACTCACAGCCTCTCTTTTCCTTGTTTTTATCGATTCCATGATAAGGGAAATATCGCTAGAATTATAGTTTCCTGGGGCTCCCAGATAGCCAAGTGGGCAACGCGTACGAAAGTGAAAGCGGTCCCGGGTTCGAATCCCGGTGGGGGCCCACGTGCGAAATGACCTAAGCTGTCGAAGCACTTTTAACAATACTACTACTATAGTTTCCAGTGAGGTTAACAACACTGTGTTAATATCCGATGCAACTTTCATGTGTCAAAACATCGAGGAAAATCTGGGCAAAATCGATTGTATCAGAAAAAGTTGTCGTTTTGGGTAGTACCGGTAACCAGGAGAATGCAATGAGAAATACGTTCAACAAACTGTCAACATTCTAGGAAGAAATATTCAGTATGGCGAATCTCAATGTAAAAAGATGATCCGGATAACCAAACCCCAACAACCTCCCAACCACTTCACAACATTTATTACATTAATAATTCTTTTTTCCACAACGATATTAGTGGTTTGATACCCATCACTCTGCCTAGCCGTTTACATATCTCCCTCTTCTCCCTCTCCTCCTTATACGAGTAAACTGTTTTCTTTTGTTTCATAGAGTATTCTTTATATATGCATCTTCGAGTAGATTAACAGATGACTTTATCTTCCTGAAACTGCTCCCCTTTCCCAAGGATTCCGGTATGAACAATTTCCGCTTATAGAATCGTGCATTTGTTCATTTAGATTTTTACGCTTACTTCAAATCTCTTTTTACTCTAGTACTTAAATTAATCGTCTATTTTGATTTTTCTTGATCGATATTTACCTCTGAAGCGCCTCTCATCTCGCCATTAGTATTCTGAGCAGACAAAAGATAATATTGTTGCCATTTTGTTGACCGTGTAACTGTTTCACTCCCCTACTGCTCCCTCCAATTCGCATATTGTACCTTCTATTATATTCTTATATTTGTGTTAATAGATTATTAAAATTATCATTTCTTGTATTCTATATAACAATAGCAATAACAAAAACAATTAATTGTATTTAAATTTAACTGTATTGTGCCAATAACCAAGTTACAGCGGAAACAAAATACCACAGGACCAATTGGCCGTTGACGAAATTTCTTGGTCCCATTTAGTAGTGATAATTATTTTTCTGGGTTTAGTTTTTATTGGTTGCTCTTCACTTTAGAGAAACTGCTTAAAGGTGTGAAAGTTATTCCTACCTGTTGCCTATTATTTTAATATTTTTATGATTTTCTCGATATACGCGCGTGCATTTCAGCAATATCCTATCGTAGTAATGGAAGTGTGGAGATTGTCTGAGATTCATGGACCTCTATAACAAGGAACGTTGTTATTTGTCAGTATAGTTTCCAGATCTATGTACCCTACCGGAAGTCTCTCGGCGCGTGGCAGCTCCTTAAGAACGGATAACAAAGGAATTTATCTAATTTGTAACTCATCAGTCAAAATTTATTTGAATATCATTCATTTACTTATCTCTCCTCATGTATTTCTTTCTTTAAACGCCTTGTTCACGTTCATTCAGCCTACTTGTTATGCTCCATGCTTCTCTCGTGGTCTTAAATTCGCATTGGACTCCTCAGTTTCACTAACCTCGTTTTACTTTCTAGATGCACCCAACTGGTGTTACCTTATTATTTACTGTGTGTCGTATTAGTGTGGTGTGAGGGTGTTAAAGGAGGGCTTATGGAGTACCTACTTCTTATTATTCCTTTCCCGGCTGGAGTCTCAGCTGCTTCCGCCCTGTGCCGTATTTGGCCCATGAGCCGCTATCGCTGTCCCTCTTTGACCTCAAATGTAAAGCGAACTGGTCATCATGGGCGGGGATAAAGACAATCAGGATTTAACCTACTGATTTATATATAAACCAAAGTCTTCCCATACATATATTTCAGAATATTCCTTAATCGCTTTTATCATATTTCATATCGCGATTGGTATTTGTTTTATATTTTTTCCACAACAGCAATTGTCTGAGAATTTCCTTTTTTCGTAAGCAGTAATCAGCAGTTAAATTTTTGTATTTATTTTTCTTTATTGCTTTCTTGTTGCTGGTTGTGAGGTTAATATAGGTTGGGGTAAATATTGAAATCCAGGTGGATTCAAATTTTAAGCGGAAATTGTGTTATTACAGTAGTAATTGCAAAAATTTTTAAAAATTTCAGGAAGCGTTGAAAATATTTTATAACATTGATAAATTATTTTATGTTAAATTTAATATTTATAAAATGTTTTATCTCTTATGGTATCTCCTTTTATTTTCTTTGCTTTTCTTAATTTTTTGGATTACATTTAGATAAAGGTAGTGTTTTCTCGTATGAATAACTTACATTCGGTTTGAAATTACTTATCTTTAAATTTTATTTTTATGATTCATCTGAAATTTATCCATTAATTATTATAGAGATAGTTAATTCTTCCTTATTCAATTGTAAATGAATAATTATATTTTCAACTGTGAAGCGAAAGATTTTGTAAAGTGAAGTGACTGAATGGATACTGAGGTCGTAAAAGAAAAATCCAAGAATTTCATTCGATCAATTTACATTTTATACATTTCAGTGCTTTTTCGTAATGAACCTTAGTTATTTTGTAAACTTCTTTAATTGTGAAATATTAGAAAGTCCATAAACACAGTTATACATTCCTATATATAGGAATGTGTAACGTGATTAAGAGGATTATATATACTTGATTGAGAGGAAGGAAATCCTTTCCGCAAGTCTTGCCGTAATGCATTCGCGTGATTTTTTAGTCGAGAGCGCTTTTTAACATCGATATAAAATAGCAGTCTGTGACGACCCATTTGTGAAGGACACTTTGCTTAAAACTTCAACCGAATTCATTGATGAGTTTTTCGAAACCTCTATTTAAACATCGAACGTTTAAGAGTGTGGCATTACAAGTTTCCCATGCACACACACATACAAAATTGACCATCAGGTAGTTGAAACTTAAACCTTTGGACTGTAATTTGGATTTGTAGTAATGTATAAATCAACTTAATTATTTATAAAGGACTTTGAAACAATTATTAGACTTTCCTTTGAAGTTCACCGAATGGTACAGAAAATTCGGGTTTTTAGATTCTATTTTAAACGTGATAAGCCATCTTCCTTGCAAGTTCGTGTCCTGGTTTTATTGACAATGGCGTTATCCTTTAAAGGAAGGATTAAACGAATTTAGTAACATTTCACGAGAGACTTTTGTTGAGAGAATATTTTGTAATGATTGAAATGCTTCGTTGAAAAAATGTATTGCCGTAGAGGAAGCGAATGGAGATTCATTCCTATTCTTCCTGGTAGGAAGAGTAGGAAGATATAATTTCCTCGTGACGTTCATATTTTTGATTATTCTCTACGCGTGCCTGTTCTTCCTCAACCAATCTTACCGAGGTTGGAGACGTGTTGAAGAAATTTCAACTACTTTTCAACGAACTTTGCCATGACTCTCTCGTTTTACCCGGTAAATATCCTCAATTACGACCAAAATCACTTTCCTTTTACAAGACCAACTCAAAGAAGTTTTTGATTGAGGTTTATCCTTTATTTAGTTTTATTGAGCGCTTTCCATAAGCGCTTCCTACAGAGGCTGAAAATTACTGCCAAAGTTATCAGGATGTTTCCAATCCAAATGTATTCATATCGATGGTTCAAATTTATCGAAAGAGAATACGCACCGTATATTTATATGCCGCTACTTATTTGACTTACACTAATTTTCGATGTTTCGTATCTAAAGTTAACGAACATTTCCATCTTTTAGAAGTAATAAAAGTTAGATGATGCTAGATCGATACTGAAGTAGAGATAAGATTGTTCAGCCGGTAGCATTTTTCATTTTGCCGTTACATTTATTATTAGTAATTTTTGTTTAAAATTAGTAATTTTCTTGGTCTAGGTTGTTGAAACATAATTTTTCCACACCATGACATGACGCCGATCCTGGTGGGAGCCTACTTGCGAAATGACCTAAGTTGTCGAAGCACTTTTAACGATACTTCTACTGTTACGTGAAACCGTGATTGGATACGAGCTTCAAAAAGTCAGTATTCAGGAGTCACTTCTTAAATTAGTAAGATAATTACTATCAGAGGAGTATTCGCACCGCCTTCGAAGGAGAAACTGATCAGTGTGATGTTGCTTCCACGGTAGTGAAAGCCGGTCTCGCAAGAATACTTTGGAAGTTAACTTATACTCATTTAAAACACTTTTTTATCTAAACTTATGATACAAATTTTCACTAGTTTAGTACCACCTGTTGCACCTTAGAATTTAAGTTCTGATTCTTCGATAGAATATAGGAACAAAAACAAATTCAAGGATATCACGCACTAAAGCTAAAACGGCTTGAAAGAAATCTATGCGCGTCTATTATAATATTTATGACCATAAGGTGTAATTTAAACCATTGGTGCAGTATTTTTATAAGAACTGGGGGCTTTTTATCGCAATAAATGATGACAGAGGCGTCGACAATGTACCTCTTCAGTCAGAATCATTTCATTCTCAGATCCGTATCGTCTCAATATGGGAGATCCACGCGTAAATGCTTCGCGAATGACGACATTTTCGAATCCATTAATCGAGCGTGTACAGGATGAACGCATTGCCATTGGTACGTGCATTGGCAGTCTTCCACCAGGAAATGGTACCTCAATGGAGCATCATCGGTCCCATCTCTTAATGATCTCTCAAAGTGCGTGGGGTTAGTTAATGTCTTCAAAATGATACGGAGAGGCTGGACCAACAGGAAGTAGAGCTGCACGGGTCAAAATTTCCTGTTCTTGACTGAATCCGATCGCAATTCGGCCCGAACGCAGAAAAAAATTTCGCACTCAAACCAGACGCGAGTCCAAATCTTTCTTTGATTAGCCAAGAATCAGTGGTTATTATGCATTTGTGAATGCATAATTATGACTTTTCTCTTAATCGTTTCTTCAGAATCATCAAAATAACTTCCGAAACTAAAATTTAGAAAGCTGATGTATTTCTTCATTGTACACGTTTTTTTAAATATTCGTTTTTGGCATGTTTCCTTTTTTTAGTTCAAATAATTATTTAAAGATATGTGTATTCTGTAAATGGATCACATTTGATCCAGAAAAAAGCGATAGAAACTAACGGAGCTGTGTCCTATGCGGTGTATCTGCCGCCCTGGTGCAAACATAATTTGCGGTCCGTACGAATTAAATACTGAAACCATACATTTTTTGATTTGCAGGTAAAAATTATTTTGAAAGACTTTGGAAAACCATTGTTTTATGACTTCGTTCCCCAGCTTGCATTAGTCACAAAACATCACTAACAATTAATCATGCATAATCCGTACGTAATAAATAGCATACGGAACAGTACATTCTAAATTGTTCGTATTACTTATTTAACTTTATTTTCAACTTTATTATCGCAATGCGCATAACTTAAAATTATTATTATGGTTGTATATAGTTACATATAAGTAAATTCTACGGCACGCTTATTGCGAACATGCATTTATTCAAACATCGTGGGACACCAAACCACACTTTTGTCGTTGAAATTGAAAAAAGAACAAAACTTATGGGAAACAGTAGATTTGCATTTCTTAGTTGTGTGATATTGTTAATTTGCAAAGTATTTATCGGAGTATAATGTTTTTTGCTATAACACAATTGTTTATAATGTATTATTATTTTGCAAAGTACAGTATAAAATGCAAAGTTCGACGAATATCCAACCAACGAACATTACGCAGCACACCAAGAGGTTATTCACGGTACATACACCGGTTGGGATGCGCTTCGAAAGACTGCTAGCTTTACCGCGCCCTATCCTGGTCCATGCAGACCTCTAACAGGAAGTTTTTGAGAGGTGCTGAAGGAAGGATGGGCGTGGCCGACCCGTGGACACTTATACCTTCGGAATACGGCGGGTCTTATTAAAGTTTCTCTCTCTACTCCGTTGCTTTTTGTTGCGGTATCTTACTCTATCCTCTCACTCTCAAACCGCATTCGTCCTTGAATGTCCTCTCGGTCTCTCTTTTTTCCCGAGATCAAATCACTCAGATCGTATCGACTTTCTTTCCGTTTGTGCAATGGAAACGTTGCGAAGGATCCGTCTATCATTAATCCGTCCCCTCTCGATCGCTGTTGAGGAAAAAGGATGCAAAGGCTTGGAGATGCTCGTCGGAGGGTTTTTGATGCGAGTTTTCGCAGAATCCTCGATGTTGCGAAATGCGCAGGGAGTGTCGGGTGTTAATTCGCGAAGAATTTCTAACGAGGCTGTGTTAACTTTCCCTTTTAAAAACTCGAGTATTTCCTGTCGTGTTATTATCCGCTGTGAGATGAGACATCTGAAAGCGTGTTTTGAAATCGGTTGGTGGGGCTCATTGCACTTTGGCGATATGGGAGGAATATTCCGCAATGCATCCGCGCCGTTTCCGATAAAAAGTACGGCCTGCCTAGTTTTTCTCGCTTATGTTTTTTCTCGTTCATTCTAACCATTTTTTGTCTTTTGATATAGGATAGGGGAAAGTGTATGTTTAATTTTCTTCTGTCACAGTCTTTTTTCAGAGCTGTGTTATATTAAAGTTGCTGAGGTGTGAGTGATGCTGAATATTGGAATTGATTTCGGTTACTTCTCATTGAATGCTATGGAAAGTGTTATTCATGGGGCTATCATGTCGCAGTTACATGACTTTTTCTTTCATAGAATTCTGGCTCAGTGAGGAAAGCAGGAGCAAACTACCTAACTACTACTACCTCATTGTGCCTCATTCTGTCTCCAAAGCTTTTGGAAGCTGATGGCGGAGAGGTTGAAGATATAATCAGCCTTTGTGCTTATGACTGTCCGGACAGACATGATATTTTTTTACTTGGGTTTTAAGACACTTTTATATGTAAGAATGAATGGTTATCTCACCGCCCGTAAATTTCATTTTAGATGGTAAAAGCATATAGAATTTGGGACACATTTAGCAGAGAAATTGTTTAATTTTGGCAAGAGAAGTTTGTATCATTCAAACCTTTTTATTCTAATCATAATTGTCTTATTTTCGAAAAAAAAACATTTATGATATGTATGTGATTTAGTATAGCATATTGTCTCTCTATGACCTATCTTTAGTTGTCTCCGAATTCAATTCCTTTGAGGGCTTTTGAGAAACAATCATCATAGATGAGTGTTACATGCCCATATTCATGAATTTATTTTACTTCTGCCGTTTTTTATTGCTCTCAGATTTACAGAATAACCCAGATTTTCATGTTTCAAAGGCTTATATGTATTTATTACGGAAAACTCCCTGTTATCTGTAACTATTTTATCGTCTAATTTAGTATGTGTCGGCATACCAATCAGCTATTTATGAACGTTTACTCCTTGAAGATTGCAAGTTTCGTATAGTATATCAATTGAAGTGGGGAGAGATATTGTAAGCGAAGCTTATTAAGACTATAATCAGTTGCAAAAACACATCTTTTTTTGGAGTCTCTCATAGATTTTAGGAAGTTCAAATTTTTAATCCTTCAAAGCTGCTCCTTGGTTTCGATATCATTAACGATCGATGCAAAACAACTGCGCATTTTTAGTCATCCCCAATGCTATCGTCGTCGATTTTATATTTTCGGTGACTAAACCATTTCTGTGCATTAATTTGTGACCCAGTTGTTAGCTATTGCTATTCAAATTGAAGATATCGATCGTTTTGTATCGATGATTAAGAAATGTTTGATTGAATAATATACCTACTGATGCTATGACGAACACCGAAAACAAGGTCGGGGAATGGGGGAGAGTAGAGAGTTTATTTCAAAAACTTATTTAACCATGATTTATTCAGTAGTGCCTGAAAAACATTTTGGAACATGATTAACTGAAATTTTCGATCATTTTCGAAATTTTTACTGCATTAATTTCAACGAACCTTGGTCCATGGTTGCTTCAGGAGTTGTAAATACAGATCGCCCCAGAATATGATTTTCGAGCTCTCCACTTTCATTCGCCCGCCCATTGCATAATGGCCTTTATCAGTAAAAGGCCACGTTATTTGATCGCGCGATAAGACCAGCTCGAAACGATGTCAGGTTGTCGGATCGAAAGAGCTGTGCAGGTGCACCTGTGAAGCGACTCGTTGGGATATTTTCCGTCTACTCTGCGTGTCGAAGGAAGTTAGGAAAGCCGCCGGAAATTAAAGCTCCGATTGTAGGTGACCTCGACTCTCCCCCGCCGGCCCTTCCGCCCCAACAATAAAAATCACGGTCTATTCTTCGGGAAATACGCCCCTCGCGTGGGTGCTCCCCAAAATGCCTTACTCGGGGATGAAATAGTTGACGCTCCTACGCATTAAATAGGAGGGTCGGTAAGGGTAACCCACATTCGGCCCCCGGCTCTCCTTCTTCACTTTTCTTTACATGAAGAGGAACAATGGAATGCCACGGTTTCTCTTTCTCTCCCAAAATAAGTGGGACTTTCCTTTCTTGGCTTTGGGAGATGCGGCACGTCGCTGAATTTTTATCTCGAGAGGAAACGTCAGTCACAGAGAAGATTCGGGTGCACTAGAAATCGAAATGGGCTTTATCTTTTTCAAATTTCGGATCAATCTAAAGGTATGCATGTTTAAGATAGGATCTCAATTTTTTCCAATGCAACAACCAACAAAGATATTAAGACAAAGTTTTACCGGTCGATGGTATTTCTCGTATTATTTAATTAATTCTCGTCTCTATGGTAAATAAATTCAATCTGAATGCGCTCTCCAAATGGCACGATTATAGTATGTACATCGTTTCTCTTTAAAATTTGTTTCATCTTTACGACAATGTTATATTTCAAATAGTTTTGAATATTGTAGTTATTTAGCTCTTAAAGTTTCCACCTCAATCAATTTAATATTTTATTTCATGGTATCTATAATTGGTCTTATTTTAATTTTATCTCAATGTAATTATTATAACATTGCAACTACTGTCAGTCTTTTTCACGACTTGAGCATTCGTTTGAAATGCTGAGGTTCTTCCTAACATAACCTAACTTTGACCGAGCGTCTGAAGTTTTTCCTCATGTTCGTTTTCTCATCATACTTGGAAGAGACTATTTCATTTTCACTTTCACATTTCCGCTGAATATACTGGAAATCGTTCGAAAACAAAGGGCGTTTTTTTCGCTGTTTTGCGAGTAGGAGAGAATGTATGGGAAGTTTGCTTATTCATTCTTAAATATTGTTTGCTGGGAGAAGCGGAGATTTTAGGACTCTCCTCTTAAAACTAGTATCAGCTTTTGATTTCTATGAAGAGTGAAAGCGATTCAGCGGTCGTGGTCCAGTGATTCTTTAGAAATCCACATTCTATAAGAGGTAGCGACTTCCTCTGTCCTTATAACGAGCGAAATCTGAAATATCCTGCTCGACAAGATCTCGCATGTCTCAAAACTGAAGTCGACGCAGGTGTATCCAGTTGTTTTTCTTAAAAAAAGAAATTCACACTGATACCTGATTTTTTTTATTAGATTTTTAAATTCCCATGAATAATTTTCAAATTCCTTAGTATATCTATCCTCGAATGATCACATAATTACTTTTGTTACCACTCTATTGAAATTCATTGGGGGTTTGCCCAAGTTACTTTACTATTAAATTGGTTGTATGTATTTATTTACGTAAAACTTTTTCTCTATTCATGTTATTTTAAATGTAATAGAGTAATTTGCGTTCATGCTGCTAAATTATTGTATTTTAATGATATCTGCTTGGCAATTCTATCTATTAAATTCTGCATACTGTAGCAGTTATTTTTCATATAATTTTAGGCCCATTTCTGATTATTGTAATTTGTTTCACTTCGGCCACGTCTTAATAATCCGATAACGGCATATGTTACAACGCTATCGAAGTAAATGCTTAGGAAAGCCTTCTGTTTCCTCAACTTTCACTCATTCATCCGATTTAATTTGATGTATAGTAATTTTGTCAGTTATTAACACCTTTCTGATATTCTTATAAACTTAACAGATGTCATAATGCTCCGTGGCATTTACTTTGTAAACATCAAAGTAGTAAACATTCGGTATTATATACTAGTCGTTAAAAGAGCTTATTTGATACTCTACATAATTTATATTTAATTGTAGAAAGAGATATTAATCTACTCGTAGCGGTTCCTTTCCTACGCATCTCCGGACTCACAAGACGTTGCACCCGTTTTTGGTGTAAGTGAAGCAAGCACTGCCTAACTTCTCTTATTTGATCTTCCCTTGTGTTCACTTCCTGTCTTCTCGAAAGCGAAACTAAAACATTCTTTTCTTAGATGGATGGTCAGTTCCTGCGTCGATTTATCTTGGTTAGTTCTCCGGTGACACATGCTATTGTTTGGCTGCCGACCTGACCCGACCCAGACGTTTTCTTCAGTCCTTTCCCGCAACCGTTGCATCCCTCTACGTGACCATTAGGATCCCTCGGTGATTTCGTTTTCGCGGTCATTCCCGTGTCTTCGTTTCAGGGCGATGAGTCGGACTTATTGAAAGGCAAACTCTTTTGGAAGAAATATTTTTACCCCTCGGCCATCTCATGGCATCACTGATGTCACATCACTCGCGGAGTCTTTCTCCATGACGTCAGCCTGCGGGTAGTCCCTCTGCGATAGCGGTTTTATCAAAGCTGTGTTCTTTAACAATATAATTCTAAGGCTTTAATAGGTATCTATGAAGGTTATAGTTAGTGGTTTACTTCGAATGACGAAATAAGTTAAAATTTTACTATTTACTCATCGGATTATAATAAAATGAAATAAGATGGTAGAATTAACACTTTAATTTATACGATACCACAATAAATACACACACTCACGACATAGGTTTCATTGCTTAGCAACATCATCAGAATTATTTTAGTACACAACTCATTTGAAGTTCATTCCTAGATGAAATTTAACAATGGAGTATCGGATTGCTTGTGTATTGAATACATTTTGTTGATTGTTCTTTGTTTTTATAGTTAGCAGAAGAGAAAACTTTTAATAAACGGTGACCCCATAGATAATGCTGTATGAATTGCGCCAAAAACACGGAATGTGAGAATAGTAAAGTTTTTTTTTATTATTTAATGTCTATCCTCGAAGTCACGCTTTCAGATATCGATATAACGGAATGTAAGTGCAGTAATTAAATTACCTAGACTATTACTAAGGCTAACCGAGTGTAATGGCATTAATTACATTTGCTAATTAGAGCCACTGTTACGATTCCAATTTTTAGTATAGTGGAATTTATTATTATTAATAATAAATATTTCTATTGGAAAGCACCTATATCCAACTATATTTATTTATGGATGATATTTAATTGGCTTGAGTGGAAAATCTTTGCGGAAGCGCAAAATTATGTGAAATTTTATCTTTGGTTTAGTAATTAACAAGGAATAGTTTTCACTATCTTAAGTCATCCTTAAGCTTGAATTTTATTCATTAGACTATTATCAATGATTTAATTTAAATGATTTCACACTACTATCAATAATGTCTTTCAATGTTTATTCGACTTTTTTCTTAGCGAGTAATCTGCTTTAACTCTAAAGTAGTCGATACCGTTTAAATAATTTTAGGAAAAACTCCCGCAATACTTTCGAAAATACTCGCTCTATTACCTAGCATGTTGATATGGCTGGCCAAGAGTGGACAAGATGTTGGATGACAGTGGAGGGGAAACTGCTGCCTACCCTACGTTTTTCTCCTTTCTTTAAAATGAAGCATTTAAATCATTTTGTAATATATCATACCAGACCGGACATCGTAGAACGATATTATTAAAGAATGAAGAAAAAATTTGTGATTTCCCCTATATATTGTTGAAATTACAAAGTTTTTCAGCATTCTATTCATATTATTTGTGTTTCGTTTAGACAAACATCAGTTCAGGCGAAGGCACAATGGAAAATATTCTCATTTTGTTGATTCAACTATTGAATGAAAACCTATGTGCAGTAATATCGATGCTGTAATATTCAAATATAGAGAATTCCCTTTTGAGTCCCGATGGTTTTACATTAATCCAGACGCCTTTACATGTACTGTTTAAGAAGAATGAAGAAAAAACACTTCGTTACTTCCACAGTAGATTTTTAATGACTGGTTTCGTCATCGAGTTGACATCTTTAGGACTTCTCAACTTCAGGACCTCCTGAAGATGTCAAATCGCTGTCGAAACCGGCCAATAAGAATCTACCATGGGAGTTACTGATGTTATTTCTTTTAAGATGCTGGAAAGTTCTACAATGTCACATGACGATATTAATTTGCTTAACGTGGGGCCTTTCGATGAAAAATAGCTCCCTATTTTCTTCTGCCCAAGGTGAGACACTTTATTGCGAGTCGCGTAGCTTCTATTTCGAAACCTTCCACAGTTGGTCATGAAGAAAATTGGGAGTGAAGGAGTCATCTTCAATATATCTGTAGTTTAAGCAATATAAGATTCATCTGGAAGCATTATTTCATAATTTTCTATGATTTGGGTTAAAATTTTTCAGAATGATAAAATTCATGCTTGGATGGCTCATTTATTCCCGATGTCTGATAAAACTGAAACACGTATGTATCACATCCTAGTATGTACTTATGACCCACATATCCACCAAGGAGCAAAATCGGTTGCGTAACGTTTGTTAACCAGCTTAAGCACCCATTTCATAGATTTCGCGGCGGATAAGGCTCTTCCGTTTCGTTTTTTGAAACGATTCAGGAAAGGATTCATTAAAGAGAGAGACAATTATTCGCGCGTGGATGGGCGCGGAAGGCCATGGTTTCCTAATGCTTCTCTCGGCACTCCGGAAGTCCTTCGATAACAATGGAGGAATATCTGTTATCAGGAGTGCAAGTGAAAAACCTCTTCGGTCTCCCTTAGTTCCATCCTCCCTCAATTTTTGTGTATCTGTCCACATTTCAGACGACGTTTATTAAAAAAAAGTTTTACGTTTTTAGAAGATTAAGGGTATCGAAATTTAGGTAAGGAATTGCCCCAATTGTAAGTGTTGGTTGGGCCGAATCTTATAAAAACGTATTTTATTCTCGTAAAATTTTACTTGAAAGAACAAGAGCTTTACATACAATAAAATAATACCCATAAATTCAATCAGCCACGTTACCTCAATTAATGGGAATAGTAAAGTTCTAATCATTAAGGACGTTTGTAGATAGTGATTAATGTGTTCACGAACTCCGTAAAAAAACTTTCACGAGCTTTAGTTTCGGGACTTATGCTCTGGATCCTTCCGATGAAAAATATATTATCCTCTGTATAATATATTTTACATCTGGATATTCATATCTTCATATTTCCTCTGGATAATATATTTTTCATCGAGTGGCGCGAAGTGTGATTACTATGATATCGAAAAGATATGCGGAATGAAAACACAACGTGCTCAGAATCGGTAAAAAATGATAAAGGCATTCGTAAGTTACAAATTTAAAGAAAGATGATGGAATTGCGGGCACAAAGTTTATGCAAATATTTAATAGTAACAATATGTAGTTAATGCAGAAGTGACACATCGTTAAAATGCAGGGCGATGATTTTATGTTAATGCAGAGGCGGAATTACTATTAAAACTCTTAATTGCTAAAATGGGAGGGCTCCCGAATAGCCAAAAGGGTAGCACGTTAGACTTTAGGGAAATAGGTCCTGGGTTCGATTCCCGCAGAATATGCAAAATTACCTCAGCAGTTGAAACAATTTTACAACCACTACCACTGCCACTTACACTACCCTTCAGTGGCGTAGCCAGAAGAGGGTACGTGGTCCGGACCCCTTCAGGTTCGCCCTTAAGTAAATTAAGGAACGAAAGAGGGGCAAATTTGCGAAGGAAGAGGGCGAGCAATTTGCTGATACAAGATTTGGACCCCCTCTCCCTTAAGAAATTTCTGGCTACGCCCCTTCCGCTATTACTGAAATGGAATTTTAAAGTTGTGGAGGTATGTTAGGAAGAATTTTTTCGTCAAATAAACATTTTAGTGGAAGAGTCAGGTCATACGAAGGTAGGCAAGGGTTTCTGCAATGGATAATAAAACATTCGAGTCGTCGCTTTGAAGCGATTTGTCTCAAATAGGTCTTCCTTGCTTCACATTTCAGACGGAGTGCACTTTTGGAATGACAGCTAAACTGTCTCTTGCGGTCACTAAGGCTACCGAAATGTTAGGGACACCAGACTTCCTTCTAAGGAATGTCGCATGTCTGTCAGGGCTGCTAAAATTTGTAAGGGATGGGCTCCGGAAAACTTCTAAATACGTAGGACCAAAAAGCGATCTGTTTCGTCGCCTTTAAATATCCTTGTATAACCGCTGCAATATAAGGACAAATGAATTGATAGGTGACAGTTAAAGGCATATATACCGTTGTGTCAACAAACTTCAATATTTTTAGTAATGGGAAAAATGTCTTCTCATTAACTGTCAGAGCTAATTATATTCTCTATGAAAAGTTATCTTAGCTTTAACGCATTGGATATTTTGAAAGAGAATAATATATTTGAATAATACGAAAAACAAGGTTTTTATGTAATGCATTCAATTTAAACAAATGAAATAAAGAGAATAATTCGGGCTCTTTGGAGTGTTGATAACCATCCTCGCAATCAAAAAAGATTATCAATTGCAGTGAGACCGAGCAAGCCCGCTCCTNTCTGCTTTGCAAAGATTCCTAAGAGTTTCTCTACTGCATAGTACCGTGGTTACTGTTTGTATGTTTGACATGCATTACGACTGAGAACCCGTTTCTTAGAGTTGTCGTGCTCGTATTATTTTTAGGTTGTGGGACTTATACTCATAGCTGTGCTATGAGTTCTGTTAATCGAAATAATTTTGAAAATTGAATATGAAAATTACACGAAAACGATGCGATTATTAAACTTATTTATCAAATCTTATTATTTTTATTTACGTTGGTAGTACTAATGTACAGACGTGTTCTTACTCCGGATAAAAAGTTTAACCTTAAGTTGGTTATGACAGCCAAGTTCAGGTGGGGAAATTGTGGCCCTTACTTTTCCTCCCGAAAAAATTATACATAAATCAATAAATTTGTTTCCTATTATCATTTATCATGTCAAGTGAAAGTAAAATGGAAAATATTCCTCCAACTTGGCGATTGAATTCATTTTCTTTGCACCGTTGCGACGATTAACTGTTAGAATGCAGGGAATTCGCCATTTTGATGGTTTCCTATGTGGTCGTGTTGAGAATGCGGCCTCCCGATGGAAAAAACAGTGACCCAGCCAACTTGTTTGGCGTGTAACTTTACACAAAATCACAGTCATTGTTATTTCTTATAATACGAAAAAGTATTTAAATTTAACTATCAAAGCAAAAATTCATCGTGTAATTTCCTCAGTTAAGATTATTGAGGGCAATCCAAATAAAGGATATGGCGTCCGAATTTCTTCTATTTAATCATCCCTCGTTTGGGTTATTTTTGAATGTGAATCATGAGGAGAAGAAATGGTTTTGAGCTTGGATCTGATTTTGTGGTAAGGATTAAAATCTAGAAAATAATCTAAATTCAACATATGCGGCCTTGATAATGTAGAAGTCCATCTTACAAATAAGAAAGAGGTGATACTTATTTTACTAGAGATTTTGTAGAAAATACCGTTGTTCTCCAAGGCGCGATTTCCCTCAACCATGCTGCATACCAAATATGCAGATAAAACTGATTAAAATGTCGTTAAAAGACGGTACATATAATGTGTTAAATTATATTTGCAACAAAAAAATCATCACTAATGAAATGAATAGTCATAAAAGAAGTTTTTAATTGTCAATCTTCACCAGAATGCGTCGTAAACCAAAGCCTGCGTCGTTATCCGAGACATTTTGATCTCAGCCACTCGTCGTTAACCAAGTACGTCGTTAGCTGAGAGCGTCGTTAACCAAGGTAGCACTATATTTTAATTGAATGTAGGTTGATCGGTACAAGGAAAATATGGCGAAAGTCGTGATTGTCCATGACATTCTGAGTGAGGTCTGTGGATATTTTGGGGGAATGAAGGCCTCCTGACCTTAGCCATTAGCAAAATAATTCTAATAAAATATATCAATAGATAGCAAATTCAGTCTAAAAATGGGTCATCATGTTTGGCTGCTATCAAGTATACCATGGAACATTTTATTCAAAATTAATTCAACGAAAAATCTCACCAGAAAACTTCCTAATACGCACCATTTCTGTTATTGCTTGTATATTTCCGCTAGCAATTAAATACCAATTTTAAAGAAAATTCTTCAACAGATTCGTCTATACACCCCAAAAATTGTTGTATTGTTGCTTTTATAGAAATATTGAAGATAATGGTGCCTCATAAAACCCTCGGACAAACGTTATACGCCCCCCAAACCTCGGCGCTCCGAGCAACCGACCGGCTCGCTCGTGTCTCGGGACGGCCCTGGTTATAAATAACTCCGTGAGCGATGTTACTTACGCTGGTTAGAGCCCGTCTCGAGAAATGTTTCCCAACCGGTGGGATGCGTCCCACTTGCGGGATTTGCAAACTTGTGTGGTGGGACTCGAGCAGGTTGATGTCGTTTTATTTTATTCGTTTTGGTTTCTATTTTTTCTAATGTTTTGTCTAATTACAAAGAAAACTTCCAAACGAATTTTTCCATATCGGCGGGACCTGGCTGTCTTGAGGACGCGGAAAATGGAACTTAAGGCCATATAGGTACGGAAACATTGGCCTAGAGTATCCATGCAGTATGTGGGATTCTTCTGACCACTATTGCATTCAATGCATTTTTAATTGGAAAAGGCCCAGCGTAAATTGATACGACAAATCGATGAGTGCCACCAAGATGCTTATTGACATAGGATGGGATTTTTTCGATAAGAGGAGATTAAATTTTAGGCTGAACTTGCTCAATTCAGACATAATGCATTATCAGAAGATATAGATTTTTTTGCGATCACCCACAATCAGATATTGTTAAAACTAGGGAAGTAGATGCTTAAAAGAATCAGTTTTTTCCGATTCATATACATAATATCAGCACTTTAGAGAAATAGACTTCCCCATGCCGAAAGGCGGATCTCAGCGTTCAGATCTATAGGTAGTTAAAGAAATAGATGTAGGGTAACACTAATGCAGTTTGATTTATGCAATGCTATATTTTTCGGAAATATGGAAACATCACGTCGAATTTAATCATCTGTGAAAAATGAAGGAAATTAATTTATCTTATTTTGCAGCTTTCCCAGTTAACCTGAATGGGTTCGGTGTGAATTTGTTTTATACTCACCGATGATGAAGGTCGTGTTAGCTGAGTCGGGAGTGAATATCTCTAAGTAATCAGTAAAAATTTAAGGTTTTTTTGTCTTCACTAACATTTGAATTTGCTTGTAGCGTTTGGGTTCATCACTCAAAATTGCTTCCCTATTGGCTTCAGCATCAGCCTTCTGAATCCTTTATCAAATTTTCCTGCAGGGAGTTAGTGCCATTCGTAATGATCAACTATGACATCATTTCGTTTAGGAACTTTTATCTCTCTTTGTAAATTCCAAAATTTAATTTATTTAATATTTTAATAGTTATAATTATTTAGTATAGCATTATAAATGTAATTTAATTCTACGGAAATGTTTTCTTCCGCTCTCATTCCTTTTAGGTTCTGCCAACCTTTGGAAACTCATTTCTCGTATGCGTAGTCTAAGCTGTTCCCTGTTTATGAAGACCGTCACGTTTGCCTTCCGTTACCATTTATAACGTGCATGGGAAAAAATCTATTCGCCTCTTCCCAATCTTCTGTGTCGATAAAATTTCTTTTAACTCCGCCAAGATTTCTTACAAATTCTCCTTTAAATGCTGAGACTCCGACTTATTTACTTCATAGTCGTTCGTTCTGTCGCAGAACAACGTAACTGCTGCATTTATTCGTTTTACTCAGTGGTATGTAACCCCACCTTTATACCAAGGACGTCTCTTTCCGTAAAGATTGAGGTTATCTTCGATTGCGTTCACGGAATGTGGAATACTAATCGGATCTCATAATAAATCGAACTGTTTGAAAATTAACGACGCCAACTCAAAACTGGAGTTGAAAATCACTGAAAAATGTATGCATATGAATTTCTGTTTGCAGAATTTCAAAAGCGACGCTCCCAAGTTTGCGAGGTGTTTAATTCTCACCTGTAAAGGAAGGTTGTCTCTCGCAAGGTTGCTCTGCTTTGCAAAGATTCCTAAGAGTTTCTCTACTGCATAGTACCGTGGTTACTGTTTGTATGTTTGACATGCATTACGACTGAGAACCCGTTTCTTAGAGTTGTCGTGCTCGTATTATTTTTAGGTTGTGGGACTTATACTCATAGCTGTGCTATGAGTTCTGTTAATCGAAATAATTTTGAAAATTGAATATGAAAATTACACGAAAACGATGCGATTATTAAACTTATTTATCAAATCTTATTATTTTTATTTACGTTGGTAGTACTAATGTACAGACGTGTTCTTACTCCGGATAAAAAGTTTAACCTTAAGTTGGTTATGACAGCCAAGTTCAGGTGGGGAAATTGTGGCCCTTACTTTTCCTCCCGAAACAAGTATACATAAATCAATAAATTTGTTTCCCATCATCATTTATCATGTCAAGTAAAAGTAAAATGGAAAATATTCCTCCAACTTGGCGATTTAATTCATTTTCTTTGCACCGTTTCGATGATTAACTGTTAGAATGCAGGGAATTCGCCATTTTGATGGTTTCCTATGTGGCCGTGTTGAGAATGCGGCCTCCCGATGGAAAAAACAGTGACCCAGCCAACTTGTTTGGCGTGTAACTTTACACAAAATCACAGTCATTGTTATTTCTTATAATACGAAAAAGTATTTAAATTCAACTATCAAAGCAAAAATTCATCGTGTAATTTCCCCAGTTAAAATTATTGAGGGCAATCCAAATAAAGGATATGGCGTCCGAATTTCTTCTATTTAATCATCCCTCGTTTGGGTTATTTTTGAATGTGAATTATGAGGAGAAGAAATGATTTTGAGCTTGGATCTGATTTTGTGGTAAGGATTAAAATCTAGAAAATAATCTAAATTCAACATATGCGGCCTTGATAATGTAGAAGTCCATCTTACAAATAAGAAAGAGGTGATACTTATTTTACTAGAGATTTTGTAGAAAATACCGTTGTTCTCCAAGGCGCGATTTCCCTCAACCATGCTGCATACCAAATATGCAGATAAAACTGATTAAAATGTCGTTAAAAGACGGTACATATAATGTGTTAAATTATATTTGCAACAAAAAAATCATCACTAATGAAATGAATAGTCATAAAAGAAGTTTTTAATTGTCAATCTTCACCAGAATGCGTTGTAAACCAAAGCCTGCGTCGTTATCCGAGACATTTTGATCTCAGCCACTCGTCGTTAACCAAGTACGTCGTTAGCTGAGAGCGTCGTTAACCAAGGTAGCACTATATTTTAATTGAATGTAGGTTGATCGGTACAAGGAAAATATGGCGAAAGTCGTGATTGTCCATGACATTCTGAGTGAGGTCTGTGGATATTTTGGGGGAATGAAGGCCTCCTGACCTTAGCCATTAGCAAAATATTATTTCTTTCATTCATTATTCACGAAGGGTGAACTCATGGCTTAGCAAGTCTCTGTGTATAATCATTTTACCATATCATTGTCACTATCTCGTTAAATTTGGCACTCTAACGCGGGAAGTGTTGGCAGCATTTAATAAACCCGTAAGCAGTAAAAAACGTTTGCTCATAATGAGAGTTGAAAGTCACCATCCTCAAGAAAGGTGGTCACTGAGTATATATGTTCTTAAATGATTTAGAGGCCAGGACTACTCTATTTAAACTTTGAAATACTTAACTATTTGTAAAATTGTAGTTGGTTTTATTTGGTTGTTTGAAATTAATCATGAATGAATAAAACTTTTGACGTAGATCGAAAAAATACAGCATTTTCACGCTGTTGTTGAAAAGAATTACGATTAAATATTTGATAATTAAAAATTTGAGAGATATATATCAGCTTCGAGGAGATGAGTCCTTCATGATGACGAAAAGTGAGCGGAAAATTTCAATGCGGAAAATGGAACTTAAGGCCATATAGGTACGGAAACATTGGCCTAGAGTATCCATGCAGTATGTGGGATTCTTCTGACCACTATTGTATTCAATGCATTTTTAATTGGAAAATGCCCAGCGTAAATTGATACGACAAATCGATGAGTGCCACCAAGATGCTTATTGACATAGGATGGGATTAAAACATTCGAGTCGTCGCTTTGAAGCGATTTGCCTCAAATAGGTCTTCCTTGCTTCACATTTCAGACGGAGTGCACTTTTGGAATGACAGCTAAACTGTCTCTTGCGGTCACTAAGGCTACCGAAATGTTAGGGACACCAGACTNCAGTAATGTTGAATGTTGAAAAATAACGCTTTGCAATGGTGAAATATCTTTTATCAGCTTTTACTCTCTAAGCGTTGCTACAATTTACGGATCGGTTTGAAGGAATAATGTTTTAGCTTCTTCATTTGGTAGTGATCATTTTTACGTTACAAGGGCTATTGCTAAATTAGGTTAATTTGTTGTCAGTCGGATGTCAGCAGCGGTTCTCTTTATTTATATTAGAATTAAAATGTAGGATAATTCTAAAGTCTTGCATCGCGTTTTGATTTTTTTGTTAATACGATGACATTTTGATCTTTTTTCTCCGTATTAACCCATCAATTTCTATGAAGTAAGCAGCATCAGTATCGTACATTCGAAATTTAACCTTAATTTTTTAACAAGAGGTATTTTATTAACTGAGAAATATTGAGCTGTGTCGTTAGAAAACTCTACCAAGTATGCTCATAGAATTTATCGTAAATTAAAGATAATTCAGATTTATTAGGCACAATTAAAATCAACAAAAAATAGCGATCTGTCAGTTCCACTTACCTCATGAGGTCCCAACACCAATTTCACTTTTTCGACGCATTTCTTTGATTATGACATCAGAAGGAACGTAAAAACCAAGGTTGAACCTAAATAACGTGATCATTCGATAAGAACTCTTTTCTTCTCCAAGAGCGTGAAATCTCGATATTCATTTCCGGTCAGGTTTTCTCCCCCACTTAGCCTTCAATAACATTTCAATGCGACGGGAACGTATTTTCCACGGGCACTTTCTCGTGCCGTATCCCACAATCCTTTCGGTCCTCGAATCGCGAGGGGATCGCGGAATATTTTGGAAAGTCCCTCTTTGTACGAATCCCAGATCGACTTTTCCCAGATCCTAATCGTTATCTTTCGCGAACGAGGGGATTCCGCGTCTGAAGTATGAAAAAATGCCGTTTTGGCCCGCGCTCTGCGGCGACCCACTTTCCCGCGGCACTAATTTGTCCCATTCACCCCGGGGGGTCGTCATTACCGAGGGTTTTGCAGTTTCTTCCTCTTGATCTCCGTGAAAGCTTTTGGGCGTGCATTGGCTATCTTGGTTATGACCGAGGTTCGTGTCCGAGGCAAAGTCGGACCCCCTCTCTTTGCTCCTGGACGGATCGGTCCGTAGATTATCTGACGCAACGCGTTATTCAATGCGGCGTACTCCGCTTTGAGGTTACGGTCAATTAAATTAAGTCTTCGTTTTCACTCGTGGCAAAGGTTATCTGAGAGAGAGGAGATGTACTGAGAGCGTACCTTCGGACGAGCTATCTAACATCATAGTTTGTACGGTATCACATCCTATGTTTATTTTACGAGAAGACTGATAATCTTAGTATAACAGTGTAGTCCTTTCGCTTGAGGAACTTTATGAACCGCGCAGGTTATCCAGGACGTTTTGGATTGGGCAGCCCTTCCTTCAGCCTTTATAGAACACATGTTCACGTAGATTAAGTCGAAAAGTATGTATCCGTAAACGAATCTCTTAATTTTTTGAAAAAATAAAGCAAGCGGATTGGCATGCTATTCAGAAAACTATTAAAATAAAGTTTTACTCGAAACGAGAATAATTTATATGGACGATTGTATGAGGTGTTCCTATTTTATCTATCAGACCTTTAGGTCAAAATCGCGGTTTGGCCACCTTAGTCATTAATAATGAAAACCTTCGAAGTCACGAGAACCTGTAGCTCGCGATTTCTAAAATTAAAAAATATTCATATTAAATGTATACATTGATTCGCCTCATCCTTACATAAATTGATTTAGAAGACATAAATCTTTCCCTCCTGTTTTTTTTAAGTAATTTGCGAAGTATCGTTACTGAGTATATCCGCTCTGATTTCAGACAGAGCTAACTAAATACACTTAAGAGCTGCATGTGACTCGCAAGCTACGACTTGGCAATAAAAATTTAATTGTATTAAGGAAAATTCCTTTTTATCTAACATGTGGATTTTAATCGGGAGTTTCCTATTACAGAACGTCATTTTTTCATTCTTGCATTTACAAACTTCGTCATCGCCACTCCAAAAGCGTAGTTATATTTTCATCATTATCGTTATCGAAAATTTTATATTTTAAAATATTTAAAATCATTCCACTAGTGTGAGCTTCCTGATTGCGAACTCGTATCATTAGTACCATTCCACTCCATTGTGATATGTCTGTGAAATTTCTCTCTCTAATTTCTTCGGAATTCCGTCATTGGTGTTATACATTTTACAGTTTCGTGTGATTTTTCGATCCGATGAATCTTTAAGGTCCGGGTTTTAATCGAAACCACACCCAAACTTTCTCAGATTTTCGCAGGAAGTAGGCGAGATAAAGCATGTTTTGTAATTGAAAATTCATGTGCACGTCTTGAGAACCTATAAGCTTACATCATTATAGCTTATATCCATTTGATTATATATATTATAAAATATTAAGACTGTCCATTAAAGTAAACATAGCATAATTGTCACAAGACCGATAAGGTTTGGTATAATTTCTAAATGTTTTCTTCGACGTTTAAAGTTCTTTTTATTTTAAGGGAGGGTAAGGAGGTAGTTAATTGCTGGGGAATCGGTTGTTTCAGATGCCTCTGCATTTATTTTGCACTCTTGCAGTTTTCGGGCTGTGAAACCAGCTGTCAATAAACTCAAGGCATTCATAACGGATTTTAAAAATGTACCGAGTCCTTCCTCAGATATAGGTCACAGCTTTTTAGATCGCCGACGAGGACGGCTTTAATCAAATCAACAGCCCGAAATTGGTTTTCACTACAAAGGCAAAATAACCCATCGTCTCCATGGCATACATTGCGAATCTAAGCTGAATTATTGTTTGCACGAGTATTCAACATCACGAAAACGTGACTTCAAAAACCATTTATCGTTTTCATCAATTGACACTCAGATTGATTTATACATTTTGGATTATATTATTATATCAATTTCATATTTTTATTCTTATTTTAGAGAAGAATTCTGTTCTGTTTTTTTATTTTGAAATGGTATTTTACTGAAGGTTCGTCTTTAATAATCATCCTGCTACCGTTCAATTTATCGGCTTTCTATCTTAACTATCAGGGGTGATTTCAGGAAAAGACAAAAAAATATTCGAAAGATCCGTGGAAAGTCATTCCTTAGCTTCGGGATTTGCTTCCTTCATTAATTTCTTTTAGATACGGTATCAGATATTTTTGAAAACCCGAAAATCTGGTTCCTTTCATTAAAAATCATCTTGCTTACCTTTTTTCCGTTATAATGTTACTCCGGCTGAAAATTTCAAGATTTTATCTCAAGAAATACCAATTTTTCCATCTAAGATGTTTTGTCTTGAAATTTTATGCTCGCTATTTTGCGAGAAAGAGGTCTTGTTTTCCCTTATTAACGAATTATTTAAAATAGATAGTAAATTTTTGTCATAAAATTATTAAAGTTATTTGTGATGGATTTTATCAGAAGGTATGAAAACATTTATTTAAAAAAATATTATTTTTAATGGTTATAAGAAAGGTTATGTCATTCTCACGTCTTCTCGACTTCCGTTTGCTATCGATGCTAACTTGGTGATTAATTATTGGTCATCTTCAGAGTTCTACATGAAAGTTTTCATTTTATGAACGTACATTCACTAATGTCAATGTCAATGGAAAAGCTTAAAGTTGATGAAATCGCAATGGAAGTAATTTCAGTTCTTTCTCGCTTAAAGGATGTTACTGTGCTTCTAAACAGTCTTAAAATGTAGCTCAGGTTTATATTTCAAAGAAGTCTAAAGAAATAAAAGATGCTATTGAAAATTTTGAAATCATTGCCAACGTCCCTTCGAAGTAGTCAGAATGTTGAAAAATAACGCTTTGCAATGGTGAAATATCTTTTATCAGCTTTTACTCTCTAAGCGTTGCTACAATTTACGGATCGGTTTGAAGGAATAATGTTTTAGCTTCTTCATTTGGTAGTGAAATATTTCTAGCAATCGAAGAATAAATATAGTCTTTTATACGGAGTTATCTTTTTAGTGTAAGGACCTTTGATGTTTCAGTGATGGGTCTTAACTTCATCACTGTTTATGATTTGATTCAAAATGTAATACTTTTAAAATTTGCTTGTCTGAGTTTTATTACTTTCTTAAGTAGTGAGAGTTTTGTTTTTGCTTCCAATTGCCTCAATTTTAATTTCTTCCATTGAAAATTTACAACATTGAAAACCTTTTAACATCTCTGAATTACTCTCAAGAATTTAAAAAAGAACATATCTTGGCCTTTTCCTTTACTCTCAAAGCAACTAATGGTCGTCGAATTACCGTATTTTCTTAACATTTAAAATCAGGGTACATACTTTGAAAGGAATTTGCTGAATTTTTTCTTTTTTTCTTTCTGAAAATTTGAAGTCCGCTATTATTTGAATTACCTTTTGGAAGTGGAAGTTTTGTTTCAATTCTACGAAGTTTTTTACAAAAACATCAAAGCTTTGGAAATCGTTTACTTTCAATATTTTGAGTTAGCATTCCAGGCCTCTTTGGATAATTAATCCAGGAATCGATAATCCAATATATGTACTTTGCTCAGAGATTTTTTTCTTACAAGAATGAAATGACTCATATAGAATTTGACCTCTAAAAGTTTCATTACGTTTAGATATCCATGTACTCTACTGCAAATCATCAAAGCAGATTCCGAAGTCGTATTCGTGAGTACACAAAGAACAGCATGTAATGTATACACGTACTTTTTAGGAATTAATTAGTCTCCGTGGATGAGTGTGCATTCAACTGCTTTCTCATTGTAAAGACTAGTAATTGAAAGCCTCCTTGGGAATAACTGTCTCTTTTAACTAATGTACTTTTTAATGATTTCATTTTTTAATTGGGTCAGTGTGCTGGGTATGAAGCGCTGATGAATGTATGAAAACAAAAGGCGCTAGGAATATTCTCATACTTGAAATAAACTTTCTCAGCGTGTTTCGTCGTCATTTCTGCAAACAAGATCTTTTCCCATCTTTTTTTTTTTTTAGCATGTAAAACCTTATTTTGAGCTTATTATCGTCTTTGAGTTTGTAGGCCCGTAAGGACATACTGTGAACTTTGTCCATGTTTTTGAATAAGTAATAAAACACGGAGGAATGTATAAAAACTTAGAGCAATGATCCAGCGCAAAACAGCGAAAAGAAAAGAACCCTGTGGCATTTTGGAGTATTTGCTGACACAAAATAATCCAGAAGTTTAAGATGAATAATTTTCTTTCGTTCCCATCAGATTGATTACGTTGGTTATCGAAAGACGGTAAAATTCTGGAACGAGAACGGTTACGTTATGCCGTTCAAAATCTTTCCATTTGATTGAAAATCACGAGCACCGGAATAGAATTGGGTCAGTCCTTCCACGTGAAAGATTTTGCAGTGTCTTAATTCTGCAAGCCCCATTTCTGGAATATAAATGCAAAGATCACATCAAACTGTTATTAAAGGTCAATCCGCATTTTGCCAAATATAAATCGTGTTTACATATGTAGCAGTTTATGTTAAGGGTGATTAATTTAAAGGTCGTCCTTCATTTCCCCAAAATTTGTCAATAGAGAAACTTGTCCTGGAATGAATGTGGGGGAATGATATTCTTTCGCTTGTCTGTTAGATTTTAACTGTATTATAGATATAAGGGTTAAGAACCTGGAATGGGCAGCGGAAAAGCAAATATGTTAAATTTGCACAGTTTTTTCTCTTTATCAAGTGTGTAATTTTCACGTACCTGTATGATTTATCTCTGAGTTTATTACCTTTCTTATAAAGTCTTTTCAAGCAAAAGATGAAACAAGAAGTTTTTCTAGCTCTGGGTTAGATTTTTGGCGTATCTGTAACTGCGCATCGGCTTCGTGAATTGCGGTATCCTGCAATTCCTCAGAAATAGAATCTGCATAAAGTTGGATCCAGTTTCAATATTTCGCAATAAATACGACTATTTGGTGGTTCATAAATGTGTAGAACATATCCTAACGACTCGAAAACGGTATTCTTGTATTTTCCTATGTTAAAACGGGAAGAGTATTTTGCTCAATTTTCGAAGAATGTTTTAGTGCTTTAGAACCATTATTATTATTTCTATTATTTGGACCATTTTATTGAAGATAATTTTATTTTGAATTGAGAGAAATTTGCAGCAATATTGATGCCTCTACTTTGGTTAGTTTGAATATTTGGATATATATTACTGTTACTTGTATGTAATTTAAGAAGAATTATTCAACATAGAAAGACATGGGCTTTCGGTGAGGTTTCAACGTCTTATCTATTTCTCAGACCAAAGGAATTGCTCGGTTAAAATATGAAAATAACTGCTTTCTTAAGTGGCACGAGCATATTCGAATTACAACGGCTTGAAAGCAGGACAGAATACATGTTTTGATGGATTGCGGCAGGATGGAAGGCCTTCAAAGACAGAATCGAACATAGAAAACGGGCTATATTACCACCCTAATCGTTAAACAAGAGTGTGAGCTTTGAATTGCTCTCTTAATGTTCTGCAGCGTTTAAAACAGGGGTCCCTAAACTACGGTCGCGGGTCAGTTCCGTTCCGCGAAAGGTTTTGTGTGTTATGCAAGAAAATAGAATGTTATAAATAGGACGCTGTCATGGCGAGACATTTAATATTCCTACTGAGGCATTTTCGAGCATTTCTGTTGATGTATTTATTATATGTATTGTATTATGTGTATATCTATTCTTAAATATTTAGCGTACTTCACTTACTTATTTTTAGGACGGCGTATTCGAAGACTCATAAATTGAATATCTTTTAGAACAAGCCTAGCTCTTTCTGTGAACTTATGCGTCCTGCCTCTCGCAATGTTTGGGGACTCCTACTTAAAATCATATCGCGCGAGCTTAATAAATAGTTCATGGATGAACAGTAATAGTTGTATCAAGAGGATTTCTGCGTAATAACTCTTATTGGAGCATCAAAATAAGATTTTGGGGAGTTAAAGTTTATTGGGCAAGAGCTGTTACTCAAAATTATCAGAAGTCATCCCTCAACTTCAGTCATAGGAGACGTAAATATTCGTTGCTTACAACGAGTTTATATTGAATTTATACATCTCATCTTAGCAACTGAATATTTTAATAGATGTAGCCAGGCAGCGATAAAGATAAATAATGTTCTGTATTTCTCCGCAATTCTTTTCAGTCACGAACATGAGGCAGTATCACTTGACGTCTTGAATTTGAACTTGTGACTTAAATTCCCTTGTCTCAAAATGTATGACATATCCAGCATCACCAAGCTATTGAGTCACTAATTTTGTACAACTTTTATTAAAAGATGAGACCTGTAGCTCATCAATTGCTCATGACAAATTGTCGATTATTTGTTGTTTTATTGTTATGGAAGAATACGATGTAATACATAATTTTCTTAAGTCTATCATCATGAAGATTACCTTCATAAATTTTCATATAGAACATATTTCATTTTCTGGGTTGGTTTTAATTTTGTGCATATCGTACATACGTATATGTTATGCCTGAACCTATTTCTTAATTTCTTGGTTTATTGCACCTTTAGAAAACCACAGGTCACGTACCAGAAAAAAGCTCAAATTCCGCGTTTGCTTCAGGTACAATTCTGATTATTTTTTTCATAGAATTATTCCAGAATTACTCTGCTAGTAAACTGAATCTTCACATCGTTTCCTAGGCCTTCATGTAGCGCTTTGTAGTCCATCTTTGGTCTTCGTAGTTTCCAAAAAGGTTTTTGTGGTCATTCAGTAACAGAATCTTTTGAAATCGCTGGCGATGCTGCTTTCGGACGCGTAGATGCTGAGGGCAATTTTCGTGAAACACGAACCGAAAAAAATGCGCCGGCGCCCGTCTTGCGAGTCTCTTAGAAGCACGCACTTCCACCATTTCTTCCACACCAACTAAGGAGAATGGCTCTCTCGCTAAACGTTACACCACCGCAATCTTGGAGGTCATCCTCTCACTGATTTTCTCTCGTGATCCACGGCCGACGTTGATGTCTTGCGGCTATGAAGTGGTCCCCGACCTCAATAAACGGCGTCTGAGGTCAAAGCTGCGGGAAAATAATCCGGGAAGTGAGGACGAATATCGCGCGGGTCACGGAGATGAGCGTAGTCTCCGGAAACCATAGATTCTTACGGGACGTCGATGTCTGCGGGAAGTGGGCCGGCGATGAACTTTGGGCCAAAGGGTTTCGACCAATAAGAGGCTGATTCCTTGGTTACGCGGATCCACGGGCGGATTAATTTATCTTCGGGAATGTTGACGTGCCTGAATTGATTGCGCTTTCCCGTGCCAACTAGCCTTCGGTTGAATTCATTGAGATCCCATCTGCTACCGGAGGCCATGAAATAATTTGGTGTTTCAATGTAACTCATGCCGTTAGAAAAACAGTATTGAAATTTTTATCTCGAGATTGATTACTACGTCTTGGAATTCATAACCAATGACTCTCGAGACGATCCCGATGGGCTACGGAAGAAGCTGAATGGATTTATGCCGTTCACAATGATTTTATTGTATGTATGTATCTATGTGTATATATTTATTCGTACCTATATTATATACACTTATTTTTATGCTAGAATACCCCTAACCTTGTTTGATGAAAATGTCTTATATTGATTAGTGTAGGTATGAAATATTGATCGATAAATATCGATATTGTCGCTTTTTCATATGAAGTTGTTATAATGACTGTCGGTTTCACTGAGAATAAAACAACTAATTCATCCTAATCTCTATCTGTGGTAAAAATCTTAATTATATTTTTGTCATTGAAGGTAAGAGCTATGAAGGCTCTCTTTTTTGTGAAATATTCGAAAAGAGTAAAAAATTAAGGATTAGAATTCAAAGGTAAAATATAGAGGATAGATAATTTTCTATTAATTTTCTTTCCATGAACAAAGAGTTGTTAATTAGAGAGTATCAAGAATTTTTTTTATTAGAAACTTTATTTATAATCAATCAGAAACAATCTTATCGTTAAGCTCCCTGAACAGGGACTAAAGGTTAGAGGACCTTTTAAATGTTTTTTTTACCTTCCTATATTTAAATGATACTCCACGGCTGACAATAAATATAATCAATACCGCGAATGTGTTTTCAATCTTTTTATTCTTAATTGAGGATGCTGTTCGTGAAAGTATAAACAGCAACTGCTTTGTAAAATACTTCAAAGCTCAAAGTGAAACGTTGACTAGCAACAGATGCTTTGCTTCTATTTCCTCTAATGCCAAAAAGAGAGTCCCTTTGATATCCAAATTCAGCGGCTTACGTACACTATTTCATTTCTTTGGTAGTCAACTATCTATTTATTTTGCATCAATGTTTATAAAACTTTTTTTTTCTTCGCTGTATGGTTGAAAAAGAATTAGGATTGGCTAAACCAAGTAAAAAGAGATTCCATCCATATAGCCATCCAGAATACGTATCCTACATGTCTTACGCCAGAAGTTGAGTTGTGATTAAAGTTCCTTAAAATTGAGTGGAGAGCCCACTGCTATTTCCGTACATTGGGGTCGTGGAAAATTCTTTGATTCTAATCAGGGAAATTGATGAAATAGCTTTTTTAATTTGCAATTAAAACTCTTCTGTGAAAGGCCATTGACTTGGAATAAGAAAAATATTTTAAAATGCAATTTCCATGGTTATTATGCTATTATAAATGCTTTATTGATCCGTGTTGGTAAACTTGCTAAACCGCTGCATTGAAGAATCCCAGCCTGTCTGCACCCATTGCGATTTGAAACCCAGATTTCGTCAAATCGCAAAATTCGAATTCCCGAAGTTAAGCCTTCTGTTTGGGGAAGCTTTTACTCCGCGGTAGACCGATTTTCGAAGCATTGCCCTCCCGGAAACCCCTTTCGAAAAGTTTGCGAAAAGGCCGTCGGCGATCGTCGGTGCATATGGGTTGGGTAAGCGGGCAGTTCCCCAGGGAGGGCGATGGGGAAGACGAAAAAAATGAGAGAAGAAAAACGGGGGAGAGTTAAGGGGGCAATCCCGTTACATCCCGCAGACCGACGGCCGTATATATATGCGGGAGGGAGTAGGTTGGGGGAATGTTCTCGGGCTAGCCACTCCTATTTCTTCCTCCTACGCCCCCTACTGCTACATTTCATACCGCCCTCTATCTTCTCTCCAACTCCTTTTCCCTACAATCACTGGCGCCTCTCCTTCTATTAACAAAACCTCTATCCATCTCACCCAAGCTGGCGTCTACGTTATCTAGTCATATCTCGATATCCGGCTTCCCTCGCCCTCTTTTCCAACCGTATCGTCGCCTCAACTTATCTCCGGAGTATGATATTTTGAGGGCCACCTCGTGTCTTGCTGTCTTTTCCTCTTTCGGTCATCCGGCCTCACAATGATTTATATCTGCCCTTCTGCGGTTTATATATGCATGACACACACGCAATGTTGAATAAAGTGTTTGATTCGAGACATATCCATTCGTATGAGTAAGGATAACTGAGGTCTTTACGTCTCTTGTAGACCAGTGTTCCCGTATTTCTTTTGCGCAACCGTAAACCCCCTTAGTAAATTTACAGCCCCGCAACCATCTGCTATCAAAAATTATTATCAACAACGAGAAGATTAATAAAAATAATATATGTGATAGGAAAGTTAACATCAAGTAAAATAACCGCGGACACCTTAGTCATTTCACTAAAAGCGATTCTGCGATGCGATTATTGCTGCGGAGAATCCAATATTGAGCTTTTAAAATGTAAAGATTAGCTACTAGGAACGCCACAATGCCCAGCATCCCCTTTTGGGAACAATGGTTCAGACTACGAGAATATTTTTGATGATGGGAACATACTTACACTTAAGTTATTTCCCTTCCGTGAATACACTTGTATTCTACACTTGTATTCTTTTATATCTCATCGTTAAATTTTTCTTCATCTACCTACATTTTTGCTGATAGATATTTATTTAGTGTTACTTTATTTTAATATCAATACATTTTATCTTTGACTACCGCCAAATTCCGAAATGCCTCCCCTTTGGAAGGAAGAGGATTATCTATCCTTTTTTTATCGTATGTCAGTTCAGATTTTATCAAGTCAAAGTCAGCCCTATTTCCGTTATTAGAAAGTAACCATTTACCGGATAGATTAAATTATTTGAATTCGGAGCAATATCTTAGAGGATAAAGGAAAGGAAGGTAACCCAGTCGTGTCGCTATTTTTCACACTTGTTATTCCTTTGGGAATATCTTAGAGATTGTTGACAATTTTGAGAAAATCAACACTTCTGAAAACTATGTAATAATTTACTGTATATTCCCTGCATAATATGTATGGAATGTACCGCTGAACAATGTATATCACGTCGCTATCTTACTATAAAAAGTAACTTATACCTTCGTGCCATTACTCATATATTCATTCCCTTCTATCGTATTTAATCCCTTCATTATTCGGTTCATTCTGACAATCTATGAATACCGTATTGCAGTAATTTAAGGCATTTTTTCCCCTTTCCTAACCTTTAAAGAAAAATCGTCTTGTAATCGTTTGCGAAATCCTCGACATATATTAGATATCATAATCTAAAGATTAATCTTTATATGTGTGGCATATATTTTATTAAATCATATAATTTAACGACTTTCGTTTAAAATTTATCTTGTTGTTCTTTCTGTAATTTTCATTAATGTGAAAAAATCTTCAAAATATTTGCGTTTACTTTTTTTCTGTATACATGCACAACATTTTGATAAACTGCAAACTGTTACAAACAAACGAAATGTTTAATTACTTCATCTGTTATCATTATATATGATTATGATTCAAAATTAAAATATTCTCCTCGTGGAATTCCAAAATATGTGGATCGTCTAAGAACTGGTTTCCTCCTAGATGAGTGCAAAAACTGGCTCTCAAATATCATCATTTTTCAATGTAGATACGATCCTAAAAAGGCCGATTAGCCATAAATTTGTTGAAATACCCGTCTTGTCCATTCCTTGTAATCAATATTTCCTCAGAAATTTATCATCGCTTCGATTCCGTCTGCCTCTTCATCTTTCCATTCTCACACCACTCTCTATGTACTCACCCACACTGTCCCTTTTTCTGCCCTCTATAATACCCGCATCCCTTCTTCACTCGCATTATGAATCTCACCACTCAGACACGACACACCCCTAATCTCTCCCCAATTCACGTTACCTCCTCAAGTAAGACATGGTCTGCACCCTCCATTGCTTCATTGTTCCTCAATGCTGTTCTACCGTGGCCATCTTTTTAAAAATCTTTCATTCCTTTTTTGTTAGGTGATCATTACGACATCCTTTTCCTCGAGGCTGGGTCCTTTTTTATTGTCGGATCCGCACAGAATGGATGATCCTGAATGGGTTAATGCCGTACGTCGTCCCCGAAAGATTTACGGCTTGTTTACGGCCCTGTATTTCAAAACTTTGGGCCATATCACCATGCAGGCGTATGGGGAATGGAGTGAGGTCATTGTGCCATTGTTAATTCCCGCGATCGCCGCGAGGATCGCTCGATGTCGCTCGAGTCATTGTCACTTGTTAGCTGCGAGTCATTGTTTCCATGCCGCCTTTAGTATGTTATCTGAAATCAAAGTGTGGAATATTTTATGACAAGGTGTATCTCGAGTGATAAGAATCCTTTAGGTAAATGAATGAATTAGCATAGATTTGATTTATTTGAAAATATTTACATGCTCGTTTAGTGGTGTTCGTACTCTGTATTGGTCGTAACACGTATATGTTTGAGCTTTTTTTTCTTTGTGGTGTCGTCAAATACGAAGTTAATTTGTTAAAAACATAATTATCTCAGAATTAACGGAGTCAATAAAAAAATTACGCGAAATATTTCCGCTGACGAAATTAATTCTATGAATTTTTTTGGCTGCAAAAAAGATTGCATTTTCATGATGCACTTTTGTCGATCACGTTACGATGACAAAATACAAAAAGCTATAATATTTGTAATTATGTTAGGTAAATTGTGAAGATAAGGTAAGATTTAGAAACTTGCTGAGGGAGAGAGCGATTTAGTCAATTATTTCACACTGTCATCTTAAAGGAATTATAGTAACAAGTGCCTTATTTCTTCCCAGTGCACACTTTCCATTCTACGTTCCGTTTCAAAATTCCATTTTGTCTTAAAAATCCCATAGCTGTAATAAGTAACCATAGAAACACTTTGCTATTAACCTGTTGTTTGAGATATTCAATTATACTTTATCACTTTCACTGCGGATCACTCCACCGTTGGAGTTTCTTTTTTGGTTGTGTTAATTCTGCTCATGGGGGCTCGCCAAAATTATTGCTCATCCCATCAACATTTTTGTGAAATAATCAACCAATCATAAATTGTCTGGATGAATTTTCCTTAGGTATATTTATCACTTATGAAAATTTCTCAAAAACCTGATGCCCTTATCTGCGTACGATATTACCTGGTCCCCCCTTTAATTGAGAGCACATTTTTCTGCCATTCTCATCGATTTGAAAAAAATCTAGCTAATCACTGGCTGCTTTACTGTGGTAACGAACATTTTGTAAATGTCGCGATCTCATTTTCAAAATTTGCAAAAATATTGCGATTACTTATTCAACTGCATGGTTGCCTAGTTTAAAAGTTGAACAAATAAAGCAGCCTTTTGATAAGTCTTCGAGTGATTAATGAAATTATTATTTTAGGCGTCTTTTATGAGGAAACTCAGTGTATGTAGACCTTAACACTTAATTAGGAAGCTGTGATATAAATCTTGTAGCTGCATGTAATTTGGTCTCATGGATTTTTTTTAAATCATGATAATTGAAAATTTATTGGTTATATCAGATAATAACCATAATTTGACATAACCATCGTTTGATTTTATTAAACTCCTATCATCGTAAAATCGTACTTATTACGTTCTTTTTGATAAAGTATCATTATCTAATTCTAAGAAAGGAGATTTGTTCTCTACTGTTCTTGCGCAAGTTAGAACTTGTCAGCGACGTCGATACTAACCTTAGGCGACGAATGGTTGGGTGCTCGGTTGGGACCGAAAGGAACTCGTCACATCGTGTCTCTGACCCAAGATGACCTTACTGCTTGAAAATGGCCGTAGAGCTTTTACCGACGGACTGGCAAACGTTCCAAAAAATTTGAGCCGTAGCAAAAGGGCTTTCGATGTGTCAAGTTCAACCTGTCGGCCCTTAGCGGAGAAAAATTCGGGAAACGGTGGAAGGGGCCCTCGAACTTTTCTAGCATTCAACAGCGGCAGACTTAAGGAATTAGGTCTGTGTTAGCTGCAAATTCTTTCAGCCACATTTTCGTCTAGGAAGGATATATTCGAAGACTTAATTTTTAAGAATTTTTACACCCTCCGAGTAGTTCGATTTGTTCCCAGTCTATAATTGCTTTTTTTTTCGACAACCGAATCCCCCTTGTTTCTATCTCTCATTCTCAACACCTAACATTTTTCATATTTTTGAATATTTTGTGACATTTTCTAGGCTCTAGTACCAAAAATTAAGCCTTCGCTACAGCCAACTACAGTTACGTAGTCCTATAGGACCACTATATCCAGAGGGAATTGATGTTGGGACACGCAGTTAGCATATCGATTCCAACACCGTCTATTATGGCAGAACTTCACCGAACCCGCTACTTCTCAATTAGTATCTCATCTCATGATATCCATCGGGATACTGAATGAATACTGGTAAATGTTTGCTCCCACCGGAAATTGAACCCGGAACCGCTTTAAGCAAAGACGAACGCGAGATTAAGTAGTTAGATATTTAATTTTTCTGATGCAAATAGGGCTCCCGGATAGCTAAGTGGGCAACGGGTTCGATTCCCGGTGAGGGCCTACATGATAAATGACCTCAGCTATCGAAGTAATTTTAATAATACTACTACTAATGCAATTAATGCCGCGTCATAAGGAAATCATTTCAGTCTGTGATATTTTCAAAAGTTAATTGAATGATGCAGACAAATTTAGTTCAAAATACAATATTTACGTTTATTCATCATGCAGAGATCACATTTTGTTGAACTTAGGTTCCTGCTTAGTTCGAAACCTTTCTAAGTTCTTCTTACATGAAAATTAGAGACGATTCACAAGTATTAGATTATATTAGCAAGATATTTGTGATTCCACGTTATCGATTGTAATATAAATATCCTCACCTTTATGGCTCCCTCTCATATCCCCTCTTCCTCTTTTCTCCCTCTTCATTCATAACCACTTCCTTATCAGTTTTACTAAAGATATAACTCATTCCCTCACCTTCACTGCATCTGAATCTCCTATGCTTCCATATTTAAGATTCATTTTTTCTTAAGGTGTACGTTATTTGGCCTAAATTGCTACGATTTTTTTCTGTCAGTTTTCATGTACTAACATTTTCAGCGCACTTTCAATTCTAAACGTAAATTGAAATGCGATGAAAAAGGGATTATAGATGCAAACATAAGTTTCCTGCGCGCAATAATTACTCAAATTTTTCTCAATATTTCCGTAGTATTGAAAGCTACATGATTAACGCGGGGAAAAACCAATATCTATTAGTTTGAAAGTAATATGTGGATATGAGGAAATGACTAGCTTGGCTTCGGAACAAGAAAATAAGCGAATATTGCATAGTGTCATGTGTAATTGTGAGTAGCACAGAGGAATGAAATTTTGAATATATTTATGATGTATTCATTGTTTCTAAAATTAAAATTGGAGTGGAATATACTGAATACTTAAAAATAAGCTCAGTGGCAATAAATGAGATATGAAAGTATGAACTTTTTTTTTCAAGAGTTTTGTAGGTACAGTCTTGAATTCGTACCTCTATGAAATGAAATGTATTGATCAATAATTGGTGTAGTAATGGTGTAGTTTTATTACACGTTCTTCCAAAGGACGGATCCAGTACTTAACGCATGGTTGTAAATCAAGAATCCGTAGTTCTGGAATGCGAATTAACTGTCTCGGTTAGTGCGCTTGAGGAACTTGTTTTCAAAGGTGAGAAGTTATCTGCTTCCGCACTGATTGGAGACAGTCGTGAGACAGAAAACTGGTCGATCTCGAAGATATCGAAAAAGGTTAGCTGATTGTTAGTGAGAAGGAAGGTATATTTTATCATAAAATCATTTCGTTTATGATGATAATCCTTGCGATGTTAAGGTAGTGATGTTAGGGATACTAATGCATTTTTCATTGCCGATTATTGACAGGTGTAAACGTATTAGAAGAAGAGACTGGTAAATTTTCGAAAAGCAAGTTTCTTTCATTCAATTTTCATTAGATCGTTTGAGGACAGCTTTTAAGATAATTTTTGTTTCTAAGATCTTTCTCATAGTCATGACTGAAACTTCAACGATAACCTTTTAAGGTGAATAGGGGCTTTAAATACTTGCTGAATTCTTATTAACACTAAGAGCGGTTGGAATGGAATTTCGCGGCTTGCCGTCATAGTCTCATCGTCACATACACAAGTGCGTTTTGTATTTTTGGAACGGAATATAGATTTGCGTTGATGTTTTCATTTAAAATGTATTCATTCATTGATGTTTCAGATTGTATCAAATGTGTTTACTGCGATTTTATGTTCTATCCGGTATGATTTTTTTTACCCTTAAGAAATTTCTAACGAATTACCGCTGAGCTGAGATTGTCTAATTATACGATGGAATTTTGAGAATAAGTGCAGAAGTTAGCAGTTTCTGTAAATTTTAGGTTTTTTCCCAGAATTCTGTCACTTAAAAGTTTTAACATGATTTAATCTGTTCTTTAGATACATTTGAAGCAGTATTAGGAATTGATGGTTCTATAATTTGAGTAAAGAATGTAAGTGTTGTTAAGTATTGAGAGACATGTTGACCTTTTTATTTTCTCCCATTAGTCATTCGAATATCGCTTTCCCTTCGAAAATGTTCCCAATTTAAGTTCAATGAGGTAAATTTACCGTCCAAAAATCATTTCTAATGTCAGTCCTTGCCAATAGAGTACTACCTAAAGATTGCTACTCCGTTTCATGCACATTTTCACAATGTAAACCAAGAGCCTAGAATTGAATCTTTATTTTGTTTAATCTTTAGCTATTTCGTACTAATAATGTAGCTAATATTTTTATAAAATGATGAAATTTTCATATAAAAATTTCAGCTCACCTTCCAAATGGTTAATCATATTACGATGCGAATTTGATCTTATTTTCATTTCATAAACAAAACAAAATTCATGTAAATTAATGTCTTATTATATCGTAAATAATAATGGACGTATTCTTCGTCCATAATATACGTATGAAACTAATAGTTGGCTTATGATACAATTTAAATATTTCGTAAATGATTAAAACATGGTTGTAAAATTTGAAATACCAGGTTTTTATTCGTTATGTCACCAAAAAGTGATCCGACTTTCAAAATAGTTGTGAATTTCGAAGAATAAAAGAAGAAGGAAAAGTCCATTTTTTATTTCGGAATCGGAAGTGAAAATGAGTTTCGTAGTTTGAACTTTTATCGGAGTGGCTTTCGTATGTGATCCCCAGTCGATTTAACTGTTCCGTCTGATCGCCCGTTAGATTGGCGTCACATTACATGATGAACTTCCCAACACGTTCGTGAGTACTGTTTTAATTACGGACTAAATGGATTTCGCGGGAGGAGCTTCTTCCGTTGCATGGGTTGACTGAGCTTCCGTTCGGCGAAACCTTAATTTGCGATCATCTTTGGTCCCTTAACTTTCTAATATCCGGTGCCGGAGAATTTTGGATTTAGATGGACGACGATGTCATTAGTACATAATCTGTGCGACTCCACCGGGTCCTCTCAGATACAGCTTTATTAGTACTTTTATCTATTCCAGTCACTTCAAAGTTTTCTTTCATTTCGAGGGACTTCCGGAGGCCTCTGTTCCCAACCTGATAATATAATATGGATTCATCTGTATCCAGGATAGTCTAGCACGTTTCTTATTGTCCTAAAAACAGGTTAAAGAATTATTTGAAGCCGTGAAGGTATCTTATATACCCTGCTGATTTATGATTTTGTTTTACTTGCATTAAGAATCTAGGACAGGTGTGAGCAAAAGAATTATTTGAAGCCGTAAAGGTATCTTATTTACCCTGCTGATATATGATTTTATTTGACTTGCATTAAGAATCTAGGACAGGTTTGAGCAACCCTTGGCTCGTGTGTTAAAGGTGGCTCGCCGATAACTTGTTTCTGGCTCGCGAAACAAGTCCTTCCCAAATTTAATTTCAATTTTTTCTGTCATAATTTTTTCATTCTGTCAGTTTTACATGATTTACATAATTACAAATCATATGACAAGATATTGATTTATGTGTAACTTAAAAGGAAATTACTGATTCCTGTGACTCAGTTTGAAGTATGTATGTATTACGAAAAGTAAAAATTTAATTTCATCTACTTAATATGTATGTCTCATTTTTTTGTGAAATGCACGCTAAAAGTTAGCTATAAATTACTTCTTTCCTTTTCTTCCTATCAATTGCATTGTCTATATTGGTTTTTCAACAAATAATTGATGTTCATTTCATCTTCAAAGCCAATACTTTTGAGCTATGCATGAATATTTGATAATATTTCAAAAGGCTTTACCTGAAAACTTTATTGAGTGCTTAAACTATTCGATGTAAGTATGATTATTCCAAAGTTTCGCTCATCTCGTAGTATACGGAATATAAAATTTCATAATTCACAAAATTATGTTTTTATATTTTTAGAATTTCATAAAATTTCGCTGGACACCGCCAATTGTGATAAAAATTTGCAAATATTATTAATTGATTAATTTGCAAATATTTGTTCCTTGATTAGTAGAATAGTATTACATTAAAAGATGTCACAAATTACCATTTACGGGACCATCCAAATGAGGCCACATTAGACGGGTGGTCACTATAGCAAGATTAGATTATTAGGTGTCAGGACAGTTTTTCTTATTTAAAGGAATGATAAAATACTTTAAAATTAATTTGTTTGCTTGAAATATTTATTTTAAGTTCAGAAGCATGGAAAGAGAGGATGAAATTAAAAATTGGTATGACAGTAAAAAGACTACATGATAGATCTGTTTTCACGAATAAAATTTCCTTTTTTAAATAAAAAATATCCGTCTAATATTATTTTATTTGGTTTTGCTACTTTTTACGAATCAAGTCGGCAAATTTTCAGAAAAGCCCATCTAATTATTTTCCTTTTCAACAGAACGTAAAACACAGACTTTTGGAAATTATATTTCTTATAAAAATATAGAATCCAAGAGTTTTCGTTTTAAACTGGTCACTTTGAAGGAGGTATATTTCATTGATAGTGCTTCACATTGATGGTCACTAGTCACAGTAGAGAGGCGGTCATTACACACAAAAATATTACGTTTAACTCACATTACTTTTGCAGGGACTGATTGATAGTGGTCACATTAAGCGAATGGTCATTACAACGAGGGGTCGCATTGTCTAGTTTTACTGCATACTTAGTTTTAAGCATTGATTTGGGTCATCTGCCGATGATGAATTTCATAAAATTTTAAGAATATTCTCGCTGAAAATCCCTTTTCAATTCTGTTTCCAGCCTACTTGCTAAAAGAAGTCATATTGCGCTCTGTAATATGGAAGTTTTGTGTTTCTACTCTACCCTAAAGCTACCAGTTCATTCTCTAATTAACGAGACTTCCTTCTTAATTTGCGTAATGTTGAACTTCAGACTGATTCTTAATTTAAATTTACAAAAGAAATTTCCATTTTCTTTGCGTAATCTAGGCAATTGATGCAAGAGATGTAAACTATGTAATTAGGAAGGCGTCGTGCTGTTAGGCTTCGTCAGCCAAGCAAAAAGTATGATTTGAACTCTCGTGTGGCTCCTCGTGAATCCACTTATGATAGGCAAGGAAGCGCTGTTAAAGAATTTCCTTAGACGATCCATTCAAACTTCACCTTGAATGTAAATTAAGCGCACGTGTTTGTGTGTTCCATGAAACTGTCCAAGCTCAATCGCTACCATTTAGTAAGTCATTAATTTCCTTATCCTGATAGGAAAGTGTAAGAGAAACTACAGACAGCAGTAATGATTCAAATAGCAATTTTAAACCCGCAACGAGTTCGTTCGTGAGAAATTAATGCGTTTCAGAATGTTATGGATTCAACATTTTCATCTACAGAGATCGTTCTTACTTTGCAAATCAGTGGAAGATCTAAGCGCTTCATTATCGGTGTAAGTATTTGTGATATGCAATTTCTATATGTTCTCATTCGAGAAATGCCAGGAAATTTTTCAATGGAAATATCAATGAATTGTTCGGAGGTCAGTAATATATTCCTCGTCCGATAGCTTGACTACGAAGAGATATCATTCATGGATATAAAATGGAGCTTGTATTATTTAACGGTTGAGTAACGACTAGTCGGTAACAAGTGGCATCCGAAGAAAGACTGACCGTTTCTCAGACTCGTAGCTGTTCACCCCTCTCTAATTCTCTAACCAAGGAAAAGATTTCACGCTAGGGTGATGAACGCAGCCGTCCGGAAAAGAGAAGACAAGGGTTTGACTTCCTTCTCTCACGGTAAACATTTCGTTTTCCGCTTTCATCAAGGGGTTCCGATGTTTTATATGGATTACGTTCTGTCTATTTAGAGATTTATAATAGTTCCGCGCCCTGTACTGCATATTCGAAAATGTATTTTGTATGAACGTATGTATTCAAAATTTATTCGAAAATGTGTAATGATCTCGTGTCTCTATTGGCGAGATTTATTCTGAACAGTGAATTTAATACTTTTCTAATATTTAAGTGAAAATAAATACCTTTTTTTATGACAGGATCCCATACAATATAGTTTAAACGCCCCGTGACTTCTTCTCTAACCCAAATTAGCTGTATTCTGGTAAATTATTGACGAAGGAATATTGCGAAGAAAACCATTCCGTTAAAAGGATTATTCTTTTCATGTCCCGCTCCTGAATAACTTTAAGTGAAAATTGTCCCTCTTATCTAATAACACTTGCTGGAGCGATTTTTTTCGGAGGAAATATAATCCCGATACAAAGACCGCTGTTTAACCTACCGCAATTTTAAGGACACATAAGTTTGAAATGAAGGAAAAATATTGACGCTAAGGGAGGTAATATTTTTCATTTTAAACTTCATTGTTATTTTCATCGCTTCTTTAAATAAAAAAAATAATTTCATATTCATTGCAATAGTAGAGGTAGAAACGAAAGAGTAAGAAACCATGTGAACCATGCGTTTCTCCTTGCTTACATTACAGTGGTAGTTTTCAGTAAGTAGTACAATATGGGCCTTGGAATGTAGTATGGGAATTGAATTAAATTATATACTCTCTGAATGTAAAATATTATATCCGCTTTGCTATGTGCGTTTCCTAAGAAATATTTCTTAATGATATTGCATTTTCTTGCAAAAAAATTGATTCTTGTGCAACAGTTTGATTAAATTTTATATTTGTATCAAGCTTACAATATGAATAATGTGAATTTATCAAATGAAATGATCCTTTCCTACATAAATTCCTATAGTACAAGTTATTCAGATATAAAAATTTGCACGTAAGATTCTACGGATGGTATTTTTATGGTTTTAGCATCGGAAACGCTCAGCACATTTCAATTTATCTGGGATTTGGCACGTTATCGTGTCGCGGATCAAACTGTACACCGAGAAAGTCTTTCTGTGGTTCCAAATCCCTTTCGTCACGGTGTTAGGCACCCGATAGCTGCTCCCCTCACGGATAAGGAGAATAACTTCCACATGGGTTCCACGAGCCGCTGCAGCCGAGAATGGAGGTGCTTACGAAATTGACTCACGGAGACGTGACACGAACGATGAAGAGGGAATCTTATTCCAGCCAAGTTCGTTGGCCGCTATCGGTACTACGGTTTCCAGGAAGTGCATGAACGGCTAAGAACGCATTGAATTTTGAAAAGAGGTGAAGTGGTCGATGCGAATCCCATTACGACGTAATGATCACGCGATGCTTGGAAATTCCTCGCGATCTTTTAACCTCAAGTGGATTCGGCTCTTTACGCGGTTCCGTGCCACATTTTCTGCCCAACGTGGAAGAAATCGATGTGTATCTCGATTGAGCCGGAGACTGCTAGTTTTGATGGCAAAATTGGTTAATTAATCTGTCTCAAAAGTTTGGAATAAGTATCTCGTTAATTTTCGCGTTCCTTCGTGATTGGAAAAGAATTTTTTTTTCGGTCCAAGAGCTCTGACCTAACTCATTGTCTCCCTACCTCTTTCCCTTTACGGAACACTTGCTTCTTAACTACTTTCGCGGCACGATATACTGCGTTTGTTTGTTACAGACTGAATTCCAGCTGATGAAGATTAGAGCACTGTGTAGAATAGAAAATTATTGTATCTTCATAACTAGAGGCCGTTAGCCGATAAAATATATACAAAGGAATTTATATGCGCTCGCATAATCTAAAATTTGAAGCATGCGATTTTCTTAGATATCACGTACCAGCTAAGAGATTACTCTGTTTACAATGGTTAGGAAGCTCTGTTCTAATTTATTCATTGTGAATTACATCGTGAATACAAGGCAAGTGGGTAAGGAGATGCTTATTACTACTGAAATAATCACACAACGTAGTATTATAGATACGAGCCTCAGAATCGTAGACAACAAAACCGCGAACCTTTGGGTATTAAGGATATATGACCGATGAAGTTACTTCGATTCGCCTAGATCGAGTCCTTTTGTATACAGCCCTCTGACATTTGACATTATCTTTTGTTTGCTATTTTTCTGTTTCATTCCTTCGCATTTTTAGTTCTTGTTTTCCACTGTTCTATAGCCTAAGCCGCGGTAAACTTATGCTTAAGAATACCTCTAAATTTTCGCTTTTAATTAAAGAAAATTGCATGATATAAACTATTAATTCATTACCCGTAAAGGTGTCATTTCACTGTTTAGAAATCGTTTATTTTAAACAGTGAATTAACAACAAAATCATAACAGCAAATAATAAGCAGTAAATAAACGAAGAGAAATATCACATAATGATTCGACTCCCAGCCCAAAAACTTGAACTGAATCTACTAATGGCGTCTTTCCTATAAAAATAGGATGACTTAAAATGAAAAGTAAGACCTGAAATAATTTAGGGTGAGTTTATTCGTGCGATTATTTTTCGAATTTGTTTTAAAAGGCCAAATTTTTCACCCATAAGTATGGTAGGTAAAGAAAATATCTTATAAAGAAGGTGGACTGTGTTTCGTTTCGAAAATTATTACTCTTAATGATGCTGATCGAATTTCGAATTGCCTAAAATCCATCAGAGCAGGTTCTTGATGAAAAAAAATGAGTTATTTTTCAAGGATGTTTAGAAAACGGAAAAATATTACCATTAGAGAATGTTTAGTTACGATATCTACTGAATCTAATACAGTTGATGTTATTACTCTAATAGCGAGTGTATGATTCCTAACCATTTAATCCGGGAACTATTGCATTATACGAGTTTTAAACAGTAATCCTCGTAATTCAGAGGAGCTAACCTTTCTCCATCAAGTGCACCGATATTTTTTCCTATTCCTCTCGGAGTGATGCATAAATAATTTACGAACGACTCCCGCGTTCGGAATAGAAATCGATTACTCATAGACTTTGATATAAATGGAAACAGCATTTTCTATATCAGTTTGAAAATGAAGTATTATTATTTCTGAAATTGATTTTGTTATGTTATAAAGTTAAAGTAGCAATAACTACCAGATATTCGTCTACAAGTCGACTTTTAATTACAAAATTATAAATACAAAATAATTTCATCTATGTAAAGGCCCGGGTTCGAACCCAGGTGCACAGAATACGTTTCCATAAGAGATGTACGAAAATTACGCTTTCATGACTTACAAAGGTTGTTCCTTTTACAAAATTAAATTACAAACAATGCACCTAGAGATCTTAAACAAACGGCATTGTGTTTCTACGATGCTGAAACCCTCAGGAAAACTATTTTCATCTCTTTAAAGACCCGGGTTCGAACCCCGGAGCACAAAATACGTTTCCATAAGAGATGTAGGTACGTAAAGTACCTTGTCATGACTTGCAGTGGTCGTTTCTTTTACAAAATTAAATTAGAAACACTGGCCCTACGATATTGAAACAAGTGTCACAAGAAAGGAAAATGGTTATAGATTCTTATTTTAGTCGTGAAACATTCATAGAATTTCGAAATTGCGATAACTTTGATAAAATACACGGAAAATTTGTAAAATTTTTCGGAAATAAATAACAGCTCAACCTTGATTGGCCATAAATCGACCAATCAGGAGAAAGATGCAGATTGACATATTGGTGTATATACCGGACCAAAACATTTTTCAATTTCATTTGATTTCATCAGGTATCTAAACCCATCCCTTTGATGACCAATGCAATTGTTGATCGTTGAATTAATGAGACATCCCATAAAAATTCACGGGGATAATCAGCATACTTTTCCATAAGAAATGTAAGTAAAGTACCTTTCCGTTACCTGCAGAGGCAGTTTCATTCACAGAATTTAATTAGAATTAATGGTCCTACGAAATTGAAACAAGTGTTTAAAGAAAGGAAAATTATCATATATTCTTATTTTAGTCGTGAAATATTGATATAGATCCGAAATTTCGAGGATTTTTATAAAACACACGGATATCTCGTAAAATGTTTGGAAAATAAACAACCCATCCCTTTGACGACTAAGGCCATTGTTGAATGTTGATTTCATGAATTATCCCATATAA